>CM043018.1:8770149-9370149 GCA_023690525.1 Holotrichia oblita
CAACGACTTTCTGTAATCTTTGTGCCATTGAAAAAATCAGTCGCTGCGCATAGTCTAGTTGTCATGCATCAGTAATTCGTTGCTTAAGCTGATTCACATTTTGAGGCCGAAAATCGTGCTTATACGAGGGCTAGCTATGAAGCAAAAGAGTGACGATGTCAAACAAATTATTGAAAAATGGTTGTCACTGTTCACTGACAAAAGAAGGCAATGGTCCAAAAGCAATTCATGAAAGAATGGTTGCTGTGTATGGGGAAGATGCACCATCTTATTTTCGAGTCAAATATTGGTCTAAACTCTTTCAATGGGGTGGAGGTTCAATCAATGATGAGTCAAAGTCCGGACGACCTGTTGAAGCTCGAACTGAAGACATTGTGCGAAAAGTCGAAAATTTGGTGCTGAAAAATCGGCGTGTAAAGATCTCTGTGATTACCAATGAAGTCTGTATATCCGAAGCAAGTGTCCTCAAAATTTTGCATGACGATTTGGGTATGAAGAAGGAATCTGCACGGTGGATACCGAGATTGCTTACACCTGAATAAAAACTGTACAGAAAAGAAGTTTCTCAAGAAAATTTGGCCGAGTTGGAGAGGGACAAAACATTTTTATCTCGAATTATCACCGGGGTTGAGACTTGGGTACATCATTGGGACCCTCCTACTAAACAAGAATCCATGCAGTGGGTTCATAAGGGCTCTCCGCCGCCAAAGAAGGCCAAAACAGAATTTTCTGGAAAAAAAACTGATGGCAGTTTTCTCATAAATGGAGAGGCCTACGGACACTATTAAAAATTTAAAAACTGCTCTAGAGAAAAAAACGCTCTAAGGCAAACAAAGTTTAACAGATTATCAATGACTGTGGGTTTATAGAGTTAAGGCATCCACCTTATAGCTCCCAAAATTTAAAAAAGGATCTCAGGGGAAAGCGTTTTGTATCCGATGAACAACTCAAAGAAGCTGTTGAAGAATATTTTACAGATTTTGAGATTTTGTAGATATAAACATACGCACTCGTAACTTAAATAAGGTTTTTAGAAATAATTTTTTTTCTCGTTTACGTTTAGAGATAGACTCATGGTGTATTAAATGTTTTTGTGCCAAAATTGTTATAGCTATCATACCTTGACTGCATGCATTGTATTTTGCGGACACCCTGTATATTTGTGTGTAAATATACACATATTTATAAATAAGACGCTTTTGAATAAATTTTATATTTATTTGTTTTGTTATTTCATCCAAATACAAGATTTAGATTTAGATTTAGATATAAGGGTGATATTGCACCGCGACCGTGGGTCTATTGTCCCCCCTTACATGAGGTGTAAGCTGCTGGGTTTTGCCCGCAGTCACAGCTCCCCATCCAGCCTGAGAGCTTTAATAAACTGTAACAGATGTGATGGTTTCAGAGAGGGTATTTCTTCCTCGCCTATAACGCCTTTGCCAAGATAGTTGGCGCGAATTTCTTCAAGACTTTCATCTTCCGCCCCGCAGAACCTGCAGTCGCTATTCTGTTTCAGACCTATTCTCTTCGTATGCTCCCCGAGGTGACAATGCCCTGTAAGGAAACCTGTGAGAATGCGTAATCTGTTCCTGTTTAGTTCTAGCATGGTTTTTGCTTTCTGCTTGTTGAAATTTCCAAGGAATACCTTGGAATGACTCAGACCAGGAAGATTGTGCCAGAGGGAAGCTCTGACGTCCTCTTCCTTGTCTTTAAGTTCTTTCTTATAGGTGCTCATCCCTATTCCACAGAATGGTTCTGGTCCCACAAACGATGTTGTGGCGGCCTCCTTTGCTAATAGATTAGCTTCCTCATTGCCACTGATTCCAGTGTGTCCTGTGTGTGTGGCATTCCCAAACTAACTTGGAGCTGATGGTGTTAGAACTCAGCGCCAATAAGGCTGCCTGACTGTCGGAGAAGATTGCAATATTCTCCTTCCGATAGTTCCTGTCAAGATTCACCTGAGCACATCTTCCAATCGCATTAATCTCTGCCTGGAAGACACTGGGGTATATTCCCATCGGCTCTGAGTATTTGGTTCCTGGCCCGAATACCCCTACACCTGTTCCTTTTTCAGTTTTGGATCCATCCGTATACCATTTGATGGTGTTTGCTTTTAGAGAGTAGGTGGAGGATTCTCCTTTCTACTCTCTCTTGTTGCTCAACTTCCAAATACAAATTAATATATCTATTTTGTGACCTTTATGTACTTATCTTTCAGTTCCCGAAATATTTCCACTTAGGTCAATAAAACAATTAATTAAATACCAATTTATTCCAGAACATATAATATTATGTTTTCGATAAAGACTTCTTCAGTGGAAGAAATTAACATTTAATATGTGTCAAAATATTATTTATTATAGTATTTAATTAATTGTTGTTTTATTAACCTATAAGTGGAAATATTTCAGGAACTGAAAGATACAAATAGAAAGTACTTTTACATTTAAAGAGGTTGCTATATGTTTACGTTTGTTATCCGCTAGATCCCCAAGAAAATGTTCTCACATTTCTTCGTCTCCATCTTCCACGTCATAACGTTCATTCCAAGTATCATTATTGATATAGCAATACATAATTAGGTAGAACACAACATGCAACAATAATATTCACTGCTTTGATAACACTATTTAATACATTAATGTATTGCAAGATACGCCACCTTGATTTCATCAAACCAAATGTATGTTCAATTACTATTCTTGTATACAGGGTGACCGGACAACTTTTTTGTTTGAAGACATAGAAAGACGGTTAAATTAGCAAAAAGGTGTAGATTCAAGAACTCAATAAGAATCCATTTTCAAATTTTACTTGTCATGTTTCATTTCTTTAATATTGAAGAAATACTGAAATCTCCTCATTTCTTTTATTTGCCGTAACTTTTTTTGTTACTTGAGATATTAAGATGCGGTTTGAAGCAATTCGAATTGTAATCTAAACACTTTCACTGAAGCTTAATAAAACAAATTTCTTTTGCACAGATTTTTAGTAATCTCACCTAACCTCAAAATTTTAAATTGGAACCGTGGCTCTTTTAAAAGGAGATTTTTTTCGATACCTTGTAATTTAATTGAATGCCTTAGCTTTCGATCAATATAACATTCATGCTGATCGGCAGGTGGCTTAAATGATATGTTCGAAACATCAATGGCTCAAATGACACCTACAATTCAACATGAAGCAAGTAAAATTAATTAAATGCAAATATCCAACCTGGAAAGCTAGATCTTGCATGAAAATCTATTTCTTTAAGGCTACTAGCTTCATTAAGATAACTTCTAAACTTCACAAGGTCATTATAAGAATTTTTTCATCTGTAATAGGTACTTCTCCTCCTGTAAATGCCTTATTTATTTCTGGACAATGTATATCACTAAGCAATATGTCAAATGAATCTCTTATCATTCTAAATAACTGAAAAAAATCATATTCCAGATATAAAGGTATATCCATTGTTCACAATAACCCTCAATTCGGTAATGTGATGCAGTAGTTTCGAATAACATTAATGCCATAAAATATACTTCATCAGTTTGATTTGTGTTCATTACAGGTCCCCATATATTAATTATTTGAAACTATCAAACCTGCAGCCGATCAAGTGATGCTGATGTTCTTGAAATAGGCAAGAAGAAAGAGGTGATGCATGAACAGGAAATCACCTCTGAAGATATTGCATATTCCAACGATATTACAATCAACAAATTGAAAGTGGGAATCGCTAAAATAATATTTGTTTCCGTTATTTTTTCACTAAACCAATTACAAATTTTTATAGCATTTCTATCTCTTTTTTACATAGTCAACTTTCGTGCTTTTAGAAAGCTGTATTCTCCAAGTTTCATTTTAAACATTTTTTTCGACATAAATGTCAAGTTAACCATCGTGTTTTTTTTTATTTTGGTGAAAAGAACCATTACGAACACCAGCTGTGTGTTGTATATTCTAAAACAATATGTTACAAAACACAATACGGCTTGAATATAAATTGGATACTTAGACTAAAGCAAACTTAACCAACAATGAACACAATATAATATGATTGTAATTTTACGATTAACAAAGAAATGTGAATCCGTGAATCGGAAGCTTTAAAGGTCTGAGATCAAGACAATATTTGGCAGGCTATAAAGGTATTTGATAAAGCCATAATACGTTCAGTTTAATGTAACTTTCTCTACCTATTGTTCTGCGTTATTGAGTTTATGTTTCCGACATTACCATAAAATTTATGTTTGGCAATTAATTTTAATTAATCTTTTTTAATACTTATTTCTCCTAATCAGCATTGCGAAATAACCACATACAGCTAACTTTTATTAAATGAAATTATTATGTGAGATACCAGATCTTAACATTCTTCCATAACGCAGGTCATCCAGAAGGGTCTCCAGGTACAAATATCTTAGCCCACACTGCCGTATAAAAAAGTTTGTACTACCTAAAGACAGGTTGTTTCGAATTCAGTAAAACCTGTTCAACTTTCCCTCGCGCAATTACAAAGGAGATCTTACTTACCCCTGATGGTGTTATATAAATATTTCATCGCCTTGAACCAGTGTTAAGGGACCTTAACTGGAGGAATAGGTATATTTACACGAATTGTTACATACATTGTTTATTAATAAACTTTAATATTACTATTTTTTCGTTAGGAATAAATTTAAAAAAATTCTTATACAAACAGAATAAACTAGTAGGCCATAATAATCCCTTTTAGTGATTTAGGGTTGGCAATTGTATAACAAATAAGTGTTCTTTTTAATAGGCCAGTCATGCCAGAGGGGTGTCACATAATAACGCGTAAAAGCTGCCTGGGGTAAAATTTAACTGAAAGCCTTTGTTTAAGTAACCGTTGACTGTGTTTTCGGTCCTGAGCGCGGTAAAAAAGCAACATCAATTATGTTTTCCCGCTTTTTTTTTTATTCAACACTGATATTACCTGCATTAAACTAAATTCGTATAAGCTCGTATGCTTTTCGGTATTTCGTTCTTCTTTTTTTTTGCTCGCTGCATAATTTTGAATAATTAAACGTGATCTGCGGCTTTAAAAGCATATTCCCATACAAAAAGAGAGGAAGCAAAAAAACGGACGTTTGAATTTATGCTTGAAAAATTCATAAACAGGCCGGGCGAGATGTATTTAATCGGGTTTTTCTTTTACCATGGTTCTAAATTAACCCCGGTTCTATTTTATCTTTCTTAAAATCTGGGTTAATACGACCGAATTGGCTCGTCTATATCCGCAATAGTAATTCTCCTGTGTGTGGGTGAACAGATATTTAGGATTCTATTCTTCTCGTAAATGCAAAGCGTTTATTATTTTAATTTATTCTTGTTTATTCAAAATTGGCGGTAATGATGGTATCGAAACGATTTCCTTTCGTTACCAATTTCAGTTTGGGAAAGAGCCAAAATTCGCACGGAGCCAAATCAGGTGAATACGGTAGATAATCGATAACAATGATACCATTTTTAGTCAAGAATTTACGTAATATGATGGCTTTGTGCGATAGTGGTCTTGCAACAAAATCCAACTGCTTGGATTTCGATGTTCCGGTCGAACTCGTTGAATTCTGGCCCAAAATCGTTGTAGAACCCCCAGTTAATATTCTGCGTTCATCGTCTGATCTTCTGGCACAAATTTACATCTTTTGTCCATATTAGTCCGGGCAAATAGGCATAGAGAGCAGCGGTCAACAAAATTGTGAACGTAGAACCGATAAACAATCGAGAAGGAACCACATAGAAAAGAGACCAAACACACTCGACTAAAAATACCGAAACTGTGAAGGATCCAAAAACAAACGCAAAAACAGATATGCATGGATTCTCTGAGGTAAAGCAACGCGGAAAAAACACTTCTACTACACTAGCCACCGTAGAAAATCGTAAATGGATATTTGTATCGAATTTTTTGAATACTACTACTAAAGGTCGTATAACGAAGTATTTACAGGAGAACTGGATATTAAAAATGCGGAAATCGCTGCTTTTAAGATCGCAGTTCCAGAGAAACATATCGAACAAATCTTTAATGAAAATTTGTGGCCTGAAAATGCCATACTGCGATATTATAAAAATTTTCGGCAACGAGCCACGGTGGAAGCTCACAAGATCTAACGCAAAAAAAATACAAAAACAGCAAATTCATTTATAATCCTCCATCAAAACAAACAGGGTCTGTTAAATAAAACACATGAAATTGAAGTGTTCTTGAAAAGTAATGAAGATGTTCAAGTCATGACATTTACAGAACATTGGCTTGGCGTTGATCAGACAAGGTTTGTCAAGCTGGATGGCTATGTAATGGGATCGTGCTACAGTAGGACGTCAAGAATTCAAGAAGAAAAAATAGAGAGAGAATGAGAGATATCTTGACATCCTTTAGTTTAGTTGATGCTATAAGGGAGCCTACCAGAGTTAATCGAAATAGTTCTACAACAATTGATAACATATTCACTACTATAAAAGACTGGGGCATTTAACAATGCCACCACAAACTCAATTATCAAGGCTTCGCGCCGAAGCTTCTGCGGTGGATAAGAGCCAGCCTGGAAAGGAGGATAATTACATCCACAATTGGCGAGGCTACCATCGAAGCGGAGGCGAGAGGAGGTTGCCTGCAGTGTGGAGTTTTATCTCCTCTTCTGTGGGTCGCCCTCGTTGACGACCTAATCCGAAAACTGACCAGAAATTGCCTGGGATTGCCTGGGATATGCTGACGACCTAACAATAGTCGTTAGAGGGCGATTTCCAAAAGTTCTGATGGAACAGATAAAAAGAGCTATAAACACAGTTGACAGCTGGTGCAAACAAGAGCGACTAGTAGTCAATGCTCAGAAAACACAAGTTGTCACGTTCACAACAAAAAGATGGTTAGAGGGTCTGCAACCACTAGTAATAGGTGGGGAAAGAATACCACAGGTCAAAGAGACGAAATACCTAGGGATACGGCTTGATCAAAGGCTCACGTAGAATACGCATATCCAAAAAATAACCAACAAAGCTACTATTGCCTTAAGGCAGGTGCAGGAGGTTATGTGGAAAAAAACTGGGGCCTTAGCCCCGAAATGACTCTGTGGCTATATATCAGGGTAATCAGACCCATGATAGCATACGGTGCTATAGCATGGTGATCAAAGGTGCGACAGGCGGGGGCGGCCAGAACGCTGGGTGGCGTACAAAGACTAGCTTGTCTGTGCGCCACAGGGGCAATGAGATCGACCCCCACAGCCGCAATGGAAGTCATTCTAAACCTGCCACCGCTACAAATCTTTACAAGGAAGCGCTAGATCTGCAGCTTACAGACTCATGCACAGTGAGGCACCGATAAGTAAATCGCACAGAGCAGAACATCAAAAACTACTGGATGAACTCAAGGCGGCGCCCCTAACGGGGACGCCAAGCGACGCCATGGTTCAGAAATTTAATCTAGATAGGAAATATCAGGTTATAATACCAGATAAGATGGGAATACGGCCCCTCAGTAAGAGCGGACTCACGCTGGTATACCGGCGTAGGAGCTGGCATTTATAGAAAGAAGCCGTGCAAGGCCCTTTCATTGAGCTTCAGCAAGGACTCGACGATTTTCCAGGCTGAGGTTGCTGCGATTCACCACTGTGTCAGAGAAGTAGATGGAAGGGACCAGGAACAGATGGACCGAACCAGGAAAAAGCGTCGCTATTTACTCTGACAGTCTAGCAGCAGTTAAAGCGATTAGTTCCGCAAGTGCTGACTCAAAGCTGGTTTGGGACTGCGTAAGAGCTGGCCAGACGAGGTTCGTCAAGGCCCTTCATAGGAATGGCCCCTTCCTTCGGCATTACCAAATCTCAAATTAAGAGGTTCATCTACGAATGATCACAAAACAAGTCCAAGGAATAGTGGGAAAGATCATCAGGACAAAGACAGGCTAAGGAGTTCCTAAGGGAACAGAGGCCTAAGTTTACTGAAAACCTACTGAGTAAAGACAGGAAGACTGTCAAAATGATAGTAAGTCTGATGACCGGTCATTGCAGACTGAATAGGCATATGTTTAACAGAAAATGCTCTCTGCAGATTCTGTCAAGAGGAAGAAGAAACCGCAGTTCATGTTTTGTACCATTGTGACGGCCTAGCGGGGACAAGGTTTATAGTAATGGGGATAGAGAACGCCACAGCCAACGGCTACACAAAAAAGCCGCTCTCAAAACTGATAAGTCTGATTAAGAAGGCGAAACTAGCGAGCGTTCTCTAAGGTAAAGGGGATCACAATAGACCTGTAACGGTCGCGATGAAACAGGCCCGCATGCCACCCCACTCCTAACCTAACCTAACTATAAAAGACTTCGACAGTAATGTTGTTCTAACTACTCTGTTTGATCACAATGGTCGGAAACGCAGTTTTGGTATTGATAACGAAGTATCGAACTCTGATAGAGTATGAAAAGGACAGATTACCGATAAAAATTTACATGAGATTCTTGAATACCTAAACTCTATTACAATATGCAAAATCCGGAGACCGCATATGGTACTCTTCAGCAGCATATTATAAACATATTGGATGAGATATGTCCCAGGAAATTCAAAAAACCCAACAAAGAAAGAAATATCAAATGGATAATTGAGGAAATAAAGCAGAAATGTCGCATTGATGCTGAAACCTACAAAAGTTATTGCAATACTTTAAAAAATAATATAAAATTTCAAAAAAGAAAAGAGAATAATAATAAGAGATTATTAACAATTCGAAAAACAAAATTAAAGCTACCTGGCAATTAGTCAAACGAATTACTACAGGAAATAAACAAAACCAACTGGATCTTGCAGATATAGATATAGTGGAAAATTACAAAGACAGAAGTGAACTGTTGTCGCACATTAATAAATATTTAATATTTGCAATGACATGGAGCAACGAATGAACAGCTATGAACACATAGAGTATGTAGTACAATCAACACACTCTATACCTCCGACCAACAATAAGTTTCGAAATAGAAGATATTATATGTAGAAAACTTAAGGACCTCAAATTCGGTGGGTTTCGACGAGGTTCCCATCAAATTAATTAAATATTGTAAAACAACGCTGTCAACTACCTTGGAGCCTTTAGTTAACCGAAGTCTTGAAACAGGTATCTTTCCAGATATGCTAAAACACTCGAGTTTCATTTCACACGTTTCATCACCAGTGACAATGGCTGACATGCTGGCTGGATTCCTTTGGGACATTTGTCTTTGCAATGTCGAGCTCTCAAATTTTTTTGGTCGTCTGTCAGAGTGTGTGGCTACAGACACTTTTCGTTTGCCCAAATCTTCGGTCAAAATTCGATAGACTGTGCTTTTTGGTATCCCAGTTTCCTCTTCAACAAGTCACGCGGACACACAGGGATCGCTTAGAAGAATTTCTTTGACATTCTCAATGTTTTCTTCATTGAGAGTGGTTTTTGGTATCGCTGCTCGTCAGTCGTCGCCACAAGATCCTCACGATCGTCACGAAATCGGCCAAACCAATGGGAAATTCGTGCACGGGAGATGCATTCATCCGCGTACTCGTTTTTTTTTGCGTTTCGTAAGTTTCTGCACCACTTTTACCTAATTTAAAAGAACAGAATTTAATATTCGCTCGCTCTTTGTTTCGTGTTGGTTTTTCGACCGACGTATACAAAATCACTTTACATAAAATGGAGTAAAATTACAAAGTGTGTCAAGGAAACAGTAGTAAGAAACTGAAGAGCTTAAACCTGATGCGACACAAAAAAGCACTCTTCAGCATCACGGGAATAAGAGATAAATTAGAATTAAAAATCAAAAGGGAAAGTCCGGCGAAGAATTGGAGCAAATTATAAAGCGTTGATACACGGCGTATGACATCATATAAAAGCAATTAAAATCGAGAAAATGTATGCACTGGACAAACAAGAGAAACGTCGTTACACATGCAACGCTTCATCGTCGGAAGTACAGAATAATTTTCACAAAGAAAAGCCTTAGTTTTATTATTTATGCATTCTGTTTTAAGTTTGACGATTTAAATCGATTAATAATGACAGAAATAACAAAAATCCGATCTATTCTAACAACTTGCGTAAGCTACACCATTAAAAACTTCCTGTTAAGTGATTCGCTTTTGACATAAATAACCGCTTTCGTAGAAGCTAGAAGCATGTCAATACCATCTTCTCGGCAACTTGTGCATTAGGTTAGTTTCAAGTTCCTCGCCGAGATTAATTTCAAGTGCGACTGGGGACTTGAATACTGTATTAGTATATAGCGTTGTATGTATTTAATGGAACAGTCATGAATCCATGAAGATTTCTATTAAAGCTACATCAGGATTATATTTTTAAATTAGAAGCTGATTTTTCAGGTTTGAACTAAAATATTTTCGTATATTTAAAAGGTTAAACAATTTAGAATTTCTTAGAAGTATTATGACTTATAATTAGCGCTAAGAATTAAATTAAATTGTTCTAATGATGAGCGGCAGTAATGTATATAGCACATATGATTCATTAGAAATATTACAGTTATTTCCGTACACAGCATGTCTAAAAATAATCTCTCATTATCGCCTTTAAAATGTTGGATCGTCCTTGAACCTCCTGTTGACCGTTATCAACTCAAGAGGCAACGTTGTAATGCTCATCCTTGGTGTAAAATCTTCACTGTTGATATAAATACGCATAAAAAAGATTTCTATAAGTAAGAAAATTTACTTTCTTACTAGTTGTTGTCATAGAAATTTGTGTTTTGTTAATGTTTACCCTTGTTAATATACTATTTATTTAGCAAAAATAACAAAACGTATTTGTTGAGACGTTTGCCCAAGATAGTTTAGTTAGTTTAACAGGGGAGATTAAAGTTGGAGTTTAAGTTAATCTTCCTTAATCCTTCAAATATTAATTGTTTGTCATTTGACATTTCAAATATTTTTAATAGTATCCTTTGCAAATTTGTGATTAAAAACCGTCTTCTAGACATTTAAATCCATGTACATTTTGATTTCTATCTGACTGTAAGTACTTTAATCATAATTTTTTAATTTACAAAAATTTTCTGAAATATAACTTGTAGATTCTAGACTGATGATGGCTAAATGCCGAAACATGTATCTGGAGTAAATTAAATATTTTGTAAGGAATAGAGGATTATGTTTATTCTGCATTATTATTATTATTATTTCTGTGGCGAATTTTTCGTCTTCAGTCTCTATTGTCAGTTCTTTCTTGCGTGTGTGATTTTCGAGCTTTGAAATAATTAGTCAAAAAATGGGCAAACTCAGCAACGGGAGTGTTGTTGAGGTTGAGAGCGTGAAGGAGTTATGAAGAGGACTAGAGAGTGATCATGTGGGTTAATGGGCGGAGAATTATTGTGCAACCTCCTTATATTTGTGATGGTATTAATAGGTTTTCGAACTATGTCTCTGTTGGCGCAAATGGCAGCGCATCCGCCCGGTGAGCGGAAGGTTCATAGTTCGAAACTTGACGAGACGCCTATATTTTTAAAATAAAATATTTGCTTGCATTGACGGGTGTTTGTCCATTTGGTTTATATTGGTTTTCGACATCGTCCTCCAGACCAGCCAGCCAGTAAAATAGGACAGGTCTAAGTGTCGTCTTGTACAATAAAAGTTTATTGCTCAAGTTTAGCCTGTTTCCCCTGGCGTCAAGTAGAATTAGCATGATTATGGTGATGACGAATTGTTCTTTTGAGTGCTGGATATGACGCTTCCATGTCAGTTTCTGATCCAGCATTAAGCTGGAGGGCGGACCAAACCATACACCGATATTCTCTCAGGCGGTTATCTATTTCTGTGGGTAAACCTCACAGCAATGCACTTCTCCCTGCTAATTTTGGGTCGCCAGTAAGCGGAGGATGTCCTTATTTCTAGATGACATATAAATTGTTGTGTCATCTGCATATACTGCCAGATTACAGCCTAGTTCGGATGGCATGTCAGAGACGAATCCCTCACTTGGGAAGAGTCTACCAGTGAGGTATGAGAAAACCAATCTGACAATGGAAACATTAATCACCAAAACCATTATCTTGTGCAAGAGGCATTGATGTCACAAAGCATCAAAGGCTCTCTGGACACCGAGGAATACCACCCCAGTAATATTTCTCTGTTCGAAGTCCCTTCAGGCATTACACGATGCATGTTGTTAAGATCAGATACAGATCTAGCTTGGAGAATTCGTGAGTTGTCGATCCCTCTAGATGTATCGATGTGATGAATTACTTGATTAATTTTAAACATGCTCTTTCCAGAATCTCTTATTTAAATCTTACTTGTCAAAATACAAAATATCATCATGACTCAAGACTCAAGGTTGGACTGGAAGTTGGATTCACTCAACCGTATGCGATTGATTGGAGATTGAGCGGTGACGCTCGCCTAATTCCATATATCCAATGTTACCGTCGAAAAAACAGATAATACAATAAAGCACTAACTCATGCAAAAGCTTCATAAGCTACTGTGTGGTTAAAGGGGGTGTTACCGCTTTGAGTTACCAAACTGGGTGAGCTCTTGTTGAAGTTCGTCAATCTCTTGCACATTACGCTGGCATCCAAAAAAGACATGATGATGATGATCTATTAAATTAAACCAATGGAAATATGATCTGAAGTGATTCTGTAGCCTATCTTAACGAACCAAGGTTTATCTAGCTCTCCGCTTGCAGCTTGTTTAGACTTGATGCTTGATTTACTCAATGGCTTATAACATCCTATTTCTTTTTATTCCTTCTTAGATTGGACATAAATGTTGGATGAACAATTTTGTGTTTCTGCTTTGGATAAATTTTGATTCTTTTTTATAAAATAACCATGCTTGGACAGTGACCACTTCTAAAATGATATAGAAAATGATATGTTGTCTTGCAGATGATGATATTAATCTGAAATGTGTTTAACGCGTTATAGAGATAAATTTTCTCGAGAACCGTTTGATGAATCTGCTTCGCTCTGGGCAAGTTGGTTCATCTTGTTAATCTAAACGAGAGGACAAACTACCAGGAAGGCACATTAACGCGTTTGAGCACTGTCACCGCTCCAAATTGATAAATTTTCTGGACAATTTTTTCATCATATACATTACCTACTTAATATTACCTAGCTCGATAACCGTTTATGAATCTGCTTCCTCCTCGGCAAGTAGGTTCACCTCGTTAATCTAAACGAGAGGCCAAACTCCCAGCTAGGCACATTAAAGAAGAAATGACTACAATTGTGTATGTTTTATTTACGATAACCTTGTATATTTTTAACGTATTTACCTTACCTTTCAACATTCAGCTGTGTAGTGCAATTTTTGGGGAATAAAAACCGAAATGCGATTAAACCGTATCGCATTGGTGTTGAATGGATCAGAAACAAAAGAGGATTTTGCACAACAATAAAATGTGTTTTATATGTTTAAATCTGTTATCAGTTGAATGGTCTCTGGTTCCTCGCTGATACTTTGCGGAATTTATGCCGTTGTTTCCAGCTCTTCTCTGCGCTTTCAACGTGTTATATTTATTGCTAGATATGCAATATATTTTACGTTTTTAAACACTAGTATTTACGTGTGCGTAATTTATTATTATACAGGGTTAGTTTAAAATAAAGTTCTATAATTTCTAATGCGTTCTGCGAGGAAAATAAAACTTATAGATATCGTTGCGTACAATGCAACTATTACTAACCATATTGAAACGATCATAAAATATGCAATATGTATTTTAATTTTATGGCCACGCGATAACGTAACAAACACCTACCTAACATATAAAATGCTAGTTTTGATACGGTATCTAAATATGATTTATCGTATTATTTACATGGAATTTAATTTTTTTTTAATAAACCATGTATATTAACAAGAACGATTACGAACGAGGTAATTCGCAATATTTTAATCGGAAGAAACTAACTGAATCGCCATGTTAGATAAAACCGTATCGCGTGGGAACTTAACGTGATAGCTGCCACGTTTCTACCGTAACTTAACCTCAGAGAGCCATCACGTTTCCCTTGAAAACTCTCAAGATAAACATATACAACCACTATAAAGGAAAACGTAGTAAGCGATATTGCCCACGGAAAATCTGTTGCAGGTTCTTAAGGTCGGTTGGTAATTTAGAAAGATGAGGCGAATTCCCAAGCGCGATATGGTGTATTGTTGTTTATGATTGTTAAATAAATTTTCACTAGAATAGTTTACCTTTAAAGTTACTATCATTTAAATGTTAGATTCTACTTATTACTATTACACAGGGTCATTTACGGAAGTGGTTCGTTAAAACTTCCACAAGAGGATTTAGTAAAATTAGCAAACAGCGAAATTGTTTTTAGTTGGCTTCAAAAATTTTGTCAAAATACTACAAAGAATTTTTGTAAATAAAAATATAGAATGTGTAAAGTTCTACAAAGTTTTGTGGATTTATCTAACTTGTGTTACGTTTTTTGTTAGTTATTTTGTTCAAGTCACAAATACATTTTGTAAAATCTTTAATTTTGATAGTTATTTGCATAACTCTTTCTTGCAAAATGTACATTTCGAACTTTAACTAAACATATTATATTTCCAACTTTCGCAACTCTTTTTGTTGACTTCAAAATTCAACTAACTTGTGCTTTTATTGTATTTATCTACACTTTATTATATACATAACAGCATCTAGTCTAAATAAAATAAACAAGTTGTAACAGGAACGTTAGGTCTATACATATGTTTACTAATATGCATTTTAATGTAATGAGAAATATACAGCGTTAGTAAAAAGTCCCGGAACGGTCGAATAACTTTGTTATTTGAAAATTATGATTTCTGAAACTTGGTATGGGGGTATAGTCAATATAAATGCATTTTATGCAATACAGTTTATATTTTTTTCACTTCCGGTTTAATCGGCAATACGTCCAACTTTTTTTTTTAAACGGAACGTCCAGATTTTTTTAACACTTTTGAATGCAAAATAAAAAACTACGTTCAGGAAGTATTAAGATGTTTATTTTTATTCACAAGAAAACAGTTAAAAAATTAAAAAAAGTGTCCTAATACAGAAAAAACAAGGTACCTTTGAAAACAGTTGTTGTTTAGTGTTTGCATTCTTTTTGCCGTCACATTTGACAATTTTAAAAGCGTTTTAACTTTTGCATCGCTATAAATGTACTTATTTTAGACATTGACACATTTGAAAATGGCAGTAAAACTTGAAACTGAATCAGAACGAATTGAGATATTAATGATGCGTGGGTACGGTGATCGTCAACGTTCTTTTGAAGAGGTTCGTATTTTGTTTAATACTGTTTATCCGGATCGTCACATTAGTAAAAGTACGGTATGCCGAACAATTCAAAAGTTTGAAGTCTTTCGTCAGGTGAAGGATTTATTTAGAAGGGGACGTCCATTAACAGCAACAGATGAAGAAACTAGTTTGAATGTGTTACTTACAGTGGAAGAAAATCATCACGTGTCCACAACAGAATTAGGTCAAATTCATGAGATCTCTCAAAAATCTGCTCATAAGATTCTTAAATCAGCAAGAATGAAAGCTCCGTCCATGAGTTAACTGAAGATGATCCAGATCGTAGACTACATTTTTGCGAAACAATGACGGAATTGATCGAGCAGCAGCCTAATGTTTTAGATCACATCATTTTTTCAGATGAGGCAACGTTTTGTCTCAACGACACCGTGAACAGACATAATTGTCGCTGCTGGTCAATTGAAAATCGGCATTGGATTGAAGAAGTCCATACACAGCGTCCTCAAAAGGAGAATGTCCGGGCTGGTCTTGTTGGAAACAACATCACAGGACAATTTTTTATAAGAGAAAATTTAACTGGCAACGTCTACTTAAATTTATTGCGAAATGAGGTTGTTCCAGCACTTGCGGCCCTCTTTCTTGATCACCCTAATGCACATTTTTGGTTTCAACAAGATTGAGCTCCCCCCCATTTTGCCCATAATGTCAGGGTGTTCCATTTAATTTAAAAGAGGTACTGATGGTTTAAAAAATATAAACTATAAATTGTTTTTCTTAATATCATGAAGCCAATATCAAAATACTCTACCACTTTACTGAAAGTACGCTTTGTCAAAATAACTTCTTACAAATGTAAATCGTCCAAGCCATACAAGTTACCTGTTTTTAATTTTTTCGCGAAAGCCGACATTGTCATAAAAATCAAATTTTCTCGAAATTGGTAGCAGATAGGTATAAGGAACTATGAACAAAGTTATCCTAATTTATGACGTAGAATCCAAAAATGCGATTCAAGATAGGATGTTCCATTAAAAATAACCTAACTTTGATATGCTGTACTTGTTTGAATCACCCTGTATACTTGCAAATAATTTTAAAATGTGCTCCTTATCGTCGTACATATTTAACTAAAATTTGAAACTCATATTTTTTAGCGTTTAGACAGAAGTGACCGAGGGAATAGTCGTGACTCACCCTGTATACTAAGTTACACAGTATTTAACAAAAAAGTGATAATAAACATAAATATCAGCAAATTTACATATGGGGTTGGTAATGTAAATGTTGATATAAAACGAGAGGGCCGAGAAGGTGTATGAAAGTTAAGTTTCATCAACAAGTCACTACAGTCAATTTGGCCGCCCATTTACTAATTTCCACGCAAATATTGCACAATGTTTTTGTCTACGCTTCGTAAGAGATTAAAGACCATGATGCTCTAGCAGGTATAGGTAGTAATCAGTACCTCTAGAGGGATATTGACCATCGTATCTAAAGGACAAATATTTCAAAGAACGACGAATTCGCTCAATACGTAATTGATGACGTACTGAAAACCAGACAACATAAAACCATATTCCAAACAGCTAAAACAACAAAGGCAAAGTATAAAATTTTAATAGTTGTAAAGTCGATAAATTGTCTGGCATTTCTTATAATAAATCCCAATCGTTTAGAGGCTACAGAGGAAAGGTAATCAATATGATAACTGAAAGTTAAAGATTGATCAAAGATTATTCCAAGGTCTTTGAATGTATTAGCTTTACTCAACACATGCTCATCAATGGTGTATGAAGAGAGAACAGATTCATTTGTGCGAATGTAAGTAACAATCTGATATTGACGTAGTAATGTTTAATTTTAGTTTATGCACTAAGCACCACTGTGATACATAATTTAGGTTATGTTGAAGGTTCTGAATATTATCTTTATCTTTTATAGCTGAGAAAAGTTTGACGTCATCAGCATAAGCTAACGCAGAGCATTTAAGATTAATAAGTAAATCATTCAAGTATAAAATAAATAAAGGTGGGCCTAAGTTAGAGCCCTGAGGTACTCCTGATGTTGATACAAATTTCCTTGAATGGTAGCCATTGTAGAAAACCTAATTAATCCTGTTACATATCCGGAAGATATTCCAAAATGATTCAATTTTTGTAACACAATGCCATGATCAATTGTGTCAAATGCACTTGAAAAATCTGTATACACGACATCTACTTGTCCTCGGGACCGACGAATCACCTTTTTTATAAACGGGTATCAATCTGGCTCGTTTCCAAAACTCAGGAAAGGTGTGGCATTGAATCGATAGGTTAATAAGTATTGCTAATGGCTTCGCAAAGACAAATCTACCATCTCTAATAAGGAAGCTTGGAAGTTTGTCTTCACCAGTTGTGTGCTTGTTTGGAGCATTAGCCATTATCTTGATGAGCTCATCTTCTGTCACTGGTTGTAATGAAAACGATTCATGATTAGAAACTGCAGATTTTAATATCAACCTTTTGGAAATTAATAGTCGTTCTTGTGATCGATTTTGTAATATGTGTGATAATTTGGGTATTAAACAAATCATTAATAACCCCACAAGGGAAACAGCAACAACCTCTTCACTTATCGATTTTATTTTGCTTTATACTAATACTAACGTTGAA
The DNA here is from genome assembly GCA_023690525.1 of Holotrichia oblita. Classification (NCBI taxonomy): domain Eukaryota; kingdom Metazoa; phylum Arthropoda; class Insecta; order Coleoptera; family Scarabaeidae; genus Holotrichia; species Holotrichia oblita. Next base: position 8,788,054 of record CM043018.1, read on the forward strand.
TCTTCTGGTGTTTTACATGATTTAAGCTTTTCAGATCATTACTTAATATACGCTCAGATTCACTTTGACATTCCTCCATACGTGCCGCATTTACGCACATTTAGAGATTATTCTAATTTTGATCTTGATTCTTTTCGTGATGACTTACAGTCTCTTCCGTGGTACTTTGTATATCATGCACAGACTATTGATGAAAAAGTGAATAATTTCAATAACTTAATTACGGAATTATTTGATGCACATGCTCCTTACAAAACTATTTTTTTTAAAAGGCCTAAAGCTCCTTGGCTTACAGATAACATAAAGTTGATGATTAAAGTTAGAGATGATGCATATAGAAAAGCCAAAGCAAAAAATTCGCAAACTGCATTTAATTACTATAAACAATTGCGAAACTACACTACATCCAGTATTCGCCGTGAAAAACGTGCGTATCTGCGGTTTCTTTCGGAGGATGGTAATATGCGGAATCTGTGGAGAGGTGTTAATGATCTAAATATTTACGTACGCAAAAAACATAATGTACTGCCAGATAGTATATCTGATGTCAATGCTTTGAATGAGTAATTTATCACTTCTAATTCTTCTTCTGATCCTAATACAGAACTCGCTGATATATATAATAATAGCATATTGACAGATAGCTGTTTTTCTTTTGAGTTAACTACTGTAGTGGAAATTGAGTCCATACTCCGGTCATTGAACTCTACCGCTCTTGGGTCTGATAAGATTTCACTTAAAATGATAACCTAATGTTGTCCATTTGTGTTGCCTGTTGTCACACATCTTATAAATACTTGTTTGCTGGAGGGTGTATTTCCTGACAGTTAGGTTAGGTTAAGAGTGGGGTGGCATGCGGGCCTGTTTCACCGCGACCTTTACAGGTCTATTGTGATCCCCTTTACCTTAGAGAACGCTCTCTAGTTTCGCCTTCTTAATCAGACTTATCAGTTTTGAGAGCGGCTCTTTTGTGTAGCCGTTGGCTGTGGAGTTCTCTACCCCCTTTACTATAAACCTTGTCCCCGCTAGGCCGTCACAATGGCACAAAACATGAACGTTTCTTCTTCCTCTTGACAGAATCTGCAGAGAGCATTTTCTGCCAGGCCTATGTGAAACATATGCCTATTCAGTCTGCAATGACCGGTCATCAGACTTACTATCATTTTGACAGTTTTCCTGTCTTTACTCAGTAGGTCTTCAGTAAACTTAGGCCTCTGTTCCCTTAGGAACTCCTTAGCCTGTCTTTGTCCTGGCGATCTTACCCACCATTCCTTGGACTTGTTTTGTGACCATTCGTAGATGGACCTCTTAATTTGTGATTTGGTAGTGCCGAAGGAAGTTGACAGCTGACAGTTGGAAGAATAGTATAATTACTCCCCTTCCAAAGGTCAGCAAACCTACTAGCCTTAATGACATAAGACCCATTTCTATTCTACCTCTTCTTTCTAAAGTAATTGAAAGAATTGCTGATAAACAAATCCGCCGTTACTTAGAGATGGTACCAGTGTTACCGGTCCAACAGTCTGGGTTTCGTACCGGCTATAGTTGTGCCACTGCGCTAGCACATGTTACTGAAGAGATATTTCATGCTACTAACAATAATTTAGTCACTGTGCTCATTCTTTTAGATTACTCAAAGGCTTTTGATACACTTAATCATACAATACTCCTATCCATTTTACGATATATCGGGTTTACAGAAAAAACTATTCACTTTTGCCGCTCTTATTTAAGTAATCGCACTCAAATGGTAGCTTATGAAGGATCCTTATCAATGCCGCTCAATATAAAGTCTGGGGTTCCTCAGGGTAGTATACTTGGTTCACTTTTATACCCTATCTACAGCTCGAATGCTATCCGATGTCTTCGGTTTTGTAATTATCACATGTATGCCGATGACACCCAGTTGTTCTATTCTTTCCCAACTGGTGATGTTGAGGAGGCAGTAAATAATATTAATGCGGATCTCTCGTCCGTAGTTTCTGAATCTTTGCGTCATTCTCTTGTAATTAACCCTGCCAAATCGACTGTTATAGTTTTTGGCCGCTCTAAACAAAGGGTAGCGGTTATTGATAAAATTAAAATTAATATTTCCGACAATATATTAACTATTTCTAATTCTGCCCGTAATCTTGGTCTGTACTTGGATTATAATCTACGGTTTAAAGAGCATGTTTCGCATCTAATTAGAAGAGCATATTGTAACTTAAGGATTCTGTATGACAGTAGGGACTGTCTGGACAGAAATCTTAGGAAGACACTCAGCGAAGCGCTAGTGCTCTCTCATTTTAACTTTTGTAGTTCCATATACTATCCATGTCTTGTTTATTGCGACAAAATGCGTTATACAGCGTGTTCAAAACGCGTGTTTAAGGTTTATTTACGGGATTCGGCGCTACGATCATGTGTCCCACGCTCTCAGGTGGATACGATGGCTGAACATGTCTTCAAGGGTAGAGTTTCACTCAGCTATATTTTTTTCTCAATAAATTTGATTAAAAAAAATATATCCAAAGGAATGTTGCTTTGTGTTTGAGCAATTCAAAAACAAATCTGCGAACGTGTTTATAATCATTTGAGGATCGTCAATATCATAGTGATTGTAAAATAATTTTCCAGGTATTCTGGTTGAGCCCTGTTTGGAGCGAATAAAAGCAAATAGTTCACGAGGATTATAATGAATAGCCTCTTCAATATCTCCTAAATATTTCTGAATTCTTGATAGTAAAATTGAATGCTTCTTATAGATTTCCGTTTATTCCTGTAATATTCCTTTAATTTTAGCATTGCATCATTGCAGTAGAGAACGATGATGGATAGGAAGATCGTTTGCTCGATGTTGTTGGTACAGATGCTGAGATGCTTGTACAATGTTGCATAAAAAGCAAACACAGCGTCATTTACATTGTGAAATTGGTACAGAAATGTCCAATCTTGAAGAACTACATGCTCACACAATTAAATGAAATTTGAATGAGAGACAGAGGTTCCACGACGTACGGTACTAGTTTCTCTTTTATGGTGGGTGCAATTGTAGCAGCTTTCTAAGCTGTATTGTTTGTCAAAACTATCGCTACAGCTTTTGCTAAGTTATTGCTAACGGTTTGCTGTGCTGCTGGTCGGTCACTCTTACCACTGCGACTATTGTGCTGTTTACTCACAGTTATATTCATAGAATTATGACATCGAAGCAAGATGTTAAGTCCAGTAACTTGACTAGGTTCTTTTCTCTTGATTACAGATTATAAACTGACAAAAACGTAATGAATTGTGTTCTGGAATAAATTGATTTTTAGTTTATTCTTATTTTATATGTAAAGAATTTTGAATAAAGAAAACAATTGGATCTTACTAATTGTCAATGAAAAACAACGACGCTTTCGAATTGAACGTGAATCTACAATAACAGATCCACGGCACTTCCTACAAAGTTGCATACACACCCATCGGAATCGATATAACGCATTTCACACTGGAAATGCACGGAAGGTGGGTATAGTTTAGTTGTTGTCGTAGTAGAGCTAAAGTAATGGTACTTGCACGAGTTGGGTAACCGGCTGGCATCAGTAGTATAAACGGCGGTTGCTATAATGCTCCCCCCATAGCAACGCGCGTTCTTCTGTCGACGCTTAGGGGTGGGCCGATATAGAGAGGGTTTGTTTGGCCCGGGAGTTGGGGTAGGACATGGATTGTCGTCCTACGCATATAAACGTCCGCTTTATCGATCCGATGAGTCTATATCACCCTCACTCGCTCGCTAGCCGTCCCCCCACGACCCGAAAAAAGAAAATAATCAAAATGTTTGATTGGCAATCACTCGGCCGAAACAACTGTTGAGCTGACTGCGGTTCAAGTTCCGCTTTTATATATATGTATATATATCTATAATACGAGGCATGTTCTGAAAATAATGCGAGTGTATTTGTGTTTATTCAAGCGTAGCTTTATTATGCATTATGTCTCTTAGCGCAGTAACTCGAATGTTATTTTCAAATCTTGTGTTTGTAACAGTGTTTCGAGTGAAACGTTCCGATCGATTCCCGATATCGCGATTAAATGTTTTTTATTGTGTCGAATATATTGAATTTTGCAGTATATTTGCCTATTAAGAACTATGTGGATTAAATTCAACCGATTGAATTGCTATCACGTCCTTTCGCCCATCATCATTTCCGAAAGAGAAATCTCTCGAACAATTTAAAAAATATGAGGCGACGCAGGAATAGGAATACGGATGTGAAATTTCAACTCAAGCGACAGACAGGAAGAACCGATCGTATAACCGGAGGAAGTTTACATCTTCCGTGCAAAAACATTGAGCGTCTGTGATACATTTACTTACCACGATATTTAAATCTAAGTGTTTACATGTTATGAAAGGTACCTGTGTAGATAAGGAGGGCATCCATATACAGGGTGTCCCAAAAATACACCGACAAACTTTAAGGGCTCATAGAGGACATCAAAACAAACATTTTTGTTTAATAAACATATGCCCGAAAATGAGTCGTTTTAGACTAAAAAAGAAATTAAAAAATTTGGACAAGTAGCATTTTTAAACAACGAATTATTTCATGGCGTAAACATAATATCGAACAATGTTCATTTAGCACAGTGGTGCTGTTACTGCGTCCGGTGAACGAAGATTCACGGTTAAAATATACAGTATGTACTGTTGAATAAAACACAATTTTAGTTAGGAACTTGCTTACGGAACGGTTCATATTAAAACAACTTATTTGCGAACAAATGTTTATTAAACAGAAAATGTTTGTTTCGATGTCCTCTACCACCTCTTAAAGTTTGTCGGTATGTTTTTGGGACACTCTGTATATACAGGGGATGTAGTATGTAATAGTTTTTGATAACTTATTAGTTTGTGATTAAATCAAATTTCTACGTGAGAGAGAATTTCGAATCCATTTTTTCAGGAAACGTTTTATTCAGAAAATCTTGCACTGTGAAACAAGTCTTGCACTATGTGCGAAAAAACAATTTTTCAAGGACGGTGACACTTTTTCAGAGAGTTGAAATCCGGATCGACTTACCATTCGCTGTTGGCAGCAAAGTGATTAACAGCGCGGCATTATAAAAGGCGATGTAATGCTGTCACAAAGCCATTAGAACACAATTAGACACACACAAAAACTACACCGCGAGAGTTGCAGCGATAGCCAGACAAGCAATAGAAGCTTACGGAGTCACTGACTCCAGTTGATTGACTTAATTTGTTTTTGTTGAAGCCACGAAGCAAAGCAATTTAAAAAGTTCATAATATACAAGGTATTCCATTAAAGAAAACAACAATCACGGTGGCGCCGGGCATAACCATTTGAAAACAATGTTCAATATAGAAAATTGGAAATTTAATTTATAAAAATTCACTAAAGCAATAATTGTAAAATTGCAAAAATTAATTATAGTGCAGGTGTTGAGTAATTGTCCATTGTTATGGAGACTCAGATAAATGCCCGCGAGTTCGAAACTGCTACCATTGAAAATGAAAAAAAAAATTTGTACAGCTTACGTAGTTAGGTCCAAGCACATCTACGCCAGCTTAGCTGCAGGTGTTTATTAAAAGCCTGTCTCTGCTGATAAACATTTTCTTGCGAAATCTACCTCACTTGGACGAAAGTTTAGAGTTTGACAGATTCCTGGACTGACAGTCCAATCCAAGACAACTTTAATCCAGTAGGAGCAGTGACAAGCAGTCAAATCTAATTTGAAAAGAGTTCTGGCGTTGCTAGAGTTGATCCACTTCTAACGAGTGTACAGTCCATCTCAAAGTAAACAGGACTGTATCAATAAGGATGTTTCTTGTGGCGCCACCTATACGTGGCTGGAGGCAATGGAATGGTACATCCTTTGCCGACTTCTAGTTAAAGATTATTAATGACAGCTGGTTTACTGGAAGCGGACTTGTAGCATCTCAACTGTCGGTATAAAAATGAGCATCGAACAAAGTTTTGTTTCAAACTCGGGAAAACGTTTCAATTGATGCAAAAAGTTTATGGTGATGATTGTTTATCCCATGGCAGAGTTTATGAGTGGTATAAGCGTTTTAAAAACGGTCGTGAAGATATCAATGACGACCCCCCCCCCCTCAAGCCGGCCAGTCGAAATTCGTGATTATGCCAGAGAGCATCGAAAAATTGCATAATTTTGTCAAAGTTCAGTCAAAATCATCGTTGCGTTTTATGGAAATGGAATTGGGAATATCCGAAGATTCGCATTTTGACCGACCATTTGAGCTATCGAAAGGTGTGTGCTCACTTTGTGATTGACGACCAAAAATTGCTCAAAATCCAACATTGTAACGGAATCGTTAAACAGGCCAAGAGGGTCGAAAACTTTCTTTACAATATTGTTACTGGTGACGAAACGTGGTGTTTCCAATACGATCCGAAAACAAAGCGTTAAATTTCCGAATGAAGGCCAAAAAAAAACGAGCCGGCAACCAAAATTTGAGAAGTCAAAAGCGAAGACAATGCTCATTTGTTTTTACGATGGAAAGGGTATTGTTCATCATGAGTTCCATTACAGGAGCCAAAGATTATCACATCATTTTATGTTGGTGTTTTGAGGCGGTTGTTGCATCGTATTCGTCGCATTCCGCCAGAATATCGTGAGGAAGGAACTTGGCGTTTGTTGGGCCGTCTCATCGATCGACATTCACCACCAAAAATCGCATTTTATTGGTTAACCATTCCCCATATTCGCGTGGTCTGGCTTCGTGCGACTTTTATCTGTTTGGAAAACTTCATTTGCCAATCAAGGATATGCGTTATACTGACGTTTTGGGCATCAAAGGACGACCTAAAATCCTCATTTTAAATGCTATTCAGTCATGCAAATCTGTGTGTGCAAGTGGAAAGGGACTATTATTATTATTATTAGACAAACAGATAGACCCAAAAGGTAAAAAGGATGTTATCAAGAAGGGAAAAAACAAAACAATAGGTGACAAAGTTAAAAATAAATTCTATCTGGAAAGGAAACTATTGGGATAGGTAGCCAAAATCAAACGATGATTTAAAAAATCTCCATTTAATATTCTAAGCTTTCGGTAATTAATTTTTACCTTCTTCAGAGAAAATGCTTTAAATTTTCAAATATTTTATTAATTTATAATGTGTCTTTGGTTTTGTAAACTTTATGCTTGAATCTAGTGTTAGCATCGATATCTCTACGTAAGTTGTTACAATTTAATATTAATTTTTAGTGCTTTTCCTAATGCACCTTTTGCTTATTAATTGTAGAATTTTCTCTGAAGAAGGTAAAAACTAATTAGGTACCGAAAGCTTAGAATATTTGCTTTTTCGAGCTTAACGTCGTACAGCCAGTACTTCCACTCTACTTCTAAATTCTATCTATTTTCTTCTTAAATATTAGTTTCTGCTTTCTTCATAAATATATATAGACCGTGAAAAACTGAGTATTTCTTCTGTGCCAAAATGCAGTTAATGTTTAAAGGTAGTTCTAGTCTCATATTTACTAAATCTGCTATTAACCCATCCGTCAAATCCTTATGGTCTTGACAGCCTAATATTATACGATTCATGTCACCAAATTGATCGCAGCTTGTTATTTTAATCTTGCATAGATGTGCTGCAAAACGTCCATGATTGAAGAACGTTCTTTAATTTGGATATACATTCTTTTATTAACAAATACACCATGACTGCAGTGTTTCTGTTCTACCGTAGGTTGAAGTAAGAAATAGTTAGTCTTGTGGTTTCTATAGATTGATTGGTAACGATCTTCCCAGGCAATATATTGCTGGCGTTCGAAACTGCAAGGGACTATTTCGAATAAAATAACTCAATTTTGCCGAAAAAAAACCCATTTTTTGTTCTTATTTTGAAAAAAGTCCTGTCCACTTTCCACACAACATCACAAGCTTTCATGTTCTAGATAAGTCTTCACACTGAACTGCCATGTATTGGCTCTCCCGTTTAACTTCTCACTCATTGCTAAACTGTTGTTTGACATCTTTAATTTCCATGGTTATAACCAGCTGTACTCATAAGTTCTTTCCGGTTTTTTGTGTGTTAATTTTCAAGGAAAATTAATTTTTTTCTTCTTTCAAGTAATTGATGAATACCATGTCAGAAAAACTGCTCGTCTTTTGCAGCAAACCATTCGTCGAACCATTTTCCATTTTCCTCGAAATTGCTGAAGTGTTGCTCTGTAAGAGCGTGCGAAGAGGTGATAGTTGGATGTCTCATCCAAGATGTCTTGCACTGTTTTTGCCGAGTTGTCTCTTCTGCCCTTTTCCAGTCGTCTTTCGATTAATGCGTAGTTTAAATTAATCATCGAGCTTCAATAGTTCATACTACATAATACCAGTCTGGTACCACCAGACACAGAGCATGGTCTTCTTGGCGAAGCAATTTGGTCTTGGTGTTGAAGGATTGGCTTCGCCAGTTTTTTCCGCTTTGGGTTTTCAAAAGAAAAACCATTTCTCGTCGCCCCAAGAGACTTTGCGATTTTCTACTTAACATTCATTCTTCTCATGTGGGACCCATTTATCGAGTTTACTAATCTTTCCCATCGCTCGTAAACGTCTGCTGATCGTTTCTTGTCATACATGGAATGCTTCTGTTAATTGATGTTGAGTTTGCGTTGGATCATCATAATATAATAACTCCTGCAATTACCTACTCGTTTTCGCATTTTTTGTGGCCTACCAGAGCGCTCTTTGTCTTTGTCACATTAAAATCACCATTTTTAAATTGTCAAAAGCATGTCTTACATGCTGTAATCGATGAAGCGTCTTCAGCATATGTTTCTACCAGCAAACGATGACTTTAAGGCGCCTTTTTTAACAAAATAAAAACGGTAGATTTTGGCGGGCTCAACTGCTGTGGTCTTCTGTTGGTAAAAGCCAAATTGGACGGTCCTATAAATTCTACACATTTCTTCTTTATTGATATTACATTAATTTAGGTAAAATCTTGAAAATTACTTTATAGGATTTGTTGGTTTTGAGACAGCGTCAAACGAAGAGGAGGTTGATGATTGAAATCGTACTTCTGGTGATGTTGGTTTAAATTATGTAGGAGGACCTGTAGGTGACCATTTCCCGAATTACACAATAAAAGAGCTAAATATTGTAAGCTGAAATATTAAGTTACTGTAAATACAGTTGTACCCAAGCTTTTATTTTTCAGCTATAAATGCCGTTAACCAACATTTCATTCCATCAAATTATAACTTGATTAATTTAAATTCCATTCAAGAGGAGGTGTTAGATTTTACATATTTTTATTTTAATGCATTACTCATACCAGAAGTTGAAAGAAGTGCATTTGAGCGCAAATGGAACGTACACATACAATATATAATGGATGTCAAATAGAACCTACATTACCGCAGTAGCTTGAAAGGGAAACAATTTGTACTGTAATTTCTGCACGTTCGGCTTACATTTCTAAATGCCTTTGAGACTCGTGTAATGCGGCAGAACATAATAATTCTCATATGAGCATTTTTATAACATATACCACCTTTATAATTGAACACAATAACAAGAGGATTTCTTTAATTTTTATATAGATTCAAATCGAATAAAAACCATAATAAATAGAAAGTTGTTTGAATTAATTCGATGTTGTCCGATGTTAAATCCGTTGTCATTATTTTCTTAATTCGTTTGAATGTGATATGTTAAACAAACATAATTACTATTTTGCATAATTTCCTACAACTATCGCTATAGGCTTTTTAATCTGGAGGAAAAAAAAAAGAAAGGACTGCCGCCGCAAGTGTGTCATATCACTAATAAATCATCTTGCGCTGGCAAGAGTTACCGCATTAAAATTAATAGCAGGAACGTCAAAACATGCGAACTACCATTATTAAAATGATGTATTAGATCGTCAGTTTTCTTATTGACGACGGTCTTTAAGAGATATTAGTGTCTGATCGGATGCTTTCGATAAAGATTGCATTGCGAAGACATGTTAAAAAAGTCCCAAAGCAATCCGGCAAACGTATCCGCCATTGTAACTCGTTATGAAATGTACTGCTTTTAATACGATCCAAAAGCAAAACTGACAACTCGGAGTTTGAAAGCTGAATGTTGGTTTTACGTTATTTGCGATAAAGCCAGACATAAGACTGCAAACCCCAAAAGGTAAACTCGGCTGAGAGACCTATTGCGTTTTAGTCCTCTCAACCAGGTTGTACTCAGACAAAGAACTCCTCAACTAATCGATCGAACTTAAAGTGTATTCACCTCTCCCCGTCCACTGTTGGACCAGTCAGCAAAGAGATGGACTAGAATTTAAACCGGTTAAAAACCCTGTGAGTAACCTCAGCCTGTTTCTGCTCATAAAGACTACCTCACGAAGTCTTTTCTCATTTAGACACCAACAAGTGCATTCCAGTAGGGGAAGTAATGCCTTGCATATCTTCATATACTTCTCCACTCATTTACCGAATAGCTCCGAAACATCTGTGTGTCTGCGAAACTCATCGAAGAAGAAATTGGGATACTGTAAAGTACAGTTTATCGAATTTTGACCCGGAAGTTTTGAGGAAACAGAAGGTGCTTGTGCTTTGTACTCTGACAGACGACCAAATTGGAGAGTTGTATGGCAAAGACATGTTAAAGATGTCCCATAAGAAACCGGCGAGGATGTCATCCACTGTAACTGGTGATGAAACGTGTTTTCAATAAGAGCCAAAAACAAATGTAAATTACCAGAAGAGCGAAGGAGAAAAATCAAGACAATGCTGACCCTTTTGCTTCGATTCAAAGGGTGTGAATTCGTCCCAGAATATTATTTGGGAGTTCTACAACGATGAGTTCGACCGGAATATCGGAATTTATTGCACGACAATGGATCATCGCACAAAACCATCATGGGAGGTGAATTATTAACCAAAAAAGGCATCATTGTTATCGATCATCCACCGTATTCACCTGATTTGGCTCCGTGCGACCAAACTGAAATTGGCGATGAAAGGAAATCGTTTCGACCACCATACTAAAGGCCATTCCAGCCGATGAATATAAAAAATTTTTCGAAAAAATTATTGAACGTTTCTTGCGCTGTATTGACTCAGAAGGAGACTATTTTGAATCAAGAGCAAAAAATTGAAATAATAAACGATTTGTATTGTTTTTAGATTTTTATTACATCTGGGGCAGACTGTGGAGCACTAATATTAAAACAAGTTTTTGCATAAAGTAAATAGGAGCGAAAGGTGTGCATTTGCCATTTTTGGTTCCTCTTTGTAGCCTGTACGATTGATGATGATGATTGATTTAAATAATGCTGATAAAAGTTGTGACAGCAAAAAGATCAAACGGATAAGTCCAACTGAATGGAGAGGAAATAAAAGAAGATTATTTTCGACCATGCGAAACTAATCTTGAAATGGTCACATCACACTCTTCATCATATCAAAATATTAAAAAAAAAAACGATTCATATGCAGTTCTACTGTCAGAAATTCATTCACCAGACGTTGGATGATTTTGCAAGATGGCCAAAAATTAAAAATTTGGTATGACCAGGAATAACGTAATAAATTTAGCAGCACAAAAAAATCAAGTTTTTGTATGTGGAATGCCAGTAGAGGGCGCAGCCTATCCATGTTAACACATAAAGTGAAAAATTAGGTTTTCGATTAATTAACTGCCCTCCTTAGATGAGATTAATCTTCAATTTTGTCGGCAAAGGCAGAAACATTGCAGCAGATCATATTTTAAGGTACAGCTTTGAACTAGAAGCTTATAGAGGGCGATCCTGATTCAGAACTATATTTGCTTCACGTCCTCGAGATTATTCGCTATCACAGTTTATTAAATTCATCCATCCGACTCACATCATTCGATCATCGATAAAATTTATCCATTCTGCCTACCACCCTATATGATGCAGGATAATCTCAGAGAGAAAAGACTATGGATGCCCAGAAAGAAATCCTTGACTAGATAAGATTTTTCTTCCGTTTTAAAACTAGCGTGACTTGTGGCATTTTACCTGTAAACAGAGATATGATTCCGAAATAGAACCAACGACAAGAGTTGGAACACGTTGCGTCTACAAAATCGTCTCCAATTACTGCTGTCATTGAAGTGGTGTTTATTTGAATTGATGTCAGGCAGAACCAGATAGGTCTCTTCGATTTCTGGTCAGACACCCAAAAGTTTTGTGCACGTCGTGAGAGACACATCACTGTGCCCAACATAAAATTCCCAAAAGGAGACTCTTATTAAAACAATAATTTTAAATTAGAGAAAGCAACATGAAAGGGCTTACAAGACTCGTATTCTTTTTATAGTCCATAATGGTACCCATAATATATTCATATAATAAAACAATAGATCGATTTATTATACCGCATTAAACCGAATAAACAGCAACGCAATGACATTAGTAACAGGTAATACCATTTATCCTTGTTGTAGAAATCCGTAGGCTGCTTTGTCTTTATCCTTTCTTTTTAAGACTCCTTTTACATCATCCTATGTTAACGTAACTAGCGCTCCATAAATTTAAAACTTATTAAAAATAAAAATAATGCTTGATGCGTTTACGCGGTGATATTTTCATTACGGTAAAAGCAAGCGTTAAATTCGAAATCACTTTAAATGTCAAGATGTAACAATCTTCTCGTGAAAATTGAATTTTGCGCTGTCGCACCACGCGGATACTCTAATATAATTTTCGTACATGGTAACATGAAACACTATTAGATGTTAGACGAGTATTACATGAAAATTGCTAAAAATAAAGGTTTTTATCCGGGCAAAGAAACGCAACGAAATGAACGATGAGAATTTAAATTATGGAAATTCTCTCTTCCTTTCGATATGAACCTTAATATTCTATAAAAATTTATGAACTGGGGAAATAGAGGCAACAACTTTTCACTTTGTAAAGAAGTACATCTTTATATTTCTTCCTAAATAGGTAGGTATTGTTTTATTTCGTGCTTGACAGATACATACAATGTTAGAGCTTATTCATCTTAAAGTAATCGTGAGAGTGAACAATGGAAGCTGTTGTGGAGATGTTGTACTTTGATCTATTGAGTCCTATGCAAATAAATACTTTTGAAATTAACGTGTAAATTGTAAGCAATAATGTACTTATGAGTAATGAGCGTGTATCTCGAGAATTTGTAGTTTTTTTTAAATTGATGTTGAAACAATCGAAGCTGGAGGTAATATAACAATTAGTAAAATCATACGTTATCAAGGTTAATACTAAAAAGCGAAGAGAGAGAATGCATATGCAGTCATTTGTTATGAAAATAAAGTTGACGATTGCAGTGTTGGATCCTGTAGTAATCAAATGTATAGCATGGCCTTTTTTAAACTAAGATTTTTATAAGATAATACTTAAATAAACAATGAGATTTGCTACATAATTTAATGACTAATTCATCGACAGCTATTTTACATGATGATATAATTATGCACAATTAAATTGATAAAACAACTAATCCCCCATACAAATCACTATTTTGAAGATCTTCCTAAAGTCTACTTTTTTGATTGTACCTACATACGAGGGTCACTATTTAAATTTTGAGCCTTGGCAACTCTGATCGTTGTCAGGTGTCATCTGACGTTTCCATGGGAAAGTTTGACATTATTAAACATAACCTACCTTAGATTTTTTGTCAAAAGAACGTTATTTGTGTTATTTATAGTGATTTGTAAATTGAGTAAATTGAAAAAAATGGAATTAACGCGATGATTTTTCGGCATGGATTATCAAGACAAGAGTGCAACGATCAACTTATTTACACAGTTGGCGATGAAGCCCCATCCTTTGCCACTGTAAAACGCTGGTACAATGATTTTAATCGTGACCATAGTTGGCTCACTGACGAAATTCGTGAAGGTCGTCCAAAATCAGTTGCTGCGCCAGAAAACATTGATGCTGTGCACAGACTGATAATGCAAGATCGTCATGCGATATACTATAAGATTGAGGCAACCCTAGGCCTTAGTTCCACCAGCATATATAAAATATTGCGCGATCACTTAACCATGAGAAAGGTTGGTTTCGTTGGATCCCCCATAATTTGACGATTGGTCCGCACAAACGCTCAAGAAGTACAATGGCGGTGCTTCAAAAGACGTATATAAGATTGTAACAGGTGACCATGGATAGGGGTGTTTCAAGATGAACCAAATCCAACAAAAGTTGATCGCGCTCGAACCACTTCGACACAAATGGTCGCTTGTTTTTTTCTGGAAAATTGGTCATGTGGCAACTATACTATTCGAGGAACGTAAAACGGTCAATTCCGAATGATATACAACCATTTGTTTAGGTACCGGAAGTCTGCAGTGAAGTGCTCACACATCTCGTCTAACAACCGACTATTTGAACATTAAAAAAATCGAATTGATGAGTCATCCGCCCAATGACTTCTTCTTGATCCCGAACGTCAAGAATAAATTGCGTAGACAACGAGTTTTGTCGGCCGAAGAAGCCGTTGTTGCATTTAAAAACCATGTTTTGGTCGTGTCTGAAGAAGATTGGAAAAAATGCTTTGACAAATGGTTCGAACGCATGTAAAAGTGTATTAATCATAAAGGAGAATACTTCAAGAAACAATAAAGCAATTCTCAACGACCACTTAGTATTTTTTCGTTATTAGGCTCAAAATATAAATAGTGACCCTCGTATGTTTGATTTGGTTGAACTGTACATCTTGAGTATCAGCTTGGCTGTCGCTAAAGGTTTGAACAGCCACCTATAATGTAATTTCTTCTTTTTTACGATTTAAACGCCTTCTTCTCAGTTTAGTCACTGCTTCCATCAAGGAAGTCAAGTAATGCAATTTTATTGATTTTCCATCTTTATCGTGTGTTTGTGATTAATTTAATCATATGACACATGTCATAATCTAAATATATTGCCGTTGCCAAATTCGATGTTTCACCATAAAAAGTTAACCAATCTAAAGCGAACAAAATGCAGTACGATCGTAAATTAGTGAGGATAGTTTGTACTGAGGATTTAACTATTTATGATAAAAAAATTGTTAAATAAAAATTGTATTTTGAAGTGTGCAGAATTAACTTCGGCCAACAATCAACATAAAAGAACACAAAATCTTTCTTGGTCTATATTATTAATTTCTTCTACAATGGCTGTAATTCTTCGAGATTATTGCGTCGATCTCTAAAGATTTTAGATTTTAAATAACCAAACAGTGGACATCTAATGAAGTTAAGTTGGGGAAGCGTGATGGCCAACGTTCTCTGCTAATTAGTCGATTGTCAAAAAATTGTTAATCAAATTTATATGTTGTCACTGTCATTGTTCGTATATAAATTAACAAATTGTACAAAACTGTACACCAATACTACTCACTACTCTGCCAGAGCTTGAATTTTGAAATGTCGAAACACGTGTTACATTTAATTTATTGTATCAAAGAATATTAATACCAAATTTCAAGTAAATTATGACCAAAAAAAAGACATTTCCACACAAACTTGGCTACCCCTTTCACTTTCTTGGAGTGAAATTTCGAAAAATCCTGACGCTTGTAATATAAAATCAACATAATAATAAAATCTCCAAATTTTAAATTTCTACCGCCAAGAGGAAATTAAGATATAGCGACGTGAACTAAATCTCGAAAAATCTCCATTAATTCAAATGGATAACCCCCTTTATATTATTGGTCAGTACAAAAATGGGACACCCTGTACAGTCGGTATCATTTTAGGTCTGTAGATCTTGAGAAAACTAAACACATCAAATGAAAGAAGATTCAGCTATCTAATATATTGGCTTTATTACTGAATGAAGCCCCTCTGGATTGAACAAAAAAAAACAGAAAATATTCCTTGAAACGTTAGAAAATATCTCCTCGAAAAGTCTGACACATATATGACAACATTGTTGACAGACCCACGTGATTTCCGGGTAGTACCAACCTTCAAACAGTACGTGTCAAAATTTAGTTAGTTTAGAGGTTACAGTCGTTTTAGTGACCCCAGCTTTGTAATTTTCAAGACAGTGGATAAAAAGGAATTTCGTGTGATGATTTTTGATGGGGAAAAATACTGTTGGAAGCTTGATAAGCATTATGGGGACTCTGCATCAGGAAAATCAACGATTATTGACTGGTATGCTGAATTTAAATGCGGTCGTACAAGCATCGATGATGCTGAACGCTCTGGTTCAAAATGGGTAGATATTCAGGAAAACAAAAAAATGTCCACAAAATAGTTTTAAAAGACCGTAAAATGAAAATTTGGGCATGCGCAAGTTTGGATTCCAAGCGCTGTTTGGAGCTCTTCAAGTCAAATAAAAAGGATTTCTTGAGTCGGTATGTGACAATGGATGTAACATGGATCACCACTACACGCCTAAATCAAAAAGATCGTCAACTGAGTGGAAAGCAGCCCGTGACGAAAGGGACGAAGAAAACAAGACGTGCAAAAGTGAAGACGAATTTCCTCTGTCTTGTGTACAGAAAACTGCTTAACAAACAAAAAAGAATTTAGTGAAAAAACAGATTCAAATGTGCCCAATGAAATAAACCCTACAAACAAAAATAAAATATTTTTTTTTTGTAATGGGTTTAAAAACCCAGTTATGCAGACTACTGGTTCTCAAGACCAGGAAAGCGAAATCATTTTTATATCTTCTGTTGTGTCTAGAGATCGATTTTTGACTACTTGTTAGTAATATTCATCTTGCGGATAATTCATTGATACCAATCAAAAATTCATCTGATTTTGATAAATTATTAAGTAACGTTCCCTTATAGACTCGTTCATCCTCCTTGCCTGAAAAAAATTATCAGTGGACGAATCTATGATACGATTAAAGTACCATTCCTCACACTAAAGCAGTATAGGCCTGTGAAGCCTATAAAACGCGATTAAAAAGTCTGGATTCGAAGTGATCAATCAGGGTTCACTTGTCAGTTTCAAATTTATGCAGGGAATCAAAGGACTAACAAGAAGTCTTGCTGGGAAGGGATACCATCTCTGTTTTGATAATTATTTCAGCTCCATTCAATTTTTAGAAATGGGTCACATATTTAAAATGGAAAAATAGCAAATCTGTGTTTTACCATACCAGATCTAACTAGAGCTGAACCTGAAACCTCAAGTACGCTTGCAATAACAAGAAGGACTTCTAAATTTGTAGACTATTTTATGTTGAAAGACAAAAAAAGTGGAAGCAACCAAAACAATTCTACCAATCTTAGATATAGGATTTAAAATTATGGCCACAATCTCTAATCAGCTGATTTCACTGGTCTACTAAAGAAGTGATCTCTGCATCCACTACTGATGTCAGATACACAATTTATTGGTAAAAAAAAGAGAAAACATAAGCCAATATTTATAATATTCGCCCAAAAATTAGAAGTGACCAGGAGATGTATATTTATCGACAAATTTTTTCAATAATCAGGATCCATTCAGCAAAGTGGTAAACACAAACCGAATGCCGAATAAATTGGACAAATTGGATCGAATGACTAACGCGGAAAACATTCGTGTTATTACATCGAGATCAATGCACTTGTTCCTTCGTTTGGCTTTTGTATCATATTCACACACACACACACAGATGTACGTATGTTGTACATCGACGGCGATTTGTCCGCTGTTCAAGCGCATATCCGTTAATTATAATATCTGGTCGATGTTATAAATTTAGATTTTGTTGAAATCAATTAAGCTCCGATACGCGAAGTAGTCCCACGCAGAAAGACAACGTTATTGTTGAATGGATGAAATCAATGACCGAAGATATGTATGTGTATGAATTGATTTAGTCTTTTCAAAAATTTATTTATTATGAAATCTAAGTTAAATTGGAAATCAGTGTTAATAACCAGTTGAAAATAATATAATGAGAGAGGACCTACATACTTTGATATTTATTCGACAATAGCAATCCGAAAGATAATAACTCACAATTAGTTCTACAAGATGTTCTGGATTGGAATTTGTTTGGGTAACGACCGAGAAAAATAATTCTGCTATACAAATTATGATTGATGATGTTTTAAAATAGATTTGACCGACGTTTAGACGTTAGTCAACTTTCATAAATAATAATTATTCTTTAGCTAGGCGGTGTTTAAACAGAGGAAAAAATTATGTTTCGTTTTGTTAAATTACAAGTTTGTTACACGGATGTAATTAACGAAAGTATAGGAGGATTAGATACTTGCGAAACAATTAATATAATATGTATTGTGTGTGTAATATTTAATAAATTCTATAACATTATAGAACAATTATTCGGGTGTGTAATAATGCGATAAAAAAATTAATTAATTTAAAACCTATAATTCTGTATACAAACAAATACACAGCGGTTAGTAGATTGCTTGTTATTTAAGAGAAAAATTAGTTCTTTTTTATATTAACACCTTGGAAATGAATTGATAGATAAATCTGACATTGGACCTTCAATTCACCGTTGTTTAGAAGTGTTTTCGTAAGCGCTGAATAATGTTTACTGTTTTTTGGAGAAATAATTCATTAAATGACAGAAGGTTAAGCATACACTACTGTTCAAATTTATTTTCCAAATCTTGTCCTGTTATAAAAGTGTTTTAAATATAGTTGAATAACGTCATATTTCGTCTCAGGCAATAATGAATGATATATGACGTTTTCAAGACTTATACGAGGGCGTATTTTTATGTTATTTACCTAGCTATGAAACAAAAAGAGTGATGATGTCAAACAAATTATTGAAAAATTGCTGTCAGAGATTTGATAAAAGTGAATGTGCTGTTGGTTGAACATCGCAACCTAATTTGATTTGAGACAATGGTCCAAAAACAATTGAGTGAAACTAACGTTGAATATCGCAGCCATATCTTATTTTCAAGTAAAATATTGGTCTAAACTCTTTCCAAAAGAAGCTCGAAAGAGGAAAATTTGCGAAAAGTCGAAATTTTCGTACTAAAAGATTGGTCTGCAAAACTGTCATTTCCATGAAGTCTGTAGATCAATCAAGATGTCCTCAAATTTTGCATGATGATTTGGGTATGAAGAAGTGTCCGCACGGTGGATACCCAGATTGCTCAAGAAAAGTTTCTCAAGAAAATTTTGAGTTGGAGAGGGACAAAACATTTTTATCTCGAATTATCACCGGAGATGAGACTTGGGTACATCATTAGAACCCTCCTACTATACAAGAATCAATGCAGTGGGTTCATAAGGGCTCTCCCCACCAAAAAATCAAGACACAATTTTCTGGAAAAAGACTGCAACTGTTTTCTGGGATGTTGAAAGCCTTATTGAATATATGCCAAGAGGGTCTCCCATAAATGCACTTTCGTACTCTCTTTACCACGGCTAAGTTGGTTCCTCCTAACTCCTCCAATCCTCATGGGGTAACCCTTACTGTCTAAGAAATGTGGTGGAAACTTACGGATGATGTTGTTCTCAGAGGTGTTGGTTTAAAGTTAATCTCCTGGTCTCTGTACGATCACATCCTGGGCTCTTTTCAGCACAACTAGGGGGAGAGGGTCTCCGGCTCCGATCCAACTGCTCAACATGTTGGTTGGAAATCCTCTCAAGGGTTTTCGTCATCCAACTTTATGACACAGGACCAGGCCAGTTTACCGTATGTGAGGATTGGCCTCAAAAAAAAAAGATTGAATTCGTTTGAATTTCGACATGATGTAGCACGATTTTAGCTGGGAAGTTAACCTGGTCTAAGAAATTAAATTGAAAACTTACAGGTAGGTAAGAGAATTGAGTGAATGAAGAAGCTGTCTCCACGGTGGATACCCAGATTGCTTATACCTGAACAAAAACTGTACAGAAAAGAAGTTTCTCAAGAAAATTTAGCCGAGTTGGAGAGAGACAAAACATTTTTATCTCGAATTATCACCGGGGATGAGACTTGGGTGCATCATTAGGACCCTCCTACTAAACAAGAATCCATGCAGAGGGTTCATACCATCACCAAAAAATGCCAAGACACAATTTTCTGGAAAAAAAAAACTGATGGCAACTGTTTTCTGGGATGTTGAAAGAGTCTTGCTTATTGAATATATGCCAAGAGGGTCTACCATAAATGCACTTTCGTACTCTCTTTACCACGGCTAAGTTGGTTCCTCCTAAGTCCTCCAATCCTCATGGGGTAACCCTTACTGTCTACGAAATGCGATAGAAACTTACGGATGATATTGTCGTCAGGGATGTTGGTTTAAAGTTAATCTCCTGGTCTTTGTGAGATCACATCTTGGGCCCTCTTCAGCACAACTAGAGGGAGAGGTTCGATCCGGCTCCGATCCAGCTGCTCCACATATTGCTTGGAAATCATGGGATTGGAAGACGTAGAGATTTTTTCAAGTGTTGTCGTCGCCGGTTAAAAGGCATATTGATGTAAGGAAGAGATGCCCAGATCGCGACGAAGATCGACGTTCCGGACGAACCAAAGGGCGCCGATAATCATGCCCAAAGTCTTGTTTTGTTGGGTTTCGAGACGGCTTAGAGGCGACTTCGTGACACAGGACCAGGGCAGTGTGCCGTATATGAGGATTGGCCTCAGAAAAAAAGATTGAATTCGTTTGAATTTCGACATGATGTAGCACGATTTTAGCTGGGAAGTTGTCCTGGTCTAAGAAATTAAATTAAAAACTTACAGGTAGGTAAGAGAACTAATCTCTCGTCGAGGTACAATGACGATGTTACTGTAGCCTGATGCCTATACATCCAGTGCCAAATAACTAGTTATAGTTGGGGTCTAAGCCAATAAAAAATTTTATAAAAAAAATTACCACACTACCAAACAAAATTGTTTTTTAGCTTTCTTTTCTACTAAATTGTAGTTTGTTTTTTGCTGTTATACTAACATAACTAATCATAGTTTGGGGTCGAAGCCAACCAATTTATATAAAAAATTAATAAAACAAAATTGACTTCCACACTACCACAATGAAGGTAAAATTCCTCTTCACAATCTTGTTTTTTAGCTTTTTTTTACTAAATTTAGTTTATTTTTTCTTATACTAAATTAGTCAGCCAACCAATTTTATAAAAAAATTTAAAACAAAATTGACTTTAAAATTCCTCTTCACAATCTTGGTTTTTAGCTTTCTTTTCTTACTAAATTGTAGTTTATTTTTTGCTGTTATACTAACATAATTAATCATAGTTTGGGGTCTCAGCCAACCAATTTTACAATAAAAAAATAAAACAAAATTGACTACCACACTACAACAATGAAGGTAAAATTCCTCTTCACAATCTTGGTTTTTTAGCTTCCTTTACTTACTAAATTGTAGTTTTTTTTTGACGTTTAAAGTAACCGAAAAATTTTGACTGTTCTAGATCAGGAATGATCTTTAAATGATGATGATTTAAATGATAGATTCTGACTTGTTTCATTTTCGTTTGTGTCTGTTTCCATTCTTCCATTTCTTCTCTTTTCCTTGTAAGTTCTAAATTTTCAGCGTGGACATAATCTTTTGCGCTGAAAATATGAGAAATAACAAAGAATATGATCGTCATCCCAATATTTACGATTCAAATCAGCGACGCCATTGGGCGTTACTTTTTCTCCTGTGTGGTTGCTCAGAAATTTGTATGCTGTCTTCAAAGGACTATAAAAAGACTTTACTATTTACTGGTTGAATTCAATGCCAGCATAACAATTCATCCTGGTTTGCTCTTCCAGCGAAATCGAAACCTGCATTTCCCGGAAGCTCTGTATAGTATTAAGCAAAATATTTCTGGTTATCCATAATTGTAGAGGTTTTAAGCTCGGACTAACTCAAGACGTACTGGCGAGTTCTGTAGTGAAATATTTGAGGTATTCTTTTTATTTTATGTGTCAATTGCAGTTTAGTTTGTGCAATTCAGTTGAATAAAAAAATGAAAATATCTAGAGATAATGATTTTCTATGATTTCAAGAAAGGCTTAAGCCAGTGTGAGTGTGATGAATGTTTAAAATTGGCATTTGGGAATTTCGTACCATCATTGGCTATTGTTTATAGATGTTATAAAGGATTTGAACGAGGTTGCAAGGCGGTGGTACTCAGAAGAGGAGAACCGTATTACCTATGAAGTGATAGAGTCCAATCTGAAGATTGGATCCTAGCAAGTGAGAGATCAATATTACATGAACATCTATGTACATTTAAAAAGGTTGTAATTCGGTTTGTACCCTGACCGATCTGACAGATTTACAAAAACCAGAACGTGTTAGAATTTGCCAACAAACTTTAGATATGTTTTTTGAGCTCAAAAAACAGTTGAGAGGGTAAAATTTCAGTCAGAAGAAGAGATTGACATCGCCGTTAAGTGTTTTTTTGATAGTATCCCTAAAGACAGTTTTGGTTGAACGTTTTAAACAATGGAAGGTTACATTATTGTAAATGGAAATTACTTTAAACATGTTTAAAATATAAACTTGTATGTGTCCCTTGTATTTGTGGCTAGATTTTGAGCTCAAAAAACATTTGAGAGGGAAAAACTTTTAAAGGTTAAATTAATTTTAGACTTGAGTCGGTTACATTAACAGTTGTGCATTATTGTAAATGGCAATTCTTTTCATATTTAAAAACAAACTTGTATCAATTTAGATTGATACATTCTAGTGTAGTTAGATTATATTGAATCGGTTACAGTTGGCTGGGCTCCAACCAACTCATTAATATTATTGAAATTATAAACCAATACGAGCCACCCCAAACTGTCACATATACATACATACTATGTGCGTATATTTGTTTCCAATTTATCTAACATCCACAAACTTGTGTACTAAAAGCTTGCCAATATATAGGAGAGCCTTGTGTAAATTTGGTGCGAATACCACTGCTAAGCAAACAAATGTTTACATGCTGCGGTTTCTTTGTTGAAGGGTCTGCCGTTAGTCTGTGATAATAAATGATTTCGCTTTGATATTATGTGCGTGTTCCACGAACGCACAGCTTTAATTATAATGACTACACGCTTGTCTTCAAATTGTCTATCTTCAGCTTAAGTTGCCATATTACAGATATATGTACGTATATTCGGTGTCGGAAGTTTAATGTACTAATACCTTCAAACATGAATGTTAAATTATTAAATTCAATCAAATATTTTAAATGCTGCTGAAACATATGTGCATACATATTTATGTCTTTAGTAAGTATAGAAGCATTCTACGCTAGTAGAAAAGAAAGATTACTTCCAACGAAGCAACGCTAAACAATAACAATATACTATAATTAATATGCCGGTTTGTGTATAGTAGGTACAGCTTGTTTGCTTTTGTAGTAGGCTAAACACGGAGCATCGTAATTCTCCCTAATTAGCCTAACGCTGAACAAACACAATTTTAATTAATCAACTCAGAAACGTCAATGACAAACGAAAAATCTTTGTTTAGTTCGGAGAATTCGCGAGATGCAACGTTCGAAGCCAAAATGTGCAATAATACAGACGTTTTACCGGTTACTATAGAGTATGTAAGACGTATGTCTCTAAACGATTTTCGTCTTAACAAATTAACTGACTAGACAAAATTTTAATCATCAATGGGAATGTTACAATGTGCATCTAAATTCAGTAAAAGCGAAATAAATCTTTTTTAATAATAATAATAGTTTATTTGTCCAATGGCAAACCACTTATTACAGGACATTATAGACATTAAATAACAGGAATACAAACTAATAATACCTAAATTGAATCAAATACCCAGAAGAAAATACAACAACATAATAGAGATTAATTAAAATCGGTAACAAAGGTGTTGAAGTTTGTGTGAAGTACCTTTGATGCAGATAAGCACGTTGCAGATATATGTATGATCTGAAAATGAAAGGTTAGAGTCAAATAGTATTCCCAAATCCTTTATACTAATACCCCTGGTAACGACTTCATCTCCCACTGTGTAATCATAGTTGATCGGATTCGTACGCTTTGAATATGATACTATAAAACATTTGTTAACATTTAAAAATATCTGTACACCACTCATTAATCTTTAAAAAATTAAGCTGCAGTTCAGTACACTCATCAAGAGAATTCACAACAGTACCTATATATCTTAAGATCATCTGCATATCCATAGTAGCTACAGTTCAAATTCAATAACAAATCATTGATATAGATGTTGAAAAGCAGAGGTCCCAGATTTGATCCTTGGGGCACACCAGATTCTATAAAGAACTGATCTGAAGTATGATGTCATCAATTGCAAAAACGAAGGGCAGAAACCAACGTGATTTAACTTGCTAAGGAGCAATCCATGATCTATAGAGTCAAAGACCTTTGAAAAGTCCGTATACACGATATCAGTTTGACAACCCTGATCTATAGTAGTGCAGAGAAATTGGGTTATGCACGCAAGATTTGTTGTTGTCGATCTACTAGATATAAATCCATGTTGACCATTGGAAAGGTCAGGTGGCTTTCTTAAATATTGGTATAATTTTTGCTAATTTTCCATATATTCGGAAAAGTAGAAGTCTTGATTATTAGATTAAATACCATCACCCGATGTCATATCGTTCTTCAGGCGAAATGCATTGGCTATAATCTCCTCTTCGGTTATAACCCAACACCAAATGCAAAGTTCCATTCCACCAAGAGACATGTGGCCAGGTATTCTAGTACCATTACGTTTATTGTTAATAAATGACTAAAATATTTTTGGATTCTGAATAATTTTATTTTCGGTTCTATGAAGATAAGTACAGTAAGCTAGCTGTGTTTTTTGTTTTAGTAATTCACGAACCAAGATTTCCATTTCCTGAAATATATTTCCTTCGCTTATACGTAAGCTGCTTGATGCTGTTTTTTAAGAAGAACACTCGAACAGGCCGATATTAATTTGTAAAAATACACGTTTGCGTGAAGGATTTTGTGTCAATGACACAGTGAATCGTCAAAATTCCAGATATTAGAATCAAGTTCTCGTTACATCGTTGAGACACACACTCACCATGCGCAAAAATTAAATGTATGGACTGCAATAGTTCCAAATAACAATGATCCTGATGTCCAACATAATATCATATGGTTTCAGCAATTTAGCTCTTCCTCCCCTTCTCCCTCCTCACCCCGCATTATATGTATACTCCCTGTTAGAGATTTTTTGGACAATTATTATTTTGTTTTAAGCTGAATGACAGGCGAGAACCAATAGAACGGCCAAATATACATACAAAAACTAGTCAGAATTAGTCCCAAAACGATGCAAAATGTCTAGGAAGCATTTCTCAACAAGCTTGCTTATTGTCAGAGTCTATCGAATTTTGATCGAAGATTTGGGAAGACAGAGTGTCTATGTCCGCTTCGTGCCACACACTCTAATAGACGACCAAAACGATTGGAGAGTTTAGCATTACGACTAAGGCAAACTCGGCCAAAAGAAAGACCCTATTGTGCCCCCATGCCGTTGCAAAGACATGTTAAAGATGTCCCAAAGAAATCCGGCAAGTATGTCAGTCATTGTAACTGGTGATGATAAAAAGTGGTGTTTTCAATACGAACCAAAAACAAAACGTCAGAATGCGGTACGGAAATTACCAGAAGAGCCAAAAGAGAAAAGAGCAAAATCAAGACAATGCTGACCCTTTTGCTTCGATTCAAAGGGTGTGAATTCGTCCCAGAATATTATCTGGAAGTTCTACAACGATTGTGGGCCAGAATTCGACCGAAATATCGGAATTTGTTACACGACAATGCATCATCGCACAAAACCATCATGGAGATGAATTATTGACCAAAAAAAGGCAGCATAGTTATCGATCATCCACCATATTCACCTGAAAAGAAATCGTTTCGACCACCATATTTATTGAAGTTTGCTGCGCTGTATTGACTTAGAAGGAGACTATTTTGAATAAACAAGAGTCAAAAATCGAAATAATAAACGCTTTGTATTGGTTTTAGATCATTATTAGATCTGGGACAGACTGTGTATCACTAATATTAAACAAGTTTTTGCATAAGGCAAATATGAACGAAACCCCTGCTTTTGCCATTTTTCGTTGCTCTTTGCAGCCTGTACGATTGTCAGATTTTATTTTTATCCCAGTCGGTTTTTTTCCAAACAATACTCAATAGATGTGTAATTTGTAATCACAAACTGTTGCAATACTAGACTAAACATAACCTGTATTTTCTGCTATAAGATATGTTGACATGGTCTAAAAAATGATAGACTTAAATAATGCTGATAAAAGTGGTGATAGTAAAAGTATCAAACGGATAAGTCCAACTGAATGGAGAAGAAATAGAAGAAGATTATTTTAGTCCATGAGAAACCAATCTTGAAATAGTCACATCACACTCTAAGAAACGATTCATATGCAGTTCTATGCAGTCAGAAAGTCATTCACCACAATTTGGATGATTTTGCCAGATGGCCAAAAAGTTAAAATTGAATAAAATATGAATTTGGTAGGACCAGGAATGACGTAATAAATTTAGCAGCACGAAAAATCAAGTTTTGTCTGTGGAAAGCCAATAAACAGGCACACCCGAAAATCCTTCGGATTTTGGGTTAATTAACTGCTCCTCTTAGATGAGATTAATCTTAAATTTTGTCGGCTAAGGCAGAAACATTGCAGTAGACGCCCCACGGTCATATTTTAACCCATTTATTTTTAAGAAATGCAGACATCTAGTGGTAATTATTTTAAACTTTTAGAAGGAAATACATCTTTTAATACATAGAGATCACGTATATCTTGTCCTAATTGTGAATAGTGCGCAGGTATTTTTGTTATTGGTTAAAATTTCCGTTAATTTTATGACCAAGTGTTACCGTGTAGTAAGAATTACGAACAACACAAGAAATTGTTGGGATAGATTTTTATTTTTACAGCTAGGTAAGTACTTTTATGTGCATTATAATCTCTAGAAGTATTTATTATATTTGATAATTTTTTAACCCCGAAATAAAACATTGAAATTGCTTGTACCTACTCGAACGGGTACAATGCTTTGCAGATATGAGTGAGCATTTCTTTGATGATTCTGTATATATTCCACAGTTTCCTACCTGATGCACTGGAATACTTGAGGGAAAAAAATATAGTTATTTTCCCTCCAGATGTCGATAATTTGACAGATGAAGAAGAATTGGATGAAGATGATTTATTGATTGTTGGTATACCCAATGATGTTGCTGGACGTATTCAAATTACGGAGAGTTTTCCACGTGAAGATCATTGGGATAGTAGTGATGATGAGCTGCTTAGCGAAAAGCGAAGACGGTTGAAAATGCAGAAAAAGCGAAAAACACAAAAGACTATTAGATGAGTTAGCTAATTCAAACCCTGTCCAGGTATTTGAAAAGTTTTTTGATGATTATGCAATTCATTCATAGCCATTTTATTCTTTTCCGGATATCACCCACTACCTCAAGACGAAGATTTAGGTATAAGAAAGGTGTCGTCAGCCATGGCAAGAAAGTAGTATGATCAAATAAAACAAAACATTCACTTCGCAGATAATTCAAACATTGATACTACCTCTGATGAATATTCTGAATAACAAATTCAAGCAGTGAGGTATTTTTCATACTTATTTATCAATAGACGGTCCGCTATTTCGGCCGTTAGCTAGTTCGACTGGATACTGCTACCATTTTGATACATATTGTGGAAAAAGCAATATGGAGAATTCATCCGACTCTCTTGGAGGCAATGTTGTTTCGAATTTGTTGAAAAATGTTCAAGACCCAACAAAGCATGTTGTTTTCTTTGACAATTATTTTTCGACTATTCATTTGATGTCAAGACTCACCCAAAACAGTGTGAGAGTAACAGCAACTAACAGGTGTAGGGGTATTCGGGCCAGGAACCAAATACTCAGAGCCGATGGGAATATACCCCAGTGTCTTCCAGGCAGAGATTAATGCGATTGGAAGATGTGCTCAGGTGAATCTTGACAGGAACTATCGGAAGGAGAATATTGCAATCTTCTCCGACAGTCAGGCAGCCTTATTGGCGCTGAGTTCTAACACCATCAGCTCCAAGTTAGTTTGGGAATGCCGGGATAAACTAAACAACCAGGGCAAAGAAAACAACGTTGCATTGTGCTGGGTACCAGGACACACTGGAATCAGTGGCAATGAGAAAGCTAATCTATTAGCAAAGGAGGCCGCCACAACATCGTTTGTGGGACCGGAACCATTCTGTGGAATAGGGATGAGCACCTATAAGAAAGAACTTAAAGACAGGGAAGAGGACGTCAGAGCTTCCCTCCGGCACAATCTTCCTGGTCTGAGACATTCCAAGGTATTCCTTGGAAATTTCAACAAGCAGAGAGCAAAAACCATGCTAGAACTAAACAGGAACAGATTACGCATTCTCACAGGTTTCCTTACAGGGCATTGTCACCTCGGGGAGCACATGAAGAGAATAGGTCTGAAACAGAATAGCGACTGCAGGTTCTGCGGGGCGGAAGATGAAAGTCCGGAACACCTGATATCCAACTGCACAGAAATTGAAGAAATTCGCGCCAACTATCTTGGCAAAGGCGTTATAGACGAGGAGTTTATTAAAGCCCTCAGGCTGGATGGGCAGTGGTGACTGCGGGCAAAACCCAGCAGCTTACACCTCATGTAAGGGGGCACAATAGACCCACGATCGCGGTGCAAC
The DNA here is from genome assembly GCA_023690525.1 of Holotrichia oblita. Classification (NCBI taxonomy): domain Eukaryota; kingdom Metazoa; phylum Arthropoda; class Insecta; order Coleoptera; family Scarabaeidae; genus Holotrichia; species Holotrichia oblita. The sequence goes on from CM043018.1 coordinate 8,816,645, forward strand.
ATCACTCTTATATCTAAATCTAAATCTAAACAGCAACTATAAGAGAGAATCGTCTCGCAAAGAGGTACTTTTGATTACCAATTTGATAAATGTAATGATTTGTTAGTGGTCCGTTGAGTAGATAATATGTCGTAAATATTATATCTAATTACGATACAATAGAACCTCTGCAAAAGGTGAAGAGATGGTCGAAACGACAAAAACAATTTATAGATGTTTGACAGTCACTATTATATAAAACATATAACAACAGGATGGGAGGATGGAGAAAAATCGTTTTGAGACATATCATTCACAATGAATCCATATCCTTCCAGTGTACCTAGCTAGGAACACGCAGTTTTTCTTTGAATTTTTAGAAAAAATGTAATTTTTCTTTGGAATAAATATTAATATGTCAATAAGCTTTTTAAGAAAAAAAAAATGCTTTTCTGTTTTTTCTTTACGTTTGGGCAAAAATGGGTTGGTACTGCCTTGAACTAGAAGCTTATAGAAGGCGATCCTGATCCAGAACTATATTTGCTACCACCCCTATACGACGCAGGATAATTTCAGAGATTTTGTCTGACAAAAGACTGTGGATGCCCAGAAAGAAAGCCTTGACTAGGTATGATTCCTGTTCCGTTTTAAAACCAGCATGGCTTGTGACATTTTACCTGTAAGCAGAGACATGATTCCCAAATATGTAGAACCACATGGGTGATAACAATATCGAATCAAATACAGCAGGAAAAATGACACAAGAGTTGAAACAAACTGGGTCTAAAAAATCGTCTTCAATTACTGATGTTATTGAAGTGGTGTTTATTTCAATTAATTTCAGTGAAAGTGGTGTAGTAAGGAAATACAATTTAATTTTGAAAAATCTTCAATTTTTCTACAAACAGCGTTGTATAGGTACGAGTACGTTTTTATAAAAAGATTCGAAGAAGCGATTCTTCATTTTTATAATACAATTTACAAATTAAAATCAGTAGACGGTAGAGACGGCGTATATTGTAAATTATACGCTACCGATTTTACGTAACAATCAAACAACAAAGAAATACCTCACGTATACATGCATTTCAAAATTATATACGGATTAGATATCGTTACGTTTTGTTTTATTAGATTTATACACACTATTATCTTAATTTATGCAATAATTTTAAACCGGGTAAAAGGCCCGCTTCTTTTTCGTAATCCATAATGTCGCATATTGCCCAATGGAAATAATCTAGCTGATGCAACCGGTGTATTAATTCCTAGTTTATAATTTACCTGCACTGCTGTATAGACGTTCACATAGTGCAACGAGACCTATTAGTTGGCTATACCTTCCTTCAATAAAGCCACGTTTATACGGATAAATCTAGAATATGTTTGAAGCAAATTTATTAAAGTTTAAATTAAATCTCATAACGATACAGTTATTATATAATATGTGGTGTGTATGTAATTAATCACAACTACATTATAATTTTAATTTTAGATTCGACAAACTTTAACTTGAATGATAACGAACGATGTAAACGCAGTCTAAGTTAGCTGCCGGTTGCGGAGTGTGTATATCGCGTTTTTCAATATCTAACAACCGGTCTTCTATACTACCTATACTTACCATTATTTTCACTTTCATGGACTTTCTAACAGTAAGTGCAAGTTATATCGTATACTTTAAGTATATGTGTAACCGTCAGGTTGGATCCAGCGAAGCTGAAAGCGACACAAAAAAAAAAACACTTTAAGAACATGCGAACAGAGTTCACTGCTTTTGTATCAATGATATGGACGGTAAGAATGCCCGGTATGAGGCAATTAAGTTGCGCGAAGGAGAACAGGTCACGTGGTGCTATGTGACTGCACTTAACCCTGTGACTGTGTTGTAAACTACGGGCCAAGTATTCTGCTGACAATGTGTACGTTAGTACTTGCATTAAATAGAATCTATAATCATTCTAATTGAAAATCTATTTAATTCTATGTTGTAAACCTAATCCTGTTTTTATACGATAGATACGTTTGCGAAGAATTCATGTTACATCTATAGAAATATAGATTGATTCCAAAAATCCAAGAATGTTTCATACAATTATGAATTATGATTTGAAAAGGAACGAAGAAGCATCACTAAATCATGAACAGAAAAATTAGGCGGAATATGTAGTAGAAAAGTTCTGCAAGACAGTAGTACTAGTAGTAGTAGATCCTTTTTCCTCCTCTAAGAGTAAGGGACATCCGAGGATGTTATTGACAATTGAAAGGAAGATTAGATCGTCAGCCTAACGCAGTACACTTCTATTCTTGAGGTGCAGCAGAGATTTCGATTTAGTGGACGAAAAAGTAATAAATCGTTTTGATTGTCTTAAGCTTTGGAGTTTTGATTTAATAAGAGACTTCTTGCTCAGTCTTCCATTGTTAAAGATGTGTCTAAGCCAATAAGTCTTTGGTAGCAAAGCCTTCGGCAGTTTCGTTATCGTCACATCCTCAGCAATCGGGTACCCACATCAGTGTAATTGCGTTTCTTTGGGCCAGGGCTTTGACGATGAACAAACACTCCCATGGTTAAAAGGGTTAGCAGAAGATATAGGGAAAAGGAGGTGTTAACAACTGGCAAATCTTCAGATCGTTCCAGGTCTTATTTATTCGGTCGTGTTGTGATTGCGTACTTCTTTTCCAGGTCATATGGGGAGCGGCCTCTGCGTCTTTTTCCTTTTTAATACTATAGTCTAGACTTTGTTTCGTAATATCTGAATTGTCTTTCCTAAGTGTGTGTCCTATCCATTTCCTATAATAATTCGTCCATAATTCTTCTGAAACATTTATTGATGAAAAACCTGGATACTTTGCACGTCTCCCTTGTTTAAAACACATAGGTCACATCCATAAAGTAGTACACTTTTGACCTTTCGATGCCGACAGTTTCCTCAGCATGTTGTACGTCGACTGTGCCTTGCTTATTCTGGTTTGTATATCTTTGTGACTGCTGCTTTTCTTTTTCATGACGCTTCCCAGATATGTGAAATCGTTTACTTTTCCATTGTTATGTCAGTTTAGCTTTTGTTATTAATAGTCATACTTTTAGTTTTGTCTGGGTTGATTGTTAAACCAATTTCTTTAAACTTTTCTGTCAGTGTGTTTATTTTTTTCTGCATGTGGTTTAGCTTCTCCGATATTAGACATGTCATTCGAAATCTCAAGGTCTTCTAGATATTGTCTATTTTTATTTTCAATGGTATTTTTCATTACAGCACACAACCTTGTCTTACTTCGCATCTAATGTTGATCTTTTCTGATGACTGTTCATCTATTCTCATTTTTATTCTATAGTCTTGGTATAGCAATCTAATAATACGTATTATTTTCTGTAGAATTTCCCAGAGCTTTTTTGGGTCTATTTTATCAAACGCCTTTCGATAATCTATAAAAATGAGGTGAGCTTGGGCGCAGGGTGCATATCTGGTCAACACATGACCGACCAGTTCTGAAACCAGCTTGGTTATTTCTAAGTGTTCTATCGATTGCAATTCTTATCCTGTTTAATATAATATGTGCCATTATTTTGCTAGTATTGTTTAATTGTGTAATTGTTCTCCAATTTTCACACTTTGTTCTGTATTCCTTTATTGGTATTGTGATGATATTACCCTCTTTCCATTCGTATGGAATTATTTCTTCTTTCCAATTTTTTTGTATTAGCGTTCATTTGTTCGTTGTGGATTTTGTCTGGTCCTATAACTTTGTTGTTTTTTAGACGTTAGATAATGTTTTCTATTTCGATTTTATTTGGTTCTGTTATATCTATTTCCAGTTCTTCGTATATTGTTTCTTCGTTTCTTATTGTTGATTGGTTCCGGTCCTTATCAATTCTTGCCATCTCTTTAATATATCTGAGTCGGACCCATCCTCCAAAACCAATCCTTAATCTAGCTCTGCCAAGTTTCATTAAGGAGTAAGGCAGGCTATCCTACGCCCTCAGAAATTCCTCATCACTGGAAAACTGCTTCCCTTTCAGCTTCATTTTCACATTTAGGAACAACCCAAAGTCGCAGAAAGCAACGTTTGGACAATAAAGAGGATGCCGAAAAAGTTTCAGTCCTGTAGTGCTCAAATATTTATAGCGCGATGGGAGGAATTCTTGTCAGAAGAAATCAAATGTCCCTTCTTGACTTTGGCCGGAGTGTGTACCACTTAGCAGCGACTGTTTTCTTATGTTTCTAAAACGACACGATTCACAATTCCATCATCACCATTTTACAATCTTTACAATTTTTTTGACAGACCGTAAAACCTGTTCAACTTAAAGAATATGAACTATAGACTTTCTCCAAGAAGCAAGCGTTAATATTTTGCCGTGGCCAACCCGTTCCCCAGATTTAAACCTCATCGAACATGTGTGGGATATCATGGAGAGGAGACTGTCCACTTTGCACCATCCCCCACAAACTTCGACGCAGCTAATCAACGAAGTTCAAGTGGCTTGGAACGAGGTGCCACAACTAGATATTGACCATCTCATTTTGTCGATGCCTATACATGTGTAGGCGTGTATTCAGCTACGGAGTCGCCATATGTTTAAATGAGAATTATAATTTTTTGATTTATTTGATTACTAAAATTAACATCTACATCATACAACATGTAAATGAATCCCTGATGTTTCTTTTTGCTATTTCTTAATTAAAATTTATGCAAATTTTTATTTAAATCTGTTGTTTCTTATCTATTTTAATTTCTCTGAAATTTTAATATCAATAATTTCTCGTTTGTTGTGGTTACGTCATTGATTTATATGGAAATGGGGTGGCGCTAGTAAAATTTGACATTAGTGACCCCGATCGGTCTTCAGCGTTAGCCGGCGGGTCCATTTTGCGTAAGACTTTCTCTGAAAGATAGGTTTTTAGACTTTCGTTGATTTAATTGGTGATTTAATATTTAAATTTTTCTAGTGGGTAGTACAACTATGAATTATGATTTGAAAAGAAACAAAGAAGCATCACTAAATCATGAACAGAAAAATTAGGCGAAATATGTAGTAGAAAAGTTCTGCAAGACAGTAATACTAGTAGTAGTAGATCCTTTTTCCTCCTCTAGGAGTATGGGACATCCGAGGATGTTATTGACAATTGAAAGGAAGATTAGATCGTCAGCCTAACGCAGTACACTTCTATTCTTGAGATGCAGCAGAGATTTCGATTTAGTGGGCGAAAAAGTAATAAATCGTTTTGATTGTCTTAAGCTTTGGAGTGTCGATTTAATAAGAGACTTCTTGCTCAGTCTTCCATTGTTAAAGATGTGTCTAAGCCAATAAGTCTTTGGTAGCAAAGCCTTCGGCAGTTTCGTTATCGTCACATCCTCAGCAATCGGGTACCCACATCAGTGTAATTGCGTTTCTTTGGGCCAGGGCTTTGACGATGAACAAACACTCCCATGGTTAAAAGGGTTAGCAGAAGATATAGGGAAAAGCAGGTGTTAACAACTGGTAAATCTTCAGATCGTTTCAGGTCTTATTTATTCGGTCGTATTGTGATTGCGTACTTCTTTTCCAGGTCATATGGGAGGGGGGGCCTCTGCGTCTTTTTCCTTTTTAATACTATAGTCTAGACTTTGTTTCGTAATATATGAATTGTCTTTCCTAAGTGTGTGTTGGATAGGACACACTCCATTTCCTATAATAATTCCTCCATAATTCTTCTTAAACATTTATTGATGAAAAACCTGTATACTTTGCACGTCTCCCTTGTTTAAAACCCATGGGTCACATCCATAAAGCAGTACACTTTTGACCTTTCGATGCCCACAGTTTCCTCAGCATGTTGTACGTCGACTGTGCCTTGCTTATTCTGGTTTGTATATCTTTGTGACTGCTGCTTTTCTTTTTCATGACGCTTCCCAGATATGTGAAATCGTTTACTTTTCCATTGTGGGTATCACTCATTGTTATGTCAGCTTAGCTTTTGTTATTAATAGTCATAATTTTAGTTTTGTCTGGGTTGATTGTTAAACCAACTTCTTTAAACTTTTCTGTCAGTTTTTTTTTCTGCATGTGGTTTAGCTTCTCGGTTATTATATAGACATGTCATTCGAAAATTCAAGGTCTTCTAGATATTGTCTATTTTTATTTTCCATGGTATTTTTCATTACCCAATCTATTGCTATTAGGAAGAGGAGGGGAAACAGCACACAACCTTGTCGGACTTCGCATCTAATGTTGATCTTTTCTGATGACTGTTCATTTATTCTCATTTTTATTCCATAGTCTTGGTATAGCAATCTAATAATACGTATTATTTTCTGCAGAATTTCCCAGAGCTTTTTTGGGTCTATTTTATCAAACGCCTTTCGATAATCTATAAAAATGAGGTGAGCTTGGGCGCAGGGTGCATATCTGGTCAACACATGACCGACCAGTTCTGAAACCAGCTTGGTTATTTCTAAGTGTTCGATCGATTGCAATTCTTATCCTATTTAATATAATTTGTGCTATTATTTTGCTAGTATTGTTTAATAGTGTAATTGTTCTTCAATTTTCACACTTTGTTCTGTCTTCCTTTATTGGTATTGTGATGATATTACCCTCTTTCCATTCGTATGGAATTATTTCTTCTTTCCAATTTTTTTGTATTAGCGTTCATTTGTTCGTTGTGGATTTTGTCTGGTCCTGTAACTTTGTTGTTTTTTAGACGTTAGATAATGTTTTCTATTTCGATTTTATTTGGTTCTGTTATATCTATATCCAGTTCTTCGTATATTGTTTCTTCGTTTCTTATTATTGATTGGTTTCGGTCCTCATCAATTCTTGCCATCTTTTAATATATCTGAGTTGGGCCCATCCTCCAAAACCAATCCTTAATCTAGCTCTGCCAAGTTTCATTAAGGAGTAAGGCACACTCGTTATCCCACGCCCTCAGAAATTCCTCGTCACTGGAAAACTGCTTCCATTTCAGCTTCATTTTTACATTTAGGAACAACCCTAAGACGCAGAAAGCAACTTTTGGACAATAAAGAGGATGCCGAAAAAGTTTCAGTCCTGTAGTGCTCAAATATTTATTGCAATCTTTGGCGCGATGGGAGGGAGTCTTGTCAGAAGAAATCAAGTGTCCCTTCTTGACTTTGGCCGGAGTGTGTACCACTTAGCAGCGACTGTTTTTTTATGTTTCTAAAACGACACGATTCACAATTCCATCATTATCATTTTACAATCTTTACAATTTTTTTGACAGACCGTAAAACCTGTTCAACTTAAAGAATATGAACTATAGACTTTCTCCAAGAAGCAAGCGTTAATATTTTGCCGTGGCCAACCCGTTCCCCAGATTTAAACCCCATCGAACATGTGTGGGATATCATGGGGAGGAGACTGTCCACTTTGCACCATCCCCCACAAACTTTGACGCAGCTAATCAACGAAGTTCAAGTGGCTTGGAACGAGGTGCCACAACCAGATATTGACCATCTCATTTTGTCGATGCTTATAAACGTGTGCAGGCGTGTACTCGGCTATGGAGTCGCCAAATGTTTAAAGAATTATAATTTTTTTGATTTATTTGATTACTAAAATTAACATCTACATCATACAACATGTAAATGAATCCCTGATGTTTCTTTTTGCTATTTCTTAATTAAAATTTATGCAAATTTTTATTTAAATCTGTTGTTTCTCATCTATTTTAATTTCTCTGAAATTTTAATATCAATAATTTCTCGTTTGTTGTGGTTACGTCAATGATTTATATGGAAATGGGGTGGCGCTAGTAAAATTTGACATTAGTGACCCCGATCGGTCTTCAGCGTTAGCCGGCGGGTCTATTGTGCGTTAGACTTTCTCCGAAAGATAGGTTTTTAGACTTTCGTTCACTTAATTGGTGATTTAATATTTAAATTTTTCTAGTGGGTGGTATCTAAGTTGTTTAATTCAAGAATTTTGGATTTGTTTATTTATTGAATAATGCGTAACAGAGTTTCGTTTCCTGTTGTTTGTCCCCAATGTTATACGAGTATTTTGAAGTTTGTCAATCAAATATTAAATTTTCATGTCAACTGTCAATGACGCCATCGAGTGGTCAATCATAATTAATCATTTTTTGATCTTGTTTTCAGATAAAAAGAAAATGAGAGACTGAAGTCTTTGAAATCCTCAAGAATGTCCGACATGAATGTTCATCATGTCGGACATTCCAATAGCAGAAGCTGTCGAGCTCGCAATATACGAGGATGATACCACCCTCGAAACGGCATCAATCGATGAAAACCATCTTCGCGACTTCAGAACTCCTTGAGCTTCCAAGTGGAGGCTGAAGATCAATAAATCCAAATGTGTGCCAATAACTTCAGGCTTCCTTGGAGCCCATCGATCCTATATCTGGGGATGAGGCTCGACTCCCGTCTCACCATGCGCCTTCACGTCGGTTGGTCTGTCGAAATGTTTAATGCGGCTAAAAGTTGTGTTCTAAAAGCAACCTGTCACTGAGAACTAAGCTGCTTATTTACTATTCATTTCTGCGACCAAGTGTCACCTATGGGGCTTTGTCGTGGTCGAGCCACGATAAGTCACGCTTCAAAAAGCTTGAAACATTGCAGAATCGCACTTTCAGACTCATCACCGGAGCTTCCTGGTACGTGCGAAACCAGCAGCTCAGCGACGATCTAGGAGTTCCGTCTCTCAAGCAGCAACGAAATAACTTGAAAAGATGGAAAGATCCAGCAACTCATTCAACTGCAGACTCGCTGGTCTTGGCCCCGACAGACCACCCTCCAAGTTAAGCAGTCAGAAGGATTCTCGCGATGGACCACTAATTCCACCATCAGACTCAGTCATTAAAGGACAGTGAAGACACATCGGACATAATATGTCCAACCTAGAGCTTTCATGGAGGAATAAAGAGCTTGAGAACATCTGTTCGGTCCTGGAAACGAGAATGACGACCAACGCTTAAGAATATGTCGGTCTTGGCGATGTCACTTGCGTAACATAATCTTCATTGGCTCCATTTCACGCATCAATGTCAATTTTTTAAATCCCCGTTATTGATAACACATCTTCAGAGTAGACCTGTTTGTAACTAATAGTCTTCTTCTTCTTCTTCATAATGGATGAAAATCTCTACTTAAAGACTGAAGTATTTGGGTGGCTGCTCTTCGGTTCTCACTTCACTTCTGAAGAAGATCACGACAAGATGATTGAAACGTCAAGTACCACAACCTTTCTACACGGCAGAGAACCCGAAAACCGACGAGCAGCCATCAACAGCGGCCGTGAAAGCCTGAAGACTACATGAAGTATTTGGGTGTTCTCTTCGACAAGAGGAGATGCTTTGGACGCCATATTGACAGAGTAATCAAAACGGCGGAAATCAAGAGCTGAAGCTAGAAGTATCGCTCTAGATGTTTGGCAGAATAGATGGAGTGAGGAAATATTAAAATCTGGATAGATTGTCGACACCGTAGGTTGAACAACCACCGCCACCTCGTGTCGAGATGAGGCGGATCCTGCAGCCGTTGGATTGACCAGTCGCCAAGAAAGGGCCATTCAAAGGAGGAAAAACCTCAGTGGCTAGACAACGGGCCACACACAACAACCACTTCCGTTAAGCACTCACTGGACACCTGGGGAGGATAGAAGTATGGATTCAGAGAATGGATCAATGAAATGATAGGATAGCTACCAGTTGACACGGTGGTGCAGAAGATGCTTGAAATTGTACAGAATTGTAGAATGGACGAATGGAAAAGACAAAGGAATTGTTAGTTGGAAATCGAATCCAACCCCCTTGTGAGTTTGGAGACATTAATATCAGAGTATTTTGTAATCAATTCAATATTAACCTCGTAGGAATGTATTCCTCAAGCATCTTAATATTATAATTGCAGAGGAGTTTGGGTGTTAAACAGTCAACGTAAAAGAAGGCAATGAAGATCATTCTCCTTCGTTTCCAATGGTTAGAAACTGAGTTATGACAACTGTTTTTTTTTTGGGATTCTCATGGAATTATTTTGGTCGACAACTTCGAAAAAGGGAGAACAATGAATGGGAACTATTATGTCAATTTATCACAATAATTAAGGGACAAAATCAAAAGGAATCGGCCTCATTCAGCAATGAAGAAAGCGCTTTTCCATCAGAATACCACACCTGTCTACAAGTCTGCGATTGATAGATTTGAATGAATGCTTCATAAGGCATATTTCGCAGATTTGGCTCCCAACGATTATCATCTCTTTCAGCAGCTCTTTAGCATCTTTTTTTGCTAAACCTAATCTGATCCAAAAATTTTGGGTATCAAACCAACAAAATCTAGCATGTGGAGGAGATTTTCTGATACCCATACCTTCGAAGAAGCAACAAAACTAACTTGTTTAACTTGGTGATGAATGTGGTTTTGTAGATGCTTTGCAAACGTCTCAAGAGAGGGAGAACCGAATCAATTCAAGGAACTCCCTTTTCATTATTGAGATTGAAGTGATTGCCATCCATCCAGATTATTGCTACAACAAACGTTCTTGTACCTCAATTAATGTGTATGATTTCATTTCTGTGTTGGAGTTTCAAATTCAGTACTACACAAATAATTAATTAAGTTGTTTTGGAATTACTCGCACAAAATAGCTTTTTATTTAAACGATGGTAGGGCTGTGATCGTAGCTAATGAACTGTAATTATAGTCTTGCAACATCGATAACCGAGATCATCTCTAATTAAACTCCCCAAACTTAAACAACTAAATTAAGTTACAGACTCCTTTGTTTATTATACTTGCCCATTTAAGTACTGAAAAGTAATATCTTTCAGAAGTTTAATTTTAATTGATTATAGATAAATCTCATTACAAAGTTTATTTTAAAATTTCCATCCTTTTAAACTCTATTAAACAAATTAATTCGCGAATAAAAGAAGGTAAATTAGTTACAACTACGTTTATCTAACGCCGCCAGATTTTATACTAAAGTATATTAAATTCAAATTCAGTTGGTATGTTTTAGTTAACAGAGTAATTTAACTTTTGAGCGAACATTAAAACTTTATATTAACATCGTGTAGGTACCTTTCCAGAGAGCGGGCAAAGAAAATTCTCCAATATCAACCGAGATTGTTAATGGTCATCGCATGTTAGTAACGTTAGCGGTCTCTGGAGTGTTTCCTCGTTCCATCCGTTTGATTATGGTGATGCTCTCACGGGATCCACGACGTATTTAAATTGGGTGCTCGTCTCGTATCATCTCAGACTATGTATTTATTACGATCAACCCTTTGAAGTATGTAATACGAGCGCTTGTATCGACGCATGATATAATATAGATTTAATTGTGGTAATTATGCTTGCGAAAAAAAATTGTCCCTGCTCGCGCGCCAATTAATTACGTACAAGTCATTCCAAATAAGTTTTAAAATTATTGTGGCTACCAATTCATCAAAGATTCATTCGTAAAACTAGCAAAACGGGGGTACCCCAACCACCGAAGGACACATTCGAATTTAGAGAGGAAGTTAGTGGTGGTGGTGGGGGAGAGTCACCGATGATGATGTGAAATGTATTGATTTTATACATAAACTGCCCGGCTAACTTAATTAACAAACCATTTCGTTCTGTATACACGTTGTATAAACGCAAATTAATCTTTACGAGCAGAGTGTTCAATTATATTCCGGGACTGGATGCCGGGGTAGACATCATCTCCGCAAATGATATTGTAGTATATTGGATGTCCTGCAGGGTTGCAGCTTGGGGCCGTTATCGTTTATATAATACAAATATACGTTAATTGGGATCAAGATTGTCGCGATTGTGTCGATAAACACGTTGCATAATCTATCAAATTCTCTCTCGCTATTATTTATCGTTAATAACAGCGACTTAAATACGTATTTAGTCGCTTAGTTAATTACACGTTGACTCGAAAAAAATGGATGTCAAGGAAAGTGTTTCAACTTTTAAAGAGACAAGGTTACGCGGCCGGCAGTTATTTTAATTAATTTTATGATTTATTTTTTCATTGTTTTACGGATCTTTACCTATAATGGCTACCATTGAACTTTATTTTAATATTGCCTTAATCGAATTGTAATAGTTACAGTATAATATTTACTGGCTCAATATTGCGTTGAGTGATTTTTTTTATTAACCATTTACCGTGGTTAATTTTTTGCGACTAAAACTTAATTAGAAATAGGTGTGGGACATTAATGTCCTTTTAATTTTCATTTTTGAACGCTTGCCACTGTTATAAATTTTCTGAAAGCTGCCAAAATATTAACTCCGTTAGTTTTTTCGATGTTAACAGGTATATACAACTGTCAAAATACAGAGTGTCGTAACATCAAATCATTTCTACCACCTATCTTATTGAATCAACATATTTCTGACAGCTGTGCACCTGTACGCACTTCATTCTTGACAGTTTCAATACTTTAACGTACTGGACGTCAGGATAGCTGTCAAATGATAAAACCGTCTTTATTGTGTTACGAGTAACATGTCAAGATATTTCTGCCGGTTGAAAAATTGAAGAAACAAGCAGTTTCCTCACAAATGACAGTTGTAGCTGTAAAACTGACTTCTGATATCTGTCAAACTTTCGATTTAATTTTTACAATTTAAATGCTGTAGCCAACAGACAAATTTGTAACAATATGACAGCTGTAACTTTTTACGATTGCAAATGTCGTAGCTATCGAAATATTTCTGACAGCTGTCAAGTTTGGTGGAGTAGCCAAATTATGAATTGACAGGTGCAACAAGTTGTAAATACATTTATTTTTTTCGATTATTTTATAATCTGTCGGGTGTAAAATTGTAACGTCATGTTAGTATTTTTTATTTTAGCACTTGTCAAATTTGATTACTGCTGGTCGTAAAAAACATGTGACAATATTGTAATATCGTTTATATTTTATCGTTCGGATACTGAGTGAGCAATTTTCACTGTTAAATAATTATACAAACATAGTAACAATACAGTGTCTTAAACTGCCTGTGATTTTCTTATTATTTTGATAATTGTAACTGACAAAATAGTCGTAATAGCTGCCAAATATTGTAAAGTAATAATTTCTGCTGATTTTTCTCAGATTCAAACATGCAGTCGTAATTGTAATTTGCGCGAAAACTATTATTAGTAAGATTGTAAAAAAGCTGTAAATTTGTAAAACATTCAATAGTTTCAATCAACCCAAAAAGCTGTCAAAGTATCGAGGCACTTAATTTGTTATTGTTTTGGGGGATGTAACAGGGCAATTACTTCCAACAGCTCTTAAACTGTAAAAACCTTTTTAGGTTATAACAGGGTGAAACCCGTCAAAACATTTTTGACAGGTGTCAAATTCTGAAAACAGCATCTTTTCGGATTTGACAAAGGTAGCTACTAAAATACATTTGACAGCTGTTTAGTTGTAGGGTACAGTAATTTATCGCCATTTTAATATGTACAGGCGTTATTATATTGTCTATAGTTTTATAGCCGCAAGATTAATCAAATTTCTGAGAGCTGTCAAACTGGAAAAAGTTGTAATTTTGTTATGGTTGAACAACTTTTTTACTGAATTTCAACGCTGGTAGGTTTGATAATTTCACTAAAATCTGTCACACTATAAAAGCACAGACCTGTCAAAACACTATTTTGATGGTTCTAACTCTCAAATTGCAAAGTATCTGTTTAAATATGACCGTCGACCACAACATTGAGCCACGGTAGGGATTTTTATGGAGCCAACCTCCTTCAGTTGGAATTGCTGAAATGATAGTAAGTAGTAACAGTCAAAATCTTTCTGACAGCTGTCAAATTGTAGAAAGAATTACTTTTTATAATTAAAACATTTACACGTATTATATATTTTTTTCCAAAACTGTTAACCTGTAAAAGCACTGATTTTCTTATTATGTATTTTGATCATTGTAACTGTCAAAATAGTCGTAATAGCTGTCAAATATTCTAAAATAATAATTCCTGCTGATTTTCACAGATTCAAACATGCAGGCGTTGGGCGTTGCGATTTATGTGAAAACTATTATTAGTAAGATTGTAAAACAGAAAGCTGTCAAAGTATCGAGCCACTTAATTGCTTATTATTTTGGGGGGTGTAATAGGAAAATTACTTCCAACGGCTGTTAAACTGTAAACACTTTTTAGGGTGAAACCCGCCAAAACATTTTTGACAGGTGTCAAATTCTGAAAACAGAATCTTTTCGGATGTGACAAAGGTTAGTTAGCAAAATACATTTGACAGTTGTTTAGATGTGTAGAGTTTATAAAACAGTAATTTCTTGCCCTTTTAACATGTGCAGGCGTTATAATATTGTCTACAAGCTATCAATAAAACTATAAAAACACAAATTGCATTATTGTTTTGTATCTATTGAGTGTAACAATTAAATATTTTTGATCGCCCTGAAAATATAAGAACAGTATCTTTTTAGAATTGACTATTTTAGCGTGCAAAAAAATCAATTATGTTTAATTGTGATAAATGTAATAGTCAACATATTTTTGACAGCTATAAAATTGTAAGCACAGTAATTGTTTACGGTTTTAACTTCTGTAACACGTCAAAATGTTTAAGCCAAATCCCAAATTGTAAAGAAGAAATTTTTAAGATTTGACAGTTACAGCCGTCAAAATATGTGTGACACAAATTAGAAATATACTTTTTTGCAATTCTAACAGCTGTCAAACTGGAAAAAGCTGTCATTTTGTTATGGTTTCAGAACTTTTTTTTCTCAATTTCAACGCTGGTAGGTTCGATAATTTCTCTAAAATCTGTCACACTATGAAAGCTCATACCTGTCAAAACACTTTTTTGATGGTTCTAACACTCAAATTGTAAAATTTCTGTTTAAATATGACAGTTTATACTACGAATCTCATCTATATTAAGCTATTTTATAGCGTCTATTATTTTTTTCTTTATTACATACTTCCTGCCATTATTTTGATGTTTTTTTTTCTACAGTTGAAACGGCTAAGAATCATTGAACTAGACCTTGTAAGAGAGGTCGTCTATATCTTTTGTACTAGCAGATCGGTGGTATCGGAAATATTAATTGAAAAAAGTATTATATTCCCTGCGAAGCACATATATCTTCTGACCAAAGGATGTAACCGACAAAAGTTAATAATAAACTTCAATGTAATTTGAACTTCTGCCGTGTCAGTGTGTAGAAACCATGTGCTCTATATTAATGTTCCGAACGGCATATGGAACGGTTGCATGTTACCTAAAATTCCAGATGTCTAGGTCACTGTGAAACCGAAAATATGCGTGCGGTCAGCCGACTGTTTTAAAACCATATGAATTTTAATAACGTGTTTTATACGCACCTTCCAAGTACCGCTCGATCTACGGAAACAATGTTTAAGAGGGAATATGTTCGGTATTTTAAAAATAAATTCGACGTTTCGTCAGTAAAACGTGAAAATCTCTTCTTGACGTCGCGTCGGTCGTAAGTTAAATAGAAGACAAAAAAGGTACTCGACCAGTAGTATTACTATTTCAAGTTTCCGGTGTGCCTTTAGGCGTTCACCTTGAACCTCATCTTTTGTATAGAAAGCGCGTCAACAAACCAACAGGTATTTTCTTTAACACACGAGTTATAAAACGTTTCAATAACCTTTCTTTTATATATTGTATCTGTATGTATGTAGGTACATGCACGATTTGTTTTATGTAGATGTAAGAACATTGTGTAAGAAATATTTCTCCGAATACTGCATGCTCGTTATAATTTGGTCGAATCTAAAAAGGAGCCGTCCAATAAGAGTTATGAAAAAAATGTGACAGAAAATAAAAGATTCTACGAAACTCTAAAAACATCATTTTAAACAATAGTTTTGACAACTATCCAACTGCAAGTACGCCATGTTTACGGTTTTGACAGATGTAAGACAAAGCAAACTTTTTTCAGATTTGACAATTGTTTGTCAAACAAATTTTTTGTCTCAATTTCAACGCTGGTAGGTTTGATAATTTCTCTAAAATTTGTCACACTATAAAAGCGCAAACCTGTCAAAATACTATTTTGATGATTCTAACTCTCAAATTGTAAAATATCTGTTTAAATATGACTGACTGGCAGGGATTTTTATGGAACCAACCTCCTTCAGTTGAAATTGCTCAAATGGTAGTAAGTAGTAACAGTCAAAATACATCTGACAGCTGTCAAATTGTGAAAACAGTTGTTTGTGATGGTTTTAACAGGTCTAACACGTTAAAATGTCTCTAATAGCTACCGAATTAGAAAAACATTTCAGTTTCTATGGTAACGCTTGTTAAAATATTTTAAACAATTGTAAACACGTAAAAACTTGTCACCTGTCAAAGATTCAACACTGGTAGTGATTATAATTGCGGTTTTACTGTACAAGTGTACAGTAAAAACAGTTAAAATACTTCTGATTGCTATGGCTGTAGCAGACATAACTGTCAGCATATTTGTTATAGTTATTAAATTAAAAAAATAGTTTTCTCAATTTTGACAATTGCAGATGTCAAAACACATACGATGTAAAAATGAAAAATGAATTATTTTTTGACAAAACCAATAAAAATGCCTGTAATAGATCCATTCCATCTCCGACAACAGACTAGTTCCAACCCCATGCCCTCTAGCGGACAAAGTCGGAAGTATCACCGTCAGACATTACACAACACTGGTCAGTAACAGCAGATACCTATCTAGCTCGGAAATTTCGTGGATTGTCAGTCCTGCTAGATTAAGCAGTCTGAATGGCCTTTTAGTGATTTTGCTAGTAGGTATGGCTTTTGCAATTGCACCATGAGCGCTTATTATTGGAACTTTTTGGATTATTGTGTTGTGGCAATAATTTGCATGTACACAAACCAGTAGACGCTGATGGATTGACTGTTACTGAAAAAGACTAGGATGGTGGCTTGATAGACATTGTCATTGGTCAAAAACAGAAATATATGAAAATTGTTTGGATGGAGAAATCTTAGAAGCTTCTTATTAAGGAATCAACAAAGTATGACTTGCTTTGCAATCAATTGGATCCTCGAATTTCTGAAGAAGAAAAGAAGTGTTAATATATGAAAGTTACGACGCGTTATGGATCTGTCTGTCTGAAAAAAGGAATAAACAAAATTGGATTCCAAGCATAAGCAACTGGAAAGCAAACTCCATATGGTGATTCTTAATATGACGTCAATGTTAGAAAATGTGCTGCTTCTTTAATGTTAATGATTATGATGGAATAGCAACCTGAAAAAAGAAAGGATTCCCAAGAATTGTACCACACTCCTCAAAAAAAACTACCATCCTATCATTCTAATTAACCAAATCTGAAGGTACTCTCTTGTTCAGAGGAAAAAACATTCAAGTCGCGTAACCAAAAATTAAGAATAAACAGGATCCAAGCTACATTCAGAATTTCTATTTGCTGAAAAAATAGGGTGGTGGTCCAGTTTTGGGCATGTCTAGCTCCAAAAGCTCCAGGAAAAACTAAGTGAAAAGAGCTTTTTCTGAAGCTAGTTTATTTTTATCTTGTCTTAATACCCTGTTCATAAACTAATTTTTAGTATGAAAACGTAGTTTTTTTTTAATTCTTTAAAGAGAATCCTTTTCGAATTTCTTCGTCAGTGTTGGAAAATGTACTGCTCGTTTAATGTTAATGATTACGATGGAACAGCAACTTTAAAAGAAACTAGGATTCCCACACCCCCAAAAAAATACTGTCCTATCATTCTAATTACCCAAATTTGAAGGTACTCTCTTGTTCGGAGGAAAAATATTTAAGTCGCGTAAGCAAAAATTACGAACAGATAAAATCCAAGCCACGTTCAGAATTTCTATTTGCTGAACAAAGGGGTGGTGGTTCATTTTTAGGCATGTCTAGCTCCAAAAACTCCAGGAAGAACTAAATCAAAAGAGCTTTTTTTCTGAAGCTCGTTTATTTTTATCTTGTCTTAATAGCCTGTTCATAAACCAATTTTTAGTATGAAAACGTAGTTTTTTTTTAATTCTTTAAATAGAATTCTTTTAGAATTATTTAAAGGTTTAAGGAAAACTGATAACAAAATAGAAATAGCAACAATCTACAGAAACTCTTTTTTGACTCTATTCAAAATTGCAAAAGAAAAATCAAGTTGTGTACTACATATATTCAAAAAATTAAATAAAGAAGTAGTGTAACAAAAGAAAGCCGAGGAGGTAGATTAGATTAGATTAGATATGTGGACAGTGACACTGCTGCCTCTTGTCACCGCAACCTGCATGGATCTATTGTAGCATTGCCCTTCTGGTTATTAGACTAGTTGGAGGCTTTCCATGAACCTTAGAATTAGTCTGGGATTTTCTTGACAGAGACCGCAGATTTGATCTTCAGCTGTGCTGTTTTAGGCAGACCTGATAACAGTGCCTACGCCTGCTTTTGTCCTGGTGTATTCTGCCAGTGGCTGGTCTTTCTGTTGACCTCTCATTTGTTAACTGCTTATTTTAAGTGGCTCTTTTGTAGCCCCCAATAGGGATAAGACCCAATGAAAGGGATTTTCGCTGCTTCTTTCGCAAGCTTATCTGCCTTTTTGTTCCCTTCGATGGCTTGATGGCTTGGGACTTTAGCCTTGAATTCGTTTCCCCATCTGCAATGTTTGCAGGACTGTTTTGTGATTGGATGTGATATAAAGTCGCCAGAAAATGTTAAGGCAGTTATCATTTATTTTTCTAGTAAGTGAAAGAATATAATGGAGAATTAGGCAAAGATTGAAGCCTGTATAAAATAAAAAAACTAAGATTTTCGTCAAATTATAACGAACATACTGTACTAACCAATCAAGGAAACAATGTCGTAATGTTACAGAAGAATATTTAGTGAAACGATTCTCTCTTTTATAGCCTCTCTTAGATTTGTTTAAGTTAAGTTTATTATGCAGTCAATTTCAATTTGCCTTTAAATTTCTAATTTTATAATTAAACTGCGATGCACGCTTTTACGTCGGAGCTAACAATATATTATGTAAATATGTACCTATATGAATAAAATTCTTAAATAATAACGAATAGAGTTCTTACCAAATTATTTTTTCATAGTAGAAAGTTTGAAACAAACGTTTTATTGGTGGTTATTACAGAATTTTCGGTTGTTGAGTTGCTTCTTAAAGTATTACATAAATCGAATATGTTTTAGACTCAATGAACCAGTATTTTAACAGGCGTGATTATAACCCGTATTTCCGCAATTCTCTTTAATTACAGTGTGACTAAATTCCCTATTGGAGACTTAAATGACACGCATTATCTATACCAAAATTTTGACAAACAAAAACACATTCTTAAATATGGAATAGAAGAGCTCAACATGTACTCTTTAATTTTTTCATCCGTCTATATCTAACTAAATTAAATGGTATGTAAAACGAAAAAAAATAATTAATACATTTATTTACCTTTCTTATTTTATTTATTTGCTATCTGTTTCTTTCCTTTCACCGTTGGAAGATTCTGCAAGATGTGCTGTACACATCAAACACTTATAAATCTGTATCTAAATTGCATGATAACGTTATTAAATTGAAAGTTGTATACTTTCAGATGTATTCCTCTAGACTTGTGGAACAGTAGTTAATAAATAGCCGAGCATGTCTCTTTTATGATTCTGTGCAATCTTCTTTTGATGACGGAAAATTTTTACACCTTCATTTTTGTTGATGATAAAAGGATTGCTTTTAAATTAGCAGTTCCTGAAAACGAAGCTAGTAAAAGTCGTAGTACTGTACACTCAGGAACATAAATTAGCTTGCGTGTTCTAATCCTTTCAAACTTAGTAAAATATCG
This sequence comes from Holotrichia oblita, assembly GCA_023690525.1. Classification (NCBI taxonomy): domain Eukaryota; kingdom Metazoa; phylum Arthropoda; class Insecta; order Coleoptera; family Scarabaeidae; genus Holotrichia; species Holotrichia oblita. Next base: position 8,836,405 of record CM043018.1, read on the forward strand.
AAATATAAATACATATTGATGTTTTAATTCTCCTCAATGAACGCAAAGTTACTTTTAGTTAGTTCTTTTAGTAGTATACTATGTTTTGAAGTAGAAATAATACATACTCTACAACCCCAATTGACGAGATAACGTTTGAAACTTAATAAAAATTATGTATCTTAAATTTTATTATTTTAGTCATCAAATTATGTCATATTGCCTGGATTATACAGGGTGTTTCAGAATAAGATGCTGATCGTTAAGGGTGTCAATCCTTACGTGATTTTAAGAAGAAAAGTACAAATAAACCTATGTCCTAAACCTCTTAAATTTTGAGCTACAGGGTATTCAAGTTTTGAGAAAAAAATCGTTTTTTTATCATAACTTTAATAAAATTTGGCATATGCCTTCTAAGCAACAACAGCTATTTTTTGATATAATTTTTTTTTATTATTATTCAGTGGCGACCGTACAGGATGTGGACTAGATATTTTTAGAGAAATATTATGTACGCCACTGCTTTTTCTTGAAATAAAAATTATTTTTAAAATCTCCATTTATTTTGAGGTAAATTTGATTTCCTGTTCTTTTTTTTTTGTCTGACGAACGGTTTCCGATCAAAAAATAAAGATCATTAAATGAGCATAATTATTGCTATGTACCTATCATCATTTTGGAAAAGGAGGCTATGAACTTTGTTGTCAAAGAAACAATTGCAATGACGAAATAATTAGATAATGCCAAACAGTTTTGACAGATAGTTATTTAAGTACACGAAAATTGCACTTAAATTAAATTTTAAAATCGTAAAACGTATAAGTATCATGGAAAATTTGACAAATGCTGAGTTTGCTGATATGCACTACTTGAACAGGCGTGCTGACGGCAATGCATACGAAGGCAGACGATTATACCAGGAGCGGTATCCAAATGGAATAGTTCCGGATGCCCGAACGATATCCGGAACAAAACATGAAGCATGCCCCTGTAACGAACTAGCCCCGGTCTCCCCTACTCATATCCTAGTCTGGAGAATTCTTCATGATTTGTTGTTATATCCCTATCATACTCAACGGGTGCTCGGGATTTTCCATTACGTATAAATTTCTGCCAATGGTTTCTTCAAATGGTTACCGAAAATCCTGAATTTGACGCAACAATTTTATTCACGGACGAAGCTAATTTTTCCAGGAACGCAATGAGAAATTTTCATAACAATCATTTTTGGCCTGAAGAAAACCCACATGCAGAATCCCGCCACCAAAACCAATTTTTTATAAATGTTAGGGCGGGAATTACTGGTGATTATTTAATTGGGCCTTATTTTCTACCAGGCAGATTGGACGGAAACGCTTATCGTCAGTTTCTTGAATAGAGTTTACCAAATTTGCTGGACGACGTTCCTATTTTAATCCGCACTGAAGCGGAGTTGAGAAATCGCATAATACTTTGTTGTGATACTATCAGGAATTCTCCAGGAATTATTCAAAGAGTACGAGACTCAATGAGGAAAAGAGGTGAAGCATGCATACTTGCAGGTGGTGGTCACTTTCAACAGCTAATCCAAATTATAAAAAATATCTAGGAAGATATTAAAGTTATGATAAAAAAACGATTTTTTTCTTTTGATTCTTAACATGGAGAAAAGTTCAATAATCACTCGTATGGATTTGCATAATAAGATGATGAAATTACCATACACATCGATTGAATGTCAAAAGCTCGAAAAGAACATTTTGGAACAGATGGCGATGAAGTTGCTACGAAAACTCTTAGCTTAGTTCACGAGAGAATAGTTTTTTGCACCTTATTATCGTAATTGGAGAAGTGTAGACAGAAAAAGTGATCTCTTCCTGGCAAAATTTAAGTTTTCGTTGTAAGAAGAAATTAATTTCCCCGATGAAGTTCTTCGGTGCCTTTCACATTCTTCGTCAATAGAACCGAGACGTGTTGGCAGGTCTTCTAGACCCTTTGAAGATTGCTCTCAAAGATATTGTCGGCCATTAAGACTGCAGTGGATACCTGAAACGCGCCAGTTGGGCCAATAAACTTTCATTTATCCTTAACAATGGTAGATGGCAAGGTCTGCAATGCATTGACAAAAACGTCCAGTATGACGTGTGACATATGTAAAGCTAAAATTTCACAAATGAATGATATCGTATCTGTTTGTAAACGACCATTTGAAAATGATACATTAAAATTTGGCGTTTCTGTGTTGCATTCCTATATTAGATGTTTTGACTGCTTATTACATGTAGCATATATAGGGTTGATTTTAAAACATGGAAAATATCCACAAATAATAGAGAAAAGTTTGAGACACAAAAAGGGCTTTTGCAAATCCAATTCCGGCAAAAAATGGGACTTTTAATAAGTCTGGCTTTGGAAACACAAATGATGGCAACACAGTGAGACGTTTTTTTGCAAAATTTGTCAGCAGAGTTTGGAGCAATTTTAAGAACAATTAATAGTGGTTATGAAATAGAACTTGAACAGTTCGAGCAATACTGTCTAAAAACAGCCCAACACTACACGTTATTGAACAGATGGTATTATATGCCACGTTAAAACAAACGAACATTAACTACAACCTGAAGATTTTGCATAGTTGAGGAATTGTTAGAACATTAAACCAACATTAAAGAACAAGTTTGAGTGGTTCAAATCTTGGATTTTATGAAACGTAGCACGGGAGAGGCTCAACGCTAAATATTCGTCTATTAGTAATAATATTATTTGACAGAAATTGTTAAATACCGATTACACTTGTTAACACACGAGTCCGCTGAAGAGTTTAGACCATTTAAATAGTTTTGATAATTCGAAAGTGTTACCAACTTTATTTTAGTTGCAAGGTGGGAGATCAGGACAAAAGTGAACCCCCCATTTTTGTTCTTACTTGTTTAAAACTTTTAACGAGGTGTTTCCAATAGTTTTGAATTTAAAGTCCACATCAAACTTTCACTACAGTAAAGATCAGAATCAAAACATCGATAATAATCACGTCAATGCTGAGTACTTTTGGGCATGATCATAATCCCCAGGTCCAAACTTAGCTGGAAAGCTGTCTTCTTTCATAATGAGAAACCAATATCCATGAATTAACTCTTAGTCTAATTTCAATTGTTTTCCAAACAATTGCGTTTCCGATTTGGGTTTTTAAATATCCAGGGTGTAATAGATATTGACGTCGCCACCAATAACTTTTTCTTTGTGCGATTTAACATCGATTTACTCTCAACTAGAACTGTCAGTATTGTTTGTAAAAAAGTGGATTAAAAGATTTCCTCTGCCACTCGATTTTGCAACCAGTTTTACATTTGATTGACCCCATGTTTGTACACACATTTAGGCAGTAGTAGACCAACATTTATAATTCTATACAATCTAGTTTCAACATATCATTCACACTAGTGCTGCATTATTATGTCGATTACATACAATGCGCATAAAGTTTACCTCGATTCGGGCAATTCTCTCCCGATACTACCTGTATCGAAACGAGGAGAGAGAGAGAGAAAAGGAGAGAATTGCGAACGTTAGAAACATGAATGCATTTTACTGTCAATGCTTTTGTTATAGTTCTCTTGCACAATAACCGCGTCGATGCTCTAAGGCAATCAGTCACAATTTCCTTGCAATCCTCCGAGAATCATTCAGCGAATTATTAGATTATTCTGCAACTCTGTGCAATAAATAGGTGACTGTTAACAGGTATAAAGAGCGATTCTGAAATATCGAATTGAAAGGAATATTAAATTTATATATATCTATATGTATGTATATTATAGAGGTAAGTACATAGTAGATATATAAAAGCTTGCATCATAGATTCGATACGTTCGGCGCGATCTAGAACGCTTTTATTGTTGATGCATTGCTGATTGAAATAATCAGAAACGAGGTTGGTTGTTACCAATAGTTACACAAGTTGCATATTGCAGATGCATAAATGACATATGTGTGTGCCTGTGTGTATGTATATAAATACACTTTATCTTCATAAAATGTCGACAGCTGCTTACTTTGCTCATTCAATTTTATTAAATTAAAGATGGAATCTGCAGTTCAAGCGAGATACATAATACGTTAAGGACAGATGACGAGTTTCGCAAAAGTTTAGTGAAGGTTTCTTAGTGCAACTAAACGGAATGTTTGTAATATTTCTGTGTTGTATTTTATATTTTTTCTATTAGTACCTCTGCTTCTAGTTTTGCTAGACAATCCTCTTACATTTTTGGGTTCTCTCGAATTTTATTAAAATTAAAAAAGACTGAATAGCAATTATGCGTTCATCTAAAACGAAACAATTAGAAATTGATTAACTTCAACTTATTGTTAGTGTGAGGTTACAGCACTGTAGACAAAAAAATATAAATTTTAGTAGCCATGGCGACTAAATTTGACAGAACTATATGTTTGTGTAGAGGAAATGTGTCTTAGACGGCATACTTTTTAAAATTGTGCTATCGTCAAAATTGTAGCTAAAATCATCACTGTCGTCCAAAAATAGCTTTTTGGTAACAGCTCGAGCAGACTTTCTTTGGATTTTTTGTTTCTTTCGATTTTCAACTTCTTTTACTTCTTGAAGATTTGGAGTGTCATTCAAAATACCTTGTTTTCCTCGTTTACGTTTGTTTCTCTTAACTGTTGCTGAAGCAGAAGGTAAAGGAGATATTTCTGCGATGGAAATCTCTTTCATTTGGCTACTCCCACTTTTATTTTTTTCGTTTTTTTGAAGACTCACCAACTGAAGACGTAACAGCTCTATCTTCGTCATCAGTTCTTGACAGCTGAATCGTTTCACCTTGGTCGTCCATATCGACATCAGTCACGTTTGAAGAGGAAACCATCCAATCGGGAAATACTTCATTGTTAAAGGGTGTTGATTCCAGTCGCAACAAATCCTTTTGCAGCATTTTCAATAGTAGCTGCTTTACAGTAAGCTGCCTTAATTATGCCTGCGATTTGATAATGTGAAATGATTCTGCCTGGATGATTTTGTAACCAATTCGTTAATTCCTGATTGTAAAATGTAGTCAATGGACCATAAAAACTCACATCAAGGGGCTGTACCCTATGTTTACAGTAAGGAGGGACACAAAACATTATAATTCCATGTTCTTTAGCAAATGTCAGAACTGCCAAATCTTTGTGACTACTGTGGCCGTCTAGAAGTAGTAGAATTTTCTTATCTTTTGTGGGTTTTGCATACTTTAGAAAATAGTTAGAGGGGAAGTAACGGCTGTCACAACGTTAACTAAACGTAATTAAGATGATCGTGGAGCTAGTGGGGTTAGCAGCCAAGCATGCCGTTACTTCCCCTCTAACTATCATTCCAGATGGGGTTTTTTGAAGATATTACAAGACGATATGGTCAGGGAACAACCACTTCTCTGAAGAATTGGTTCAAATTAAACATCAAGCTAGCCAAGAACATAAATAGGGAAACGTACCTAATATTGGCTGCTAACCCCACTAGCTCCACGATCATCTTAATTACGTTTACTTTAGAAAATGTTTTAACCACTTAAGAAAAACATCAGCAGTCATCCACTCTTTTCTTGTGTAAAACCCACAGAACCGGCAGACACTTCATCCATCAACTCATCAATATTTCTTGTTTGCATCTGGTGCTCTAGACAAGTATACCAATGACAACTACACCAATGACCAGTGGAAGCCAAATTACCTAACCTTTTTCGTTCGTCTTGGAACTATGGGAAAGTATTGTTCAAAGCGTTAAACTCAATTTTTTTTTAGTAAAATTTCCCTTACTTGGAAAATTCGGTAGGATCCAAAAACGAAAAGATCCGAAGCTTCCTTCAAGCTACAAGCCGATAAGACTTCTATCAAACCTTTCTAAGATAACCGATTTTTGCCTGATGAACATTGATCAGTTCGGCTTCCGAGAAGGCTTGTAGGCCGATCTCCAGCTACTCCGGATCGCGAAAGAAATTCGCATCTAAGGCTCTGGAGCTATGGAGCCATTTTCCTCGATTTTGCATCGGCCTTCAATTCAGTATAACACGATGGCGTCCACTATAAAATGTTCAGGTTTGCTATCAATCCCCATCTGTTTACGACAATCCAATCCTACCTGCATCAAATACTGGTGTCCCACAGGGTTCACTATTGGCTCCAGAACTGTTTCTCTTATTCGCCAATGACACCCACACTCTCCTAGCACGTGAATCGCAGTTTGTCGTCGTTTGCAAAGATATATATATATTAAATATTTGTATCCACTTTTTATAAACTGTAGAATCTTCTTGTATAATCTTGGATAAGATGTTTTTTATAAGTGTGTATTCTTCAAACAAAGAATCCGTCAAACTTTTATTTAAATTTAAAGCATCCACAATATGTTCTAAATTGTTAAACGAAATGTCCTTGCTTAGAGACAACGACACGATTATTTTTAAATAGATGTAGATATGCTGCAGCGGAGGCATAGAAAGCGTCGAAGTCCTTTAAAATTGTTTTGGAAATATTGGAATCGATGTAATTACGAGCATCTCTTACGTGAGAACCATAAAATTTTTCTTGTGCTCTTATATTAAGTTTTGATAACACCTCCTTCATTATTTTAAATAGTTCTACAGAAGATGTATCTGAACTCTGCAACAATAAACTAGCCTTTTGGAATAAAGGAAATACGTTTGCACAAAAATGCAAATACACTGATATTTTGCTAAATTCATGACTCTGAACATCGTTTTAATCGGACTCATTCTCAATGGATAATAAAATTCGAAGAGCCCTGGGGCAATCTTAACCCAGCGACAAAAGTAGGACATTAGGGCAGGATAAAAGTTTAAAACTTTTTCGACGGCAGGGCCAAGCGAAAGCCACCTTGTTGGTACATGCTTGATTAATTACTCTCACTGTAGTTGTGAGAATTCCACCTTCAATTCGTCTTATCTGCGCTAAATGCCGACATACTTTCTATTCCCAGTTTAAATTTATTTAATGTATTAATGACATTGTCCTTTATTGCGTCAGCAGTTTCTGATGCACATTCAAAAAAAATCTGAAAGTTTTGATTGAAAACCTTCTTTTACAGTAAAATAATGAACACAATGGGGTAGATTATATGGTTTCCTTTATTTGATGTATCAGTAGAAATGCAAAAAAAAAGTGTTTGATTTTCTTCACTGGTCGAACATTCATTAAAAGCAGAAGCAACTACTTCTTCAGCGAAACCACCCTGACTAATAGAAAAACAAATTTTAGGACGAGCACTAAATTCGTTTTGGATTCAAGTAACCCATACAAAAGTATTAAGCCAGGCATCGCGAAATTTACACAAACGTTTGCACATTTTGCCACGACCTAGTCACCACCTGTGCGGACAAATAAATCCTCTCATTCCGCGGAAAGATCGAAGCTCTCAATGAAGAATTTGGAAGGTTTACGGATGCGCAATTATTGAAACACTTTTGTACCTTCTTATTCATTTTGATTTATATGTGCAAACATTTTATGAACAAGAATGAGTTATTTTCCTTTTATATAATAATCAAACGCAACACACGCAAAAAATTTAAATATAAGAACTAATCTCTCTTCGCAGTTAAAATCAATAGAAAGTGCGTATTATTTATCGGTCATGGCAGCCATTCCACATCAAGTTAAGACCACAAATCTAGAACCAGATCCGAAATTGTCACAGCGATTTGCATATTTTAATGAGTAGTAGGCAAGCAAGATTCAATATCAAATCTAAATATTCCATATCGGAAACTGGTCTGTGCGTGTGTAGACTTCTTTTTCTACACTAATTAACCCGAAGTCAAGTTTACTCTAATTACGTTACGCAACGAGCAATAATGTGAGAGTTAAGATTCATTTATTTTCATTTTTTTTTTGTTCCGAAGTAGTAAGTACTACCTAACCATTTCCTAGTTGGTACTGTATAAAATGTAATCTCGTAAAATCAAACTTGGTATTCGCATATAAGTTTATGCCGTTATATGCGTGAAGGTTGCATAAATTCCGAGTGAAATTCTGCCTGTGCTTACTCGTATGGGAACTGGTTACATAACGGATGAAAAGTAAAACCTAAAATTTTATAATCACAATGCCAATGCGAAAGTGAAAGTTAGATGTGTTGCTTGTCTGTTCGCGAAAGTGTACTGCTCCATTTGTTGTTATTACGATTTAACAAGAGGAAGTTAAAGTGTCATCGTTGCATTATTTATTTATTTATTTATAAATTCAGGACGTAAACAGGACGAGGCCAAAAGAATGTCTCTAACTTGAGAAACTTATATATAAAATTAATTACAGTATACAACAGGTAAAAATCGGGAATACCAATGAAGTTCAGGACAATTCCACTGCAGTTATTGAGCATTATAGATAATGAGATATGTAGTACTGTGACAAAGCAATTGAACACGTTTACACACACAAATTACAGAATGCAGAAGTTGCAGCGATAGTCAGAGAAGCAATATAGCGATGAAACTCGAAACATTTCATCCGAATGGTCGACAATTCTTGCTTAAGGTTACATGACTAGTGTGGAGTGGTGTAATTTTTGCATGGGAAGACCCCCCCCTAGTCATTTACAAAAATTTGGTCCCTTATGAGCCGGATTTCAATTCTCTGGAGGGACGGTGACATTTTTTCAGAGAGTTGAAATCCGGATCGACTTACCATTCGCTGTTGGGAGCAAAGGGATTCTTTAGTTCACTTCATTTTTGTTCTTTAGAAAATAAACCATCTTGTAGTTAGAATAATCATCCTTTAATAAGAACATGTACGTAGAACCACATAAATCTAAATGGACTACTAAGGCACCTATTTCAGTTGACCTTAAAGAACTTGGAGGGAAAGGTTGTCTATGATGTTTACATGCAGTACAGAAAAAACTACTTTCTTTTGCCTGGATGTTGTCCTGTTTTAAAAGCTTTTTAACGTGACCAAAATTCTGATGAGCTAGAGCTCTGTGCCACCATATTATATCACAATTTACTGCTACTAAACAACTCTCTTCTACCACCTTATTATTGATGTTTGACTTAAATAACATTTTGAAAAGCTTATTAGTCGTAGATCGAGTACCCATGGCACACACAACATGATTTTCATTCATTAATTTGGCAAATTTTGAATCAGTAACTAAAGACATACCTTCGTTGTATGCTTGAACATTAATCTTTCCCACTCCTACAGCTTTCAGTATTATTCCATTGCCAATTTTTTTTTTCAGATTTTAGCACCTCATAACTGTCAAAAATTTCGATGTCATGACACATGTGTTGTGTAGCACCACTATTTAGAAACCAGTTTGTATTCACTTTCGATTCTATTTCATTTATTATTGCCATCAGTGCAAAACTTTTATGCTTATTGCCCTGTCAGCTTTGTATACCACTATTTCCACTTCGTTTTTGTTTTCTAAAGTAACAGTCTTTCATTAGATATCCTTTCTTCTTACAATAATGACACTCCATATTTATTTCCATTTTACATTCAAATTTAAGATGTCCTGCCTTACCACAACTGTAATTTTTTGTTTTTCAACTTTCCTTGTTAACAACGCCACAGTTTCTTTTTTATCTTTTCCCAGCCTTTCCTCTTCTATCAACAGTCTTGATGTTAAATAATTTATGTTCTGAGTTTCTGTAGGTACAATTTTCCACGCTGACTTAAAATGTTTAAATTTATCTGGCTGTGCCATAATTATTTTTGTGATTACCATCTTCTCCTTTGCACACAAATTCATTACTTTTGATACAAAGCTATTGACATCCTCATTTTCAAACATCTGACTTCCTGTCATAAATGTATTCTAACTTCACCCACATGTCATTAGCACTACAACACTACATTACATGTGACAGCGGCCCTTCTTCCATTCGTATAACCAATGCCATCTGCGCCTTCGCATCTTTCAACTTCCAAGCGGTTTTTAATTTTTTATCTACTGGTTCCTTCTCCACACCACTTGTAATGTCAAATAGTCCTTTCGCAATTAAAATGACTTTTGATTGAATCAGCCGTTACTTGCTGGAACTCCATAATAATTAGGTTGAAGTAAAATACACTTTACGACTAATTCCAGTATAATTACAAATATGTATTTAAATAAATGACATGTTTCGCTACGATGTAGCTTCTTCAGATCTTACATTACTACTAGCCTACAAATTTATGATATGCAACTTATTTTCTACCCTTATTCTCGAACGTGACCAACTACGGTCTCTGACAAGATGTACATAACTGTATTTTAACAATTTTAACGATACCAATTCAAAAGCGGAGAATTATTGAGGTCCATTTGGTCATGGTGATGTCCCCATGCTTTTATTTTTACGTTTATCTGGGGCCATAACCTGTTGCAGAGTATTTTATTTTAAAAAGACATTTAACAATAATAATCGTTTAAATAACAACTTGTTTTATAATTAAACTAACTACGCACACTTTTAAAATATAAAAGAGTAGATAAGGAAGGGGATAATTATTTGGTTTATTTTGTGCCTAAAATTTCATATAAACATAGGTCTGCAAACGCTTCGTTACCAATCTGCAGGGTGTTGAAATTTCAAGATTTTTTCACTTTTTACTGTATAGCTCCTACAGTTTTTGAGATATTTTGCTCAAATTTGGATTGATGCTCGCACTCTCTCAAATACTCCTGGAGTATTTCTTATCGTTTCAAATCCATCGATTATTCGATTTCGTAAGTCATCAACAGTATTCACAGGTGTTGTATACACTAGAGATTTAAGATGTCCCCACAGGAAAAATCTATACTATTTAAGTCAGGGGACCTAGGGGGCCAAGGCTGAGGTCCACCTCGTCCCATCCACCTATTCTCATATACTTCATTTAAATACTCCCGAGCCAAAATAGAAAAATGTGATGGGACGCCATCGTAAATATACCACATTTGATTTCTAAGTAAAAGGGGCAAGTCTTCAAGTAATAAAGGCAATTCATTCTGCAAAAACAGCCTGTACCAGCCTGACCAGTAAGTCGATTAGGCAAAAAACAAGGACTAATCAAATTATCTCCAATTATACCACCCCATATATTTAATGAGAACTGTTCTTGAAAATGCGTTTGTACAATTTCATGTGGATTTTCATCTGCCCACGTGTGATTGTTGTGGAAATTAAGTAAGGTTAAAAGTTACATTTTAAAAAATCTTCAATTGAGTAGAAGGCATTATTTATTAAGTGCTCTTTTAGGTTCTTGATACATTGTCCAGCTGGCAGCCATTTTAGAGAATCGGGGAGCTTGTTGTAGAAGTCAGCGTATCTTTGTGTAGCCTGGGTTCTGTGATAAGGTGGCTTAATGTCATCCCTAGATCGGGTGTAGTAATTATGCGCATCGCCATTCAAGCATAACGCATTTCTGTGGCGTTGTACATATTTGACGCTGGTAAGTCTATACATGCAAGGTAAGGTTAGGATTCCTTCATTAATAAACGCATATTTACATGTTTCCTCCTGTCTTAAGTTAGTTAATGTCCGTATTGCTCGTTTCTGCAGAATTAAAATACGTTTCGCTTCCGGAGCCAGTCCCCAGAACAACAGACCATATGAAATGATACTATGAAAGTTGGCAAAGTACGTAAGTCTTGCAGCTTGGTAAGTTGACACACTTTTAATTCGTCGTATGCTGTAGATAGCAGCCGATAGCTTTTTTGCCAGTTCCTCTATGTCTGCTGACCAGCAAAGTTTGGAGTCCATCCGCAACCCGAGAATTTTTAAATTACTCGTCATTTCTCCTTTGCACAGAGAAAAATCCAGATATTGGGTTTTGTCGCAATTTAGTTTTAGTTTGTTAGACATAAACCATTTTTCTGCATCCACCATAATACTTGCTGCCTTGGTTGCTACACCTTCTTTTGTTTTGTCTTTGACCACGAAAGATGTGTCGTCGGCGTACAGACAGACCCTTGTGGCAGGCAGATTTATCTCCAGATCATTCATATATATAATGAAAAGCAGTGGTCCTAATATAGAGCCCTGGGGAACACCTCGCTGTACAATTTCTATACTGGATTTGCCCAGGTTAGTCTCGACGTATTGTTGTCTATTTGACAGATATGAGGAGAGCAAGTCGTGAACAGTGCCTCGTACGCCATAGTAGCATAGCTTGTCTAGCAGCAGCTGGTGATCCACCATATCAAATGCGCGGCTCAAATCACAACAGGTCAGTCGGACATGTTCCTGTGAATCGAGCGCTTCAAGTATCGCACCAAGTCATTCTGACAATCCTGTTTCTGTGGATTTATTTTTACGAAAGCCATGCTGGGAATTGGCAATAAAGTTATTTTTGTCAAAGAAATCTATCCATCTGACAGCAATAGCTTGTTCAAATATCTTTGATATAGCTGGTAGAATGGATATTGGACGATAACTCTGAGGGTTGCTTCTGTCACCATTTTTGTATATCGGTATTATTTTACTTATTTTAAATTCGTCAGGAAAAATACCTTCGTCCAGACAACGGTTGATAATACTGACAATAGGCTCTGCAATGCGCGGCGCAACATCCTTCAGTAACTTTGTTGAAATTCCATAGTGATCCATGGTGCTTTTTGTTTTAATTTTACCAATAATGTCATTGAACTCCAATTCGGTCAATGGGAAGAAATAACAAGATTGACTGTTTCTTATATTGCGTCTCTGTAGATAAGTGTGTTCTATTGGGATAGCGCTCCATGTACAGACAAACGCCTGGCTTCTCTTGCATTTCCATTCGCAAGCCCGAAGATAAAATGCATGTCAGCCATTTCAGAATTAGTGAAATTTGGTATATTTACAAAATTATAACGAGTATTTAAAACACTTTCACTCCTTACAGTTTGCAATTTAAAACTTTACTTATACAGACACAAGTTACGATTTCTAATGTCAGTTGTCAAATTAATAAACTCAAGTGATTATCTGAATAAAACCAGAGCCTGCTAGGCCATTTAAAAAAAATTAATTTTTTCTGGCGTATTACAGAAAATTGTTTTCTATTTTTTTTTCTCGATAACGGTCAGAGATAAGAAAAAAATATAAGAGATCAAAAAGTTTCTAAACAAGACAGAAAATTTACTGCGTATTTTAGAATCTAGCACTGGCGCATCGCAAAAAAGAACCTCTCGAATACATACAATTTAAAAATCAAGCCAAGTGCGTCAAGTTGTGCCCCAAATTCATGAATCTTATTTCTCTCAATAAAAGATACTTTGCAATGTGCATCTTTGCAATTACATTGCGAAAAAGACTCTGTATAAGGAACAAGCAAGACGATGAGAGATAATAAACTTAAATTCCAAAGTTTATGTAGTAGGTACAAGTTTCGATTGTACAATAAAGTTGCAGTTCATAAATAAACAATGGTGTAACATCCTTGAACGGTACACATGTTGAACCGGTTGAGAGTAAAATCCATATTTTTACAGGTTTAGAGCGAATTATGTAGGTTAATTAATTCCTATATTATATACTTGTATATATTAGGTATACAGAATAATTTATTGGATCGATGTGGATATTGAGTTGTAGTTACAGCAATTAGAAATCTTCAGCGAAACGTAATTTCTCTCTCTAGCATAACAATTAATTATATAATCGAATTGCAGCTATATGCGTATCAATCAAGTTACAAAATTACCAACAATATTAAATGAACGTATATGGCTATATAGTTATTCATTGGATCAGGAACAAGATTTTTTTTTTATTCAACGACGTATATCGCTATAATTATTATACATTCAACGTGGAAGTGAGTCGATTTCATTAAAAACTATAAACGCAAACAGCATAATAACTTATTTTCTACCTATGTACAGTAGATGATATTGATTGTTACGTTCACAATGAACGACCATCGCTTCAAACAAATGAGATTATTATACGAGAGACAATGATATTTTCAATCGGGGATACATTTCAAACGAACGTCTCTTCCTCTTATTTTTTTTGTATCTGCTTCTTGCAAACTAATTGCAATTATCCGTTCATCGTCTATTGGGAAAAAAATGAGGTAACAGGATACATTCATTTCACGTAAGGCGATTCCTAGACTCTCTTCGTTAATGATGGTAACTTTCGTGCGAAACTCGGTTTCAACTTTAGCATAAAACTTTTATCGTTACATAATAAATTCGTGATTCGTAAAATGTGTACAAACAGAGTTCGATGATTCCTTAATGCCTTGTTAAAGTTTAAAACTGTCAGTCACAAAAATAAATGCTTGTTTCTTTTTCTTAAAAAAAAATGATTAATATAACTTTAACCGTTGTAATAGTACTGCAGAATACTCTATATAAGAAAGAAGGTCTAGTCAGCAACTACAAATGCAAGATCTCATTGCCAAACTCACGCCCTTTAGTTGACAAGAGCAGAACCTTGGGCTGACGAGACCTGAGAGGTCGAAACCACGTAATCCGTTTCTAATACTTGATCTATTTTTATTGCACTCTTTCGTAGGGTGATCTCCAATACACCATGGCATTCTTTAAATTCAGACATATCTATACATACTTCACCACATACATACATTCAGACAAATATTCTTTTAAACATTAAAAGTTAGCTGAAGTTGTTGATGAGGAGTCTGAGTGGATGCATGCTATTCCGCAGAATTTGCTTTCTGAATGATCTTTTAGGTGCATGTAAGACTAGACATTGTGTTTTGAAAACATATTTTTGACCAGAGCGTAGATCAGATGCTGAATAAAAACAGGACCACCTTCTTCTAGCTTCTTCTAGCGAAAAGAGCAGATTTAGAAGATCCTCTACCAAAACCATTTGACGGTCATCAGCTCATCTTAGCAATATGGGATTATTTCAGTAAATATCCCTCGTTTTTCCATTGGCAAAACCACTACTCAACCAGTATGGCGACCAATCTTCCTACTTCCTCTTATCTTTGGATTTTTTGCTTTCTCATTCAAACTTTTCCCTTTCAGTTCTTCGGAGAGTGGTATATGAGAGGCGTGCTGTTCGCAACTCTCCGATCATTGATCTTGTCTTCTTCCGATTGTGCACTCTTAGGTGGTGTTCAGGAATTCTTCGCTTTTGGCTGTGTTGAAATCTTCCACCATTTTAGTTTGTGTTTGCTTCTTTATGCGAAAGAGACATGCTTTTTTGTCGTTTGATTTAATTTTGGGAAATATTCTGGTATTCTGATATGCTGGAAATTTTGCTCTGGAAAATTTTATTTATTTAAACTTAGAGTGAGGTGTTGTTGCCCTTTTTTGGACTCATACGTATTAGGACGTGGAATGTTAGCACTTGTAGCAACTTGTATTGCAGGTACTTTTGCACATCTAGTGAAACCGAAGACGAGACGGTAGCATAAGATGAGACTTTTAAATTACAAGAACAAAAATTAATACAGCTGACATCTGTGTGTGAATTGTGGTACTCCGTCATACCACCACCTTCCCTCACAGAATGGACTGCCCCGCATTTCTTGTCTGTATTCGGGAGGGTGAACAAAGTTTCGAAATTGTTCCTTAAAATATTTGATAATTTAGAAAGTATGATTCCAAAAATACGAGGTAAGAAAAAACAACAGGGGTTCGTGGTCTGTTTCGGACATGCGCTGGCTATTGAAAATGTGCGAAATCAAGAATTAACACTAAAAAATGCAGCTGAGCAGTACAATGTCCCCCGAAGTACTTTAGCCCGTCGTGTAGCGGAAAAAAATAAAATTATTCAAGAAAATGAACAGAACCTGGATCGTTACCGACCAATTTTTTCGCAAGAAGAAGAAAAAGAAATTGTTGATTAAATATTGGAGATGGAAGTAATTTTTTTTGGCATAACGCTCAAAGATTTTGCTAAAGCCAATTATTCAAAATCGCACAATTTCAGTGAGACAGCTAAAATGGTCTCCAAAAAATGGCAATTCCGACCACTTCAAATACAACTTTTCCTGAAGATGAATTATCAACCAACGACAATGTACAACCTCCAGATTCTGAAGATGTGCAACATGCAAACTCTGAAGAAGTTACCGATTTATATTTTAACCCTCAATCGTCTACGTCAACAATTATTGGAAAATCTCGCGAAAATGGAAATCAGAAGAGGAGTCCTACAGATTCGAAAGTGAAACTAGGAGTATTGGACATTAGTCCGATTCCTACGCCGCCGTTTTATAGAAAACTAAGAAACAGTAGAAGATCGCTACCATCTACAGTATTAACTGAATCTCCGTATAAGAACGAGATGGAATCGAAGGACTCTGTCCAGAACAAGCAACAGCAAGTCAAGACTAACAAAGAAACCACAAAAAATTCAAATGAGAAAAAAATAAAACACAAGAAAATTGGGAAAATGAACACGTCAACTACGGAAGAGTGTTCAGCCTGTGGTCGGGAGTTTGGCAATAGCAACGAAGACTGGTACCAGTGCCACGTCTGTTCCATGTGGGCACACGAAACTTGTGGGATTCTGGATGACCTTTATTTCACGTGCCAAACTTGCCAAAATTAAACATGTTTTCATTTAGCATGTTCATAAAGCTCCATATAGCCCCTCTAAAAAATAGTAAGTCCAGCTTTAAAGATTGCATATCAATATTGTTTAGTTTCAACACAATTCATTATTTACTAAATGTCCGTATGGATATCCAAAATCAAGATCTACTAAAGTTCAAGTGTTTCAAGTTTTGCAGCAGATTTACAACTTGCTGGCGGATTAATTCATGGTAACCACCCTAATGTTTAATTTGTCTCATGCTTTTGACCTGCTGTTAAAGTTAGAGCGATATGGAGGTTTATAGAGACTGGATAGCATCGTATTTGAGGGATCGGAGTCAGGTTGGGTTTCTGTTTTTAATGAATAAAATTGTTTACTGTAAAAATGACACAAAGTTTCAATCGGCGCATAAGGCTATTTAGCCAGAAAATGTTTCAACCAGTAAATCACTGTTGATGAGGAGATGCTAACGAGGAAGAGTCGATCAAGAGGAAAACTCCAAAAAGTACCACAATAAATAAAGAAACTCAGTGGAACCAATCTTGCAGCATGTGAAAGTCTGGGACAAGAATATCCCTGAAGGGTTTCAAAAGAAATCCTTTAAAATTGTCGCTCAAGAATTAACATGGTGTGGTAACATTTCAAGACAGAAACTGAGACTTCTAGAAATACAATCTACACCAACCAAAACGACTCAAGAACGAGACAAAAGTTGCTGTGCTAGCTGGTTAATTAATTTTGTTCTAATTCACTTTTGTAAAGCTTCTGGAAGCTGTTTAATTTAATCATCATCAATATTATTAATTTGACAAATAGAAAATAAAAAATCTTTGTAACATTCTTTGTTCCATTTCAAGATCCTCATTTGTCTCCTTCATACAACATTCTACTTTGTCTTTATCATTTTCGCACGACTATTTCTTTTAAAACGTGAAGGATTTTTGCACATCGATTCAGCTTTATTTCCTTCAAGTAAAAAAGATAGTATCTTGCCTCTTTTAAAACGGAAATTTTCAAACCGCCCAACTGATCTAACGTTTTATCTTAGCGAAGTGACTCCATCCGTACATCTCGGATAGAATAAGTAGGAACCGAACCTTGATATATCCGGATTCAATTTATTATAGAAATCCTTGTGTCTATCGACTTAAGAGTCAATATTTGAACCTGCGAACAAAGTGTAATTGGACGCGATTGTATTCTTCGATCAGCGTTCTCTAGTTCCAAGGCTTTTATTTGCTTCGTGTTTTTTTTTGTTCCTCTGTTTGTTAACGTTATACACGTACTCCGTGGCAAGTAAATATGAGAAAGGGATCATCAAAACATGAAGCTCTCTTTCTCGAACAAAGAAAGGGAAAACGCTGGATTAAACTGAAAGCGAATCGGCAGGATCAATGCGAAAAAAAAAACAAAAACGTTTGGATTATTAAATTTGAAAATACTAATTCGGAAGTTTGCATCAATTGAAAATAAATCGGACGAAACAGTAGGTACAATTTTAACAAGTTTAAATTGATGATGAAATGAACTTTGAACGAAACAAAATGTGTAAGTGGTGAACAGTCGAGTCGGCAAAAACAGGCAGGTGTTCAGCGAAGCGTTTTATAAACTCGGCTTTTTCGTTTTCAGCAGGTGGTTTACACATACGCAAACAAAATGATTTAACCGCCGCATAAGTAATACCGTTGAGATATTTGTATTTCACATATTATGTGTATTACTTTTTAGAAAGTCCAGATTTGTATCGAGTTTACGAATCGAAGGGTACATATTATAAAACGAGGGAAAAAAAATTTAGCTTGCAAGCAAATGCATGCGTTATAAATGTCATTTATTATATTCGAATAATCAATGTGTTAATGTAAATGTATATACAGTCATAATATAATCATACTGTACGATTTTAGTCGCTCTCGACAGACCCGGTTCTACAAATATGATTTCCAGAATACGTAATGACGCTTGACTTGATTGTGAAGCGTGAACATTGTGTAACGTTGTTCAGTGTGCGATTACAAAAACGTATCATGTTCTGTCGTTTAGATGTAAATAATTGAATGCTATTTTACACGTTTCCCAGTTAAAATATCTACTTACATAGGTTAAACGCAAATAAAATACCGATGCATCAGTTTATGTTATGATTTATACTTAAAAAATGGGGGGGGGATAGGATGGGGGAGAGGGAGGATCTGCAATTAGACTTTCAAAGAAGAATATGACATCTATATATCACGCAACTCACTTTGCCGCAATTTCAAAGGAATTATTGCGATGATGGCAAGTTGAAACATTGCCATTAAACTTTAAATATTTAAAGAGTTTTGGTTCTCTAATAAATCTAATGAGAAATTGTGAAGCAATTTTGAACCTAAAAGAACGGACACTGAAACCAATTGAACACAAAGAAATTAAAGCAAAGAAGGAATGGAGCTAATTTTCTATAGTAGGTATCACCATGGTTAAATTGAAGTGAGGAAAACAGTTCAACATGAGTATGTATCTTCAAAGACCTCAGTGCAAGTATAAACGGGGCAAAGGAAAGAGAAGTGGAAGTAGAAGTCACGTCAGAGAGGATATACATCAATTACGGAGATAGTACGTTAGAGAGCCTTGAATTACGCAGGATAACATTTTTGTTCTTTATCGAAGATGTTCAAATTCAATTACGATTTGGGAGTGAAACCAAAAAGAATGGTTTCAGGAAACCACCAATTCGCCGACGGGGAGCCCTTCACCTTCTTTGGAATTAGATCCTCCAAATTCGCCGGCTAGAACACCTTCACCTCCAAAATAAATATTGAATGAGTAGGATATAAGCTGTACGCTGTTTTCATTTTGTTTTTTATCTTTGAAACCTAAACAATTACCTTACTTGCTGTCATTATCAAGGCGATAATAAAACATTTTAGTTAAAACTTGTTTGGTGTTTAGTGGGTTAAAGTTTTTAGTGTTCTACTTCTGCATCAAGAGATCCAGTGAAGAACTTCTCATCACCTAGATTTGTCACTTGTCGTGATTTTACTCATTTTTCATACACCGCTTTTCGAGATGCTCTACATTCAATACCTTGCAGGGGACTCTATGATATGACCGACGTGGATAACATGTTGTCGTTTATAACAAACAATTTGCTCATACTTTTCAATTTCTCGCTCTGTTCGTTTTACTAGAAAACCCGCTCCCTGGCTGACAGATACTCTCAAAGGAATGATGAAACTACACTTTGTCGTTATAAGAGAACTAGTCTTCCGGAGCATCTTCAGGAATACAAATCTCTCAAGAACTACACCAACCGCACAATTCTATGTGAAAAGAGAGTCTATCTAGCTTTTACCAATGCTGGAGTTCAGCTTAGATCTAAAGACGCCTGGAAAGCACTTCATGACTGTGGAGTCTTGAATAAGCCATGCACTTCGCTGCCGACCGATCTAAATAAGCCCAACAGTGTTAATAACTTCTTTCTTTCTATATGCAACGCAACTAGTTTACCTTCTCAGCGACTAGTTGAATTTTACAAATCTAATAAACTTAGTCCTACAGCCAATTTTCAGTTCGCTACGGTCTCAATGGACCAAGTTGAGCGTATTATCTTCTCCTTGAAGTCGCGGGCTATAGGTATCCATGGCATCTCCCTAAAAATGTTGTTGCTATGTATCCCATTTTTAACCCAGTACCTGACTGTTTTTGTCTATAAGTGTTTGACTTCAGGCGTGTTTCCTGCGTCTTGGAAGCAAGCTATAATCCTGCCGTTGCCAAAAGATGCCAACCCCACTGCTTTTTCTGACCTACGTCCAATCAGTATTCTCCCTTGTCTCTCTAAGATTCTGGACAAAATCATGAATGAGCAGTTACTTGAGTACATTCTTAAGCATGACATTTTACCACATAAGCAAGCTGGTTTCCGAAACCGCCACCACGTTGTCCTCTATTGTTAACGATATTGTTACAGCTACTGATCGGGGTGATATTACTGCACTTACCCTTTTGGATTACTCTAAGGCTTTTGACACGATTAACCATCATCTGCTCGGCCCACTGTTATTCTCCATATACACTGCAGACCTGTGCAGTGCTGTTAGTAAATGCAAGGTACATCTTTATGCGGATGATACCCAAGTCCATGTCAGCTTTCCCATCCGTGACCTTTCACTTTATGAGGGCCCCATCAACGTTGATCTTCATGAACTAGCTCGGGCTACCGAAGCGCTAATTGACTCAGACCTTAGAGTGATTTCAAAGACTGTGGGCTCGTAATAACAATAGACATCGGTATCACCACACACCACAACTTTGATTAATTATTCGGGATTCGTGTTTCGAAAACGCATACGTTCTCATCATCAACCAAATACCGAATGAATAAATAAAATAAAAAATATCATTCTATTCAATCGGTATTCGGTTGATGATGAGAACCCATGCGTTTTCGAAACACGTGTCCCGAATAATTAATCAAAGTTGTGGTGTGTGGTGATACCGATGTTTATTGTTCAGATCGTTAGATTTAAATCATTTATCTCACATCAAATTCAACGGTCATATGAAATCCTGCGCTGCTTGTATGCTTCCCAAAGCTTCTTATCTCGTCCTATAAAAGCTATGCTTTGTGATAGTCTCATACTTTCTCTGTTCAATTATTGCGATGTTGTCTATGGCCCGTGTATTGACCAGTCCACTTCCTACAGGATCCAGAAGGTTCAGAACTCATGCTTACGATTTATTATTATTATTATTATTACTATAGGATGAAAATTTGCTTCTATATTAAAAGTACCTCCTTAACTTTTTTCTAAAATATGTTTAACTGTTGTATTTAGAATCTCATTTATCTTCCGAGCCGTCCTTAACGTGCCTTTTATATTTAGCCTTCTATTTATTAGGTGCTTATTATATCTTTAAAGTTAATCGTAACATTTTCGTTTTTTTGATACTAACGTTCATTTCCAATCCATATGTGCATTATTGGTTGCAGCACTAGTAAATACATCTGTGACAATAATTGAAATTTGAGGTGATGGGAATAAAAGTGAATTTCTGTGGTAAGTTTGATTTGAATTAGTAATCAAGGAAGTTTCCCTTTCATGACTTTATTTGAAGTACGCCCTTGGGGAGGTACGGGTCAGGAAAGTGTGAGAGATTTTTTTATTTTATGGGTGTCTTAGTCTTAGTTATCACTTACAAAAGGAAAACTGAGAGAGAAAGGAAGACATCTGAATAAATATCTCAAGCTGTGCAACTAGTACTACAAAATAATATCTCGGCAAGGCAAATAGCAGCAGATTTGGGATTTTCTAGATCAGCCTTACAAAGACACCTTCAAAATGCTCAGCCAGGAAAATTAGACTTTTGTGGCAAACCCTGCTTCTAGGCGAGTGTTCTCTAATGACGAAGAGACGTTGCTGTCGGCATATTTGCAAACTTGCAGTAAGATGCATGCGGTTTAACCACTAGAGAAACTAGGGAGGGGGAGGGAAGGGGTTGTATATCAATATGCTGTAAAATTTGCGGTCGACTACCCTAAAGAATGGGAGGAATATAAATCTGCTAAACGCGATTGGTTGTTGGATTTTCTGAAGAGAAATTCTCAACTTTCAATTCGACAACCCGAGGCGACCAGTGTAGGAAAAACTACAAGCTTTAATTAATGCCCATAACGTCAATAAATTTTTTGAAAATTTGCAATATATTTTAGAGAAATTCAAATTCTCTCTGAAAGTACTTGCAGTTAAAGGTCAGAAACAAGTGGGACAAGTTACATCTGGAGAAAGGGGTACTCTGGTAACTTTGTGCTTGTTTCATCGACGCAGCTGGAAATACAATCACACTCGTATTTATCTTCCCAAGGGCAAAAGTCTCCGATCATATGGTAATTAAAGGACCTGAAAACTGTCTGGGACTGGCACATAAAACTGGCTGGATAATAAGAGAAAACTTTGCAGAGACAATTAAGCATTTCATAATATATTCCAAAGCGTCGAAGGAAAATCTATGTTTACCCGTTTCTGACAATCATGAGAGCTATGTGAACATCGATGTCATTCCAGTTTCTAAAGAACATGGTGTGCACATTGTTACAATACCACCACACTGTAGCGCTCACCTACAACCTCTAAACGTATCTGTTAATGGTCCTTTCAAGTACAGCAAATCCTAGACGAACTATTGCGATCTATCACGTTGCTGGTTTAACCAAGACGGTATTTGATGCTGCCCTGTCGAGGCAGAATATCGAACTAATTTTATATGAAATTAGCATTCCAACACTGGAAAATTTGCCACTACACCACTGCTTATCAGGGTTCAGCAAAACTGGTATTCACCCCTCTAATCTACAAATATTCTCGCCCGATGACTTCTTGATGTCGCTTCAACTTCAACTGTTACACCTATGCCTATTGTTCATTCAATACCCACAACTTCTGCTGTAAGTGAATCTATTGCAACTCCAGCGTCTGTGATGCCATATCCCAAACAAAACCTAGAAGTGCTTCTAATCGAGGACGTACAAAAGGGCGTACACGTATTTTAACCGAAACGCCGGAAAAGAATGAAATAGAGAGATTGGAGAATGAAATCAATATGAAAAGAACACTGAAATCGAAGAAGAATTTGAGCGGAATATTTGATGGGAAGAAATTAAAATAGAAGAAGATGAGGTCCAGCATACCTGAAGATATGATAGTGAGGAGAATAGTGAAGAATTCCCAGAATCCTAGAATCTTGAAGATCATTTGGTTACTTCCTCTGCAGTTGGAGATTACGTATTGGTGAAATTTCCTACAAAACGCACATGTCTTCATTATATTGGAAAAAATAGAGAGCATAAGTGACAAACAAATTTACACCATCAATTTTTTACGCAAGGTTATTAAAAATGTCATTTTTTTGTAAGAAATTTACTGATCACAATGATGGAAATTAGAAATATGTTCTTCTGTATTTTAGACCGATTCGATAGATTAACTAACTCAAAATATTGTCTTTGATATAAACAGTTGTCGAGAGCTTTTGTGACCTTGTAGCTCGAAAAGCGTTGAGCTTAATATGTTATTAATATTTATTCATTCTAAAGGTGTTGTGTGAAATTATTGATAAAGTTTGTGAGCGGTCTGGTTTATCATATCTTAGATAGACCACCGTTGTATATTTTACTATTCTAAAATGATTATAATGGAGATCGTTTAAAAACCGTCGCGTCGGAAGCATTTCAGTTCAATTTACAATCAACAATTAAAATTCCAGTAAATACATACCATGTTAACCGAATATTAATCAATGTAGATCACCTATTCAAGTTAAGAAGCAGCAATAATTTATGGTAATATAAACGAACCGACTAAATAAATCTTTTCATCTAAGTCCTGTTCGCGTATTTATTGAATAAATTTGAAAGTGGATCTCGATCAAGTTTTTTTTTTATTTTTATTATTATTCTCAAAAGAGTTAGCGGTTCATTTAAAGTTCAACTGCGGAAATTTTCTAATTTCCGAACTCCGCTACTCACGTATTAATAATCGAAGTTTATTTATATATTTATTGGACTGAAAATAGAGTTTTGCAAAACTGTTTACGTAACCTACTTCGTCGAATATAATGACCGCGCAAGTATGCATGTTCAATCTTATATCGCGAACCGATTTATTACACATATCTGTTACATTAATACAAAACAGAAAAAAAAATGACGGAATTTAATATACTACACATTATAAAATATCCTTTCTATATATGTATGTATATTATTTATATATGTTAATATAATCTTGTTCGTATATATGACAAAACGCTAATCATGCATAGCCTTAACCTAAAATTTCGTCCGTGGAAAAAAATACGGAAGTGTGCCTTCTCACCTAGATAGAGAATATTGCAACACGTTATTGCACGACCGCAATGTAATCATTAGAAAATGAAAGTGTGTATAGTAGACAAGACGTTCACTTAAGACATCTCCCCAGTTTAGAGTTTCTACACATAACGTTATATAGGAATGGTAGATACTATACTATGACGTACCCATAATCATCTTGAGAGTTATTTTTTTACCGCGACGATTCGAAATTATTTAATTCCTTTTTCGAGTGAAAACGCCAATCTTGTGTAATTTAATGCTCCTAGTTTACATTTCTTTCCACCTTTTTTTTCTGCAATCGATAAACTCCATATTGCCATGCCTCACGACCGTTCACTGCTCAAGGACTTGAAAAAGAATACATGACCAAATTCAGGTGTTAAGTTGTATTATTGAAACTGATAGAACGCATTTGTTTTAATAACAGACTCTATACCAGCGATTCCCAAACTGGGGGGCGTGAAGGCGAGTCATAGGGAGCGCGAGACCAGTTGAAATTTTAATAAGTACACAATTTACTAAACCATGATGTTTAGAAAATTAAAACAATCCACTTGAATGAAACGTGTACATTTATTAAACGAATATATATTCATGCAAATTTTGTAAACTTGAAATTAAAACAGACAGCTTATTGCCGTTCAATATGGCAACAGCACATTTACTATCGCTCGCTATGACAAGAAATAGGAGCCGAACGTTTCCGAGCGCTCCTCCCTCCACCACACGCCATTGCTAAATGCCAATGACCAGTGACAGCTAGAGAGAAGATATTGGTCAATATGAGCTCAGGAAAGAAACGCAAGTATAATGATGATTATATCAAATATGAGTTTATTTCTTCTTATTTCATCCTAAGTGTGTTATTTGCTATGAAGTATTAAGCAATGATGCCATGAGGCCTAATCGTCTTCAAAGACATTTGTCAACGAAACATGTCTCTTTAAAGGACAAACCAAAGGGGTTTTTGCTGCAAAATCTAAAAACTTAAAACGCATCTTAAAACATCTGAAAAAGCGCTTGAGGCTTCATATTTCTAAGGATAAGAAAAGCCACATTATTGGACAGACGCTTGTTAAACCGTGTCTGTTGAAGGCAGATGATATTATTCTTGGAACAGACAGTAGGCAAAAATTATCGCAAATACCACTTTCAAAGAACACCGTAAAACGTCGCATTGATGATATGGCCGAAGACAAAAAAAAAACCAGGTAGTTGATGCAACAAAACAAACCATTTTGGCAAGATTCAGCTAGACGAGATGATGTAATCACTTCTTAGAATATTCTGACTTAATTCTGGATGTTCAAAAATATAATTGAAAAGTAAAGAATGAAAGACAAACTAGTGTTTTGGTGACCACTCAAAAACTGTTGATGTGATGAAAGCAGTGTCAGACTGCAGTTTTTGACAAATATAAACAGTGTCTCTCGGAAAAACAATTCAATGCTGATTCATTGACATTTTATACATCGTCAAACCATTTGACAGCCAAAACGCTTCCAAACGAACTCAACACTTGTCTTAAAATTACGTATTAAAGTAGTGAATTACATAAAAACAGATTCATTAAACACTTGACTGGACAAATTTTTAAAACTCTTTGTGAAGATTATTTAGGAAGTGATCACAAAACACTGCTATATCATAAGAACAAAGCTGGGAACAAACTTGATGTTGTTAGTGACTTGCGTTGAGCCCTTACTAAAACGCAACTAAGAATAGGAATACTACTTAAGAAAATGCAAGCTCATGCAACTGACTAACTTATTTTTCTATTACCAGTAATTCTTTAACTGAAATTGAAACTTATAATGTTGTGACAGGAAAAATAAATGTTCTTTTTTCAATGTAATACTTGTTTTTTTTTTCAAATGCCCATACAATTTCTTGTGTAAGGGGAGGCGTGGGAGGCTTTCATTTCAACAGGAGGGGGTGTGATAAAAAAAAGTTTGGGAACCGCTGCTCTATACCATCACATATCAGATCAATTGTCGCCTCTCCTTTGGTGTGAACCTTAGGCAGCTTCACACCAAAAATAAAAACGACAAAAGCTGGGGTAACTGAAAAATTGGGCTGAAAAATTTACTGAAGTAAGTGTGACTGAAAAAACATGCCTGAAAGATAAAAAGATTAAAAAAATACGTTACTCGATAGAAGTGACAGAAACAAAAGCGATTGAAAAGAATGGAAAAACGTAAATGAAAAAAAGTCAATCAAAAAATTTGTTTGACACAAAGTGACTAAAGTACTTACTGAATGAAGTGTGACTGGAGAAGCGTGCCTAAAAAATGTTAGTCAAAAATATCTGGCTGAAAAGGTGCCAGGAGAGAACTAGTAGAAAAAAAATACGGGTGAAGAAAGCGTGACTGAAAAAAAAGCTTGTCCAGAAAGATTAACAAACAACTGTCTGCAAGAATATAACCGAAAAAGTAACTGATTAAAATCGTCAAACTGAAACATATGACTGAAAAAAAGTGTGATTAAAAGAATACAACTGAGTCAAAAATAAAAGCGTCTGAAGAAAATGCAATTGCAAAGGACTAAAAATCGTGACAGAACAATAGATCAATAGAAAAATGTGTCTGCAAACAACAACGCAAAAGTAACTAATATATAATGTAATGTACTTCAAGTAAATGTGACGGACACAAATTGTGATTGAAAATATGACTTAGAAGTCTATCTAGCAAAACATGACTAAAAACAATTCCCTGAAAAACTAATTGAAACATGTGGCTGGCAAAATTTTGTGGCTCGAAAAACTGTCCGTAAAACGTCAAAGATTAAAAAAAGATGGCCGAAACACGTGGCTAAAAAAATAGACTGCCAAATTACTGGAATCTATCTCCTAATTATAGGAATTCAGTTTCGCTTTAATTTATCTTTTTCTTATGATATTTTGAGGATACTGTAATTGTTGTACAATAAGGAAATTGAAATTAATGTAATGGCGTCCTACATTTTGTCAGTAAATATGGCGCATTTTACAGGAATTACTGCAAGACAGTATTGTCAGAGTGGGAAGTAAAAATTACTGTGAAGTAGTTTTCGTGAGTAGCGAGATAATTAATTTCACCTTAAATATTACTAAACAGTTCCATAACTTTGAAGGAATTTCAAAAGTAGAAACGACGTCGTAGTTACTTTCAACGCTACTATAATGTAACAAACACTTTGAAGTGAAATATTAATAACAAAACAACGTTACAGGAACTATCGAATATCACTTCCATAGTAATGTTGATGTTGGCATGTTGTCTGTTCATCAACATTACGATGGAGTTAGAAGAGAATGGCTGCTTACCTTTTCTGGATGTATTGGTAAAACGCAACGACAGTGGAAAATTGGGACATGGAGTATACCGCAAGAAGACGCATTCGGACCGATATCTACACACAACCTCACATCATCATCCACAACAGAAAAGATCCCTGGTCACTACACTACTACATAGAGCGGAAATGATTAGTGATAGCTACCAACAAAACCGAGGAAATTCAACATGTGAAAGATGCACTCCAGAAGAACGGCTACAAACCACAGGCCATTCGGAGATTAGCCGGAGCCAAAACGAAACAGAAGGATGACTCAGAACTAAAGCCAGCAGGATACGCACACCTGCCGTATATTGCTGGAGTCACGGACAGACTGAAGAAAACCTTGGAGAAGAAGAACGTCAACGTCAGGTTCAGCACAGTCAAGAAAATAAAAGAACTGCTTCCATCCAACAAAGACTCCATACCGAGACTACAAGCTAAAGGCATCTACGAACTTCAATGCCAGTGCGGGAAATCGTATATTGGACAAACCGGGCGCAGTATATAGTGGAGAGTGAAAGAGCATCGCAGACATGTCGAACAGGGAAATACTGGAAAATCTGCAGTAGCTGAACACTACCACACCGGAAGCAGTCACGTAATCGACTACAATGACGTGAAGATACTAGCCAAAAGCAATCACTACTACCCACGGATAGTAAGAGAATCCCTGGAAATAATGAAGAATCCGAACAACTTCAACCGAGAAGACGGATACAGATTGAGTAAGGTATGGAAGTTAGCGCTGGAGCGCCCGAAGCAGCAAGGACCAACGAGGACGCATCCGAGATCATCTAACACGAATCGAGGAGAAGCATCGGACACGGATCAGAGAACGACAACGGATACGGTTCAGCGGACTGGAACGGATACGCATCACTGGAGCGGAACAGGGACTGGGTATATAACGAGGAGCAGAAGACATCAACATCAGTCTTTAGAGAACTTCTGAAGAAGCTGACAGTATGATCAGCGAAACGTCAAGTTTGTCACAACAACCACGGCAATACCCGAAAGATACATCTTTATGGAACAGTGGCCGTGAAAGCCTACATTCGATTATTGTAGTAATAATAACTACATAATTACCAAAAAAGTTTAAATAAAAGTAGGAAAAACTAGAAAGTCGTTTTTTTAGTGATATTAACGTAACAACGACTTGAACTGAAGTTCCGATCTCGGTTACCGATACTTTGATGCTGCTTGGGTGAGAAATAAAAATGACATGAAATTGAAGGCTTACACGATTCGAGTCTTTGATACGACGGCTTTCAGGTTTTGACCGTGTTATAGTAAAGTAGTAGGAGAACACTGGGTGAGGGGTGCCAGAAAAACTCGAATGTAAACCACGCCAGAGGCGATAATCTTCTGATTAAAAATGTTGACTAAAACAGTGTCTCAAAATAAAAAATTGACCGAGGAAATGCGATTGAAAACAAATGAGTGAAAAATGTGACTGAACAAAATATGTCCAAAAAATGTACATGCAAATCAAAATGGCGGCAGGGCGGTAGAGGGACCCGTATATGAATTTTTTTTTCAACAAGATAATAAATCAACGGTACATTACATTAATTGAGAATATAGAAATAATATATTTAGAACGTAACACGCTAAACACTTTAATTTTTTTTTTGTCTTGAGAACAAGGTGTAGTACATACTGTAAAATTGTTAGGTTATTAATCAATTGTGTTAAACACAAAGAAAATACCGAACTCGACAAAGAAATCTTAAGAAAAAATGTGGAGAATTAAGCTACATTTCGACCAAGGTTGACTAATGTTTGTAATAATACGTATGTATAGGTACACAACCACACCTTCGTTACAATTTTATTTCCTTTTTTTATTTCACACGCAATAAATCTTATTTAGTTACTTTTTCGCGATTATTTATTGTACGATAGGTATGTATACATATAACAAACTTTTACAGTCGGGAGCATTTTATTTAAGATGCATTCTGCGGCTTAAATCTTAAACTTCAAACGATTAGGATGCATTACGTCAGCTCGCCCGTTTTAAACATAACGCAACAGAGGGAACCAACCTATGTACAGGGGGTGTGCCAATTATCTGAATTCGGTCTATTATATTTTACCTATTAGTTTAATTAAAAAATGTTTTAAGTAAAAGTTGTTCGGGATCAACTGCTCTATATCGTAAAATTATTTTAGTGTGTACAGGGTGTTTAGTTTTGGCTGAGCGTTATAAAATTTTCTTTTTTTAAATGGAACAACCTATATATTATGACATTTTCAGATTTCCCGTTGTAAATTAAGATAGTTTAGTCTGACAAACCTAGTACTAAAAATTAACCGTTTCCGAGATATTTAAATTTTAAGAGGAAAAAGATCATTTTCATGGTTGTCTTTGAAAATTAATTCCGTCTGTACTAATATTTGTTTTGCAACGATTCTTTGGCATAATTATAACATTACCTTAAGTTAAACAATCCATGCCAAATATCTTCACTATAGCATACAGGGTGTTTCGAAATTGAAAATTAATCACTGCATTTTTAATACGGTAAAACTTATCTTTTTCAAATGGAACACCCTGTATATTTTTATGCTATTTAATAGTGCTTCAAGTTCTCTTTCAATCGCTTATAACATTCCCTATAGCTAAAGTTAATACTTTTTGAGATATAGGTAATTTACTATAAAATACATAAACATTTATTGATAATGGTAAGATGGTCAACAGTGCTGTGCCAACTCTAGTAATAGGTAGATATAAAACGATGTCTACTTTAATAAAAACAGAAATAGAAAAATAAAGACTTATTAAGTACAAACAAAATTATATAAAATGTCTTCGAAATGGCCACCTTCATTGTTTATACACAGCTCTAAACGCTGCCGAAATGACAATTTAACACGTAAAAGTGTTTCCGAATTTATTTGTAGTTGGTATTTCTTGATAGACAATATTTTTTATGTCCCCACAGAAAGAAATCTAAAGGAGTAAGATCGGGAGCTAGCTAGCTGGCCAAGCAATAGGTCCACCCCTTCCAATCCATTTATTGCCGTATATTTGTGTTAATAATTGTCGTACCAACACATGATTATGGCAGGGAGCACCGTCGTGTTGGAACCACATATTTCTTCTAGTAAGAAGTGGTACATCTTCTACCAAATTTCCAAGTTCGTTGAGCAAAAAATGTCTGTATCTTTCACTTCGTAAAGGTTCGTCGAAGAAATGTGGACCAACGACAGTATTGCCAATAATACCACCCCACACGTTAAGTGACCATCTGTTTTGGCGACGAATTTCATAAATTATGTGTGGATTCATGTCTGCGTAATAATGGTAGTTGGGTCTGTTTACATAACCATTATTGTGGAAATTAGCTTCATCTGTCCATAGCACATTATTCAAAAATTCCTTCCTCCTTCGTTTATTTTTGCCATTACCGTTCCGCAAAATTGTATTCGCCTATTATGATCTAAAGATAACAGCTCCTGATGCAGTTGCATTTTATACGGATGATATTTATTCTGTTTCAATATCCTTCTTAAAGAACTTACATTAATATCCAAATGTCTACACATTGTTCGTAGGCTGATATTGGTGTGTTCTACTACTGTCTGCAAAACTCGTACTTCATATTCATCCATAGTAACAGTTTTTTTGCGTAAATGTGGTTTGTACTTAACTAAGCCGCAGTCCACAAATCTGGTTGTCCATCGTTCTATTCATTTAAATTTCTAGGTATCCGTATTATGATTAATATGTAATAAATATTTCTTCTGGTATTATACAATTTTTAATAGAAACTATCTTTTTTTAATTGTACACATCTTTTATTTTTGTTTTTATTAAAGTAGACATCGTTTTATATCTACCTATTACTAGAGTTGGCACAGCACTGTTGACCATCTTACGATTATCAATAAATATTTATGTATTTTATAGTAAATTACCTATATCTCAAAAAGTATTAACTTTAGCTATAGGGAATGTTATAAGAGATTGAAAGAGAACTTGAAACACTATTAAATGGCATAAAAATATACAGGGTGTTCCATTTGAAAAAAATAAGTTTTACCGTATTAAAAATGCAGTGATTAATTTTCAATTTCGAAACACCCTGTATGCTATAGTGAAGATATTTGGCATGGATTGTTTAACTTAAGGTAATGTCATAATTATGCCAAAGAATCGTTGCAAAACAAATATTAGTACAGACGGAATTAATTTTCAAAGACAACCATGAAAATGATCTTTTTCCTCTTAAAATTGAAATATCTCGGAAACGGTTAATTTTTAGTACTAGGTTTGTCAGACAAAACTATCTTAATTTACAACGGGAAATCTGAAAATGTCATAATATATAGGTTGTTCCATTTAAAAAAGAAAATTTTATAACGCTCAGCCAAAACTGAACACCCTGTATACACTAATATCTTTCCGTCTGTTATTAAACGGTTTTTGTGGTCTCTCACTTCAAAAATGCTAATGGTCGTCGTTTGTAAAGTTGTTTGGTGTGACTGAGTGTTTGATTTTCCGTTTGTTTGCGTATTTAAGGTCCAGATGCAAAATGAACCGACAGGAGAGAGAAAAAATAGCTTGCGCTTCCAACACCTTTAAAGAAGGAAAATTATTATATACATTGTTATGTGGATACTTGCTTATTATAAATAATTAATCCTTAGATTGCGGTGGCATTTACTGGACGCGGATAAATCATTAAAGTAATTAAATTCCTTTTCTTTCCTCAATTGCAAGAGATAGATAATAACCCAGTACAACTACATAAAATTGAAAACTATTTATTGCAATTTTTTAAAATATTAGACGTATATGCACTGTTTTATGTCTGTTTATAGTATATCGTTTGCTTATATTATATATTAAACCGTACAACATGCATCACATATGTATATGTTGTTACAACATCGTTATGCAATGTTAATATACTAAACGAGGCCTCCTACGCTAAAGCTCAGTGTTTACCAAGTTTAAATGATATACCAAATATGTAACAGTCGAGACATAAGACCGTTAGAGGTTCCTAGAATCGTCGTAAATATATTTAAGTAAATTGAAGGCCTCCTGCATAGAAAGAGAAGCGTTATTAAAATAATTATTGCAGTTTATTACTACAGATTGCCCAGCAGTTATTCAGCGATATATAAAAAATGTTAGGACTTAATTAAAACATTTCTAACAATTCGAGTTTTCAAACTAAACGATACAATACACAATCTCTCAGCGGTTCTTCTTTTGTTATTTCAACTTCATGGAAATTAAAATGGTGGTTAGATTGCGTCATTTATGATCAGTATACTCTTGCAAATCATCATTAAATTGACGCTTGAACAACGCTACCAAATTATCCTAATTTACTTTGAAAATCATCAATTCGCGCAACTTTCGATTTCGTTATTTGTATGGTGCACGTAATTGTCCATATGAGCAAACAATCCGTCGAACTATGGATAGATTTCATACCACATCCTCTCTAAATGATGCAATAACACCAACACGTCAAAGGACTGTGCGTACTGAAGAGAATATCGAAGTGTAAACGAAAGTGTAGAAGAAGATCCAAATTTATCGAGGAATTGAAGCTCTCTCCGTCCACTACCTGGAAAATTTTGCGCAAAGACCTTGGCCTACACACGTTTAAGGAACAGCTGGTGCAGGAATTAAAGCCACAAGACCATTACAGCATTTGGAAATTGGTGGCATCATTAAATGGTGGTGGTGGTGGCACGTTGGTGGCATCATTAGATCTTATTTCTGAAGCCGGAGTTCGCGTTACAGTCAATGGAGATCGCTACCTCACCACGCTCAATGATTTTTTATTTGAAAATATAAATGACATTGATCCGGGCGAGATGTGGTTTCAACAGGATGGCGTTACTTTACTTGCCATACGGCGACCGCAACCATCAACTTATTGAAATCAAAATTTAGCGATAAGTTGATTTCGAGAAATGGACCTGTCAATTAGCCTCCAAGGCCGTGCGATTTGACATCTCTCGATTATTTCCTGTGAGGAAGTCACTGGTTTATGCTGATAAACCAGCAACAATTGACGCCTTGGAGGCCAACATTGTTCGTGTTATTCGTGAGATACGGCCAGCAATGCAAAATTGGACGTCAGAATCTTTCAAAAAATCGCCATAAAATCATTTTTTTAATGCCATGATGATTTTCGAATAAAAACATTTTTTTGTGATATTTTTTCAATGGGGCTTAAAAAGACACCATTTATTTGCTGAAAAGAAAAAAAAAAGCGCAACTGAAGAAAACGTGAAAAGGGACAAAAAAGGTTGATTTAAAAAAAAGGGACTGAAAAATGACAAAAACGCAACAAAAAATATGAAGGATGCCATTTCAAAAAATTTAGTTGTGGTTCTCCAGAAGCGCTAGAAATCGGATTATATTTTCATTGAAGACAACAAAATCGATTATATATAATTCTGAATTTTCAAATTTATATTTTGCCCCCTCCATCTTCCCTCATGAAAAAAATAACAAAAGGAGAAATTTGTTTTTCGCTTTCAACACAATTTTTCAATCACAGATTTTCAGTTACTAATTTATGAAATAGTAACTGAAAATCTGTGACTGAAAAATTGTCTAGAAAACGAAAAACAAATTTCTCCTTTTGTTATTTTTTCATAGGGGAGGGGAGGGGGGGAAGGGGGAAAGGAGGGCAAAATATAAATTTGAAAATTCAGAATTATATATAATCGATTATGTTCTCTTCAATGAAAATATAATCCGATTTCTAGCGCTTCTGGAGAACCACAACAAAATTTTTGGAAATGGCATCCTCCATATTTTATTATTTAGTCATCTTCGGCGTTCAATTATTTTAATTTTACATCTTTTATGTCCCACGTATCTATACCTAAAATTGATAGTTTAGGAGATAATTAGATTTTTTTTTAAATACACACAACTCATCGATACTTATCCAGTGTGCCATGGAAAATAAGCATTCTCAAAGATTTATTGTCAAAATCTAACGTCAAAATCACACTTCGACATTTGATGCTTGTCAGTTAATAATTATCCGTTAGATGCCTTTACATTTTTTTGATAAACAGTTACAATTGATAACAATAACGAAAATAATATTTACATCTTAATGTTCGAAGACAGGTGGGTAAGGCGGATAGCAATTGGCATGTAAATCTCCAGATATGACACCTGTGGACTTTTTCCTTTGCGAACGTATCAAACCTTCTTGGAGAAAGTCCATAGTTCGACGAGTAATATAGGGACGTCCATTGTCTTGCTGCAAAAAGGACGTGTGGACAACTATCTACATAGATAAGGTGGTAAAGTGCTTTGTAGGACATCATCAACATAACGCGCAGCTGTCATATTGCCTCGAATAAACACAAGTGGTGATCGCCTCCCAATAGCCAAATAGCCTAAAGAGAAAGTAAACGCAAGCGATGTTGATGGCACGGGTTTTTCGATCGTTGACGCTCGTTTGTCACTTTTTTGGAAAAACATTCTTATAGGAAGCTGCTGTTTCTTTTTCTTCAATTTATTAAATAGTGTTTGAAGAGGGTCTAATGCTTCAGTTATTGATCTGGTTAACATTATAATTTTCCAGATAAGAACAACTCACTTATCGAGTACAGTGAAGGCTCAGTTAAAAATGTTTTTATTTTAGTTCTAACAAAGTCTTTTGTTATATATTTTAAAGTTTCTGAAAAGTGGTTGTAAATTTTTATGCATTGATGAACCACTTGCTTCTGAGTCTTTGACAAATGTGTCCTTGGCGGCACCAAGTGCAACTGTATTTTCCCTTTAGTGGTGCAGCTATGACTTACTTCATACCTTATCAAAAATTCGCTGTAGTGTTTTCTTACAAACAGCATGGATTCCAATATATATAAAGAAAATCAGTATTTTTAAAATATTTTTTACAAGAGTCTCTGTACTTTAATTGAAAGATGCTCCTGGTGCAGGCCAACGAAAGATTCTGGTTGCTTGTCCAATATTATCAAGAAGCTGAAAAATTGCTCTTGTTGTTGAACGTTCTTTAACAAAGCCATTTTGAAAGTTCATGATAATATTATATTTTTGTATGTATGCTACCATTCTCTTATACATGAGTTTCTCCATTATTTTGGATGTATTTGATGTCAATGCAATTGGCCTATAGTTATTAAATCAATCCTTATCACCTTACTTGTGAATTGGTTTTACTATTACATGTTTTAGTATCTCAGGAAATATTCTAGATTGAAAGAGAGAGACTTATTATATGAGTCAGAGGTACTACCAAGCTGTTTGAACAAGATTTTAAAAGATTGACAGGTATCTCTTCTATTCCTACTGCTTTTGTATTATTTAAACTGTATATTGTGTTCATAACTTCTACAGGATCAATTAAGTATACAGGGTTTTCAAACTTAAGTCGGCACTATTGCTAACTTTGTTATTATTGGAGCTACAAAGTTGGTTAAATAGGCAAACTAGTGTAGTTTTTCAAGCAAATTACAATGGCAAAAAAAAAATAATTGACGTACTGGGTGTGATATTTGAAAAACGTAATTTTTTTAAATGGGACACCCAGTATAAGTTCTCACGGTCGACAGAAAATTTAATTTGAACAAAAACTTTCCTATGAACTTTTATCCTAAAGTCAATAATAACAGAGTTATTGATGATTGTTTTTACAGAAACTAAAAACAGTATTGTTTATTTTAAGTTATTTTATTAGTTTCGAAAATAAAAAAAAACAAGAAATTTTAAATTCAGAGCAGATGCTCAAAAACATCACCCTCTTGCTCCAAGCACTTTTGAACCCGCCTGTTAACGCTTCTAGTAGCCGTAGTAATGATTCTACCATCAATATTATTAATAGCATGGCTGATGCTTTGCTGGAGATCTTCAAGAGTATCATACCGTCTTTCACAAATACATTCACAAATCCCCAAAAGAAGAAATCCAAAGGTGTTATGTCCGGTGATCGGGGAGGCATACGAATAGGTCGTTAGTTGATAGATATCGGCCTTCAAAAAGGTCATGTAATTAGTTATGAATTTGGCGAACAAATGGGCAGGAGCGCCATCTTGTTGAAAGAATATCTGTTGTTCATTAAATTTAGGTCATCCAAGAATTTCCAAGGGTAGCGGTCAACATTTCGACATACCTCTCGCCAGTTAATGCACCTTGATAAAATACGGGGCCTACAATTTTGAATCAATAAACCACACCAAGCATTAACACTAAAGCGTCTCTGCGGATTACAAGGACGGAAAAGCATCGGGTTTTCTCGACTCCAATAGTGGCTGTTCTCCCTGTTATACCGCTGTTGGAGAAATTTGAGTTTCCAAAGAACCAAACGCCAAAAATTATTTTAAGTCTAACTTGATTAATGTTGACAAAATGTCCGTCTTTCTTGATCTCCCGCAATGAATAGGTCTGTATCTGAACGGCACAAACTTATGTTTTTTTAGAATATGTGAATATTCAAAGATAGTCCACTTTCTTCCTTTAAATCATTAACTGCATTATTAGGATTAGCTTCAAAGAATTGACGTTAATTTTTGCCTCACTTATTATAAATTGTTTTTTGGTTCTAGTTTTCTTGAACACATTTTCATTTGATCGAAACTTACGGTACAAAAGTAAAAAGTACCTTCGATCTGGCAAGTTGCGCGTAGGAAATAAAACACCGTAACGTTCACGAGCTTGCAGGGAATTTTTATTACAAACGATGTAACATTCCATCATATCACATTTTTCTAAATGCATGAAAGGCATTTTTTCATCAATAAACACAAAATGTTAATTGCTTTGAACGGTTTAATGCAATATTTCAATGTTGATTACATTTGCAAAACAATCGAATTTTGTTTATGAAATAACAGCCACCTTGGCAAATTTGAAAAATCATCAATAACTTTGTTATTATTGACTTTAGGATAAAAGTTCATAGGAAAGTTTTTGTTCAGAATTAAATTTTCTGTGTGAGAACTGTATACTGGGTGTCCCATTTAAAAAAATTACATTTTTCACAATATCACGTGACCCAGTACGTCAATTATTTTTTTTAAATGCCATTGTAATTGGCTTGAAAAACTACACTAACTTGCCTATTTAACCAACTTTGTAGCTCCAATAATAACAAAGTTAGCAATAGTGCCGATTTAAGTTTGAAAACCCTGTATAGAAAAACTTTGGAAAAAACTACAGGTGTTGTTTTGGTAATTTAAATCATCCTGTTGCCTTATACTTGTGCAAATTTTATGAAAAAATCGTTCATAGCATCTAGTGCAGCCGCTCTATCTCCGTATCTGGTAATAAGATCATTCACGTCAAAAACGTGTTTCCTAGTACGACCTTGAATTTCATTTACTACATCCCAGGTGGCTTTATTATATGGGCCGAATAATAATTTCTTTTGGCTGTTTCAATAGCATGTTTCAATTGGTCACAAAATAGTTTGTATGTTTGTGAGGCTACTTTGACTGATATTAAACCCTCATATAATAGTCTTTTTATTTTGGACAACATTTTGATTTGATCTGTTAGCCAAGGTTTCGAAGAGTTTGTTGCAATAGTAATAACCCTTTTCTTCACGACATTATTTATAATTGAGTCCAGAATATTCATTAATATTTCATAGGAAGCATTTACATCCATTTGGCTTAAAACAGGAGACTAGTCCGAAATACTTCGCCCAATCTTTCTAAAGACCATTCAGATGGTCGTGTGTAAGTTTTTTCATTTACCTATTCCTCTGTCGTTCCTCCAATTCTTTGTTTGATAATTTCTCTCCGTGTTCTTCAATACACTCATGCACCTCCTCCTCCATCAAACCAACGACTCCTTCTTCACTAAACTGCCTTGCTATG
The DNA here is from genome assembly GCA_023690525.1 of Holotrichia oblita. Classification (NCBI taxonomy): domain Eukaryota; kingdom Metazoa; phylum Arthropoda; class Insecta; order Coleoptera; family Scarabaeidae; genus Holotrichia; species Holotrichia oblita. The sequence goes on from CM043018.1 coordinate 8,874,868, forward strand.
TAAATGATTTTGTTTACTTATCATCAACAGTCGGTAAATCTTCCAAGTCGCTAACAACTTCAATCCACAATGACTTTATAGTCGCTGGTTTTAATTCATTTATTGCTGTTTTGATAAATGTAATTGCATCGGCGATTGTAAATGTTTTCCAGCAATCCATAATTTGCAAGTCAATACTAACAACAAGTCTTTCATATATAAGATGAGTGTATATTGTCTTAATATTTTCATCTTCCATACCAATGGATTTTGGATGATCAGGTGCATTGTCCGTTATTAATAATGCCTTAAATGGCAATTTCTCTTGTTTCAAGTATCGTCTGACTTGATTCTGATTCCCTGAACACAGGTAGATTGTTTTTGTCTTTATTTTTGAGGGCGCGAGGATTTTGTGAACGATATATTACGCCTGGCTTGATTACGTGCCCTTCAACATTAACATATAATACCAGCGTTAACCTGACTTTGCATGCTTTGAATCCTAGTTCTTGTTTTGCTGTTTTCGGAATATACCTACGTTCTACTGCCCACATCAAACTAGTTTCATCGCAGTTGAAGACTTGTTTTGGGTGGTAGCATTTCTCTTCAATAATCCTTTTTAACTCAGCCAGAAACGTAGCAGCAGATGCAGCTTCTTCAGTTATCTTTAAATTTTTCAATTTAGATCTGCTCTTGAATCTATTCAACCATCGCCTACTTGCTGATTTTATGTCTTCTTTAGTGCTTTTTTTTTAAGTTTTCATAAAGACTTAAGGCCCTTTGCTGTAAAATATTACCACTGATCGGTAACTTTGGCGTTTAAGACTTTAACAATAAATCTTTGAGAATTCTTAGACACATTTTTCACATACTAACCTAAATTGGAGCAAACCTGTACAAATTAAATCTAATCTAATAAAGTAATAATCGTTTTAGCATCGATTAGGGTTGCGCTACAGGTTAGTATTATTATTACAGCTGTCGTGCAATGAATTACAAACCTAATTCAATTAATGTTACGTACAATTATTAGAGAGGCCGCCTAATATCATCTCACCATAATTATTAGAATTATATTCAATAAAATTGAACCACTTACCAAACAAACTCTTTTAATTTGCAAAAATTAAGAGAAAAACAGAATCCTAACTTTAAAATTCCTTTTTCTAAATCTCCCTGACATAACTCCTCATTCCACTTTGCTTTTTGCCCGTTCTATATAATTATTTCTTTATGGCAAAGTTTCTCAATTAAAAGTGTATTTAGTAGGGCTTCGCACCGTCATCCCGAAAAAAAAATATACCCGTTTAATTGAAGGAATCGGTTGTAATTTATATTGCCCGACGACGTCGCCTGTTTCTTTCAGGCGTCCGCTTTCGTCAAGGATGAGCTTTAGCCGAGAGTTGAAAACGCTTTAATTATTAATTCGGGAGAGAAAAGTTACAAATTCGTCGTCTCCAGAAAGTGAGCATTTCAATTCGCTAGGACGTATTATAAATTGGATTAAGTTTAAATTCGATTTAACCGTTGTTAGTAATAAAGAAATATTCATCCATCTCTTTACGAATTAGACGTAATCTATGAGCTAAATTACCGCTATTGTTGTTAATTTGCCGTCAATTTTAGAATTAACCGATTTCTTTATAGCTACTTAAAGATGTTTTATTAGTTAGCCGAAAAGGTATTTTATAGAATAGATTATGAAACGACTTGTTTTCTTCTTGATAAAAAAGAAAATGCTGTAGCATCAATAACATCGACAAAAACAATCTTTTCTAAGTATCAAAAGGAAAATAAATCTCAAATGTTTGTTTCCTTCTTCTGTAATAACGTCTCGAATAAAAGCAACTTTTTTTATTTCTTCTCATATATCAAAAAACATCAAAGGCAAATATAATATAACCCTTATTGTTTATTTAGGTCATGTACCTTTAACGGTGTACAATCCCTCGCGTTGTTCACCTATTATACAATTTTATGAAAACTCCAAACCGGCATTCTTTGGTTGATTGGCCGCGTAGAAACTGGAGAAGTCTGAAGTGCCCTCTTCAAACAATGTCGAGTCTCGTCGGGTTATATTCAACCAATTTAAAAATACTCGAGTTTTAATAAATGTGGGTATATTATTCTTAACAATGTCGTCTACATAAGTTGAAACGGTAGATGAGGATCGCCCCCATTTTGCTGTCTCGGTACAATCTACACGTCTTTGCGACCCCGAAGAATGTGTACATAATTCGAAACGTGCTTTCATTAAGGGGATAACTATATACCCTTATGTGATGTAATACGATATCCATTATAAGCTCAATCGTGAGTTTTATTATACTTTAGTCTGAAATGAATAATATATCACTTAAACGAATTTATTGCCGTTTAGTATGTATCAGGTAAAAATTAATATTGAGGTAATGCTTCATTTTTAGTATATATGACCTAATAGGTAAATAACAATAACATTATATCGGTAACCATATCTGGCAGACCCGCATTTTCAGCCCACAAACACAACTGAACTTTTGCTAGACAACCTTGATATTTCGTTTTGGTTATAGATTATTTATATGCTATTACATTATTCGCTCGTGAAAAAACCTTTTAAAATCCCAACCCATTTTAACGATGGTATTAAATCTATTATAGCAAAAATTTTATTGCAAAAAAAAAAGTTATACAGGTTAATTATATTGCACTATATTGCATAATGTTTTTTTTTCTGTTTCGGATTTATAAATAAGTGTTTTGTTTTGAATTTTCTTTTGTATTAATCTTGTATTTTTTTTAAACATTGGCTACAAAATTAAACGACTAATTATGTGACTGTTATTTTTGTCCTGCCATCTATGTATTATTATGTACAGTGTTGGATGAAATAATAGAAACGATGAAGATGTTTATTTTTATTCACAAGAAAACAGTTAAAAAATTTAAAAAGTGTCCTAATACAGAAAAATCAAGATACCTGTCTATTCAGGTTGCGATTACAATAATTGTTCAAAATGCTCTCCATTTATAATTTGACAAAAATGTAAACGGTCAGTAAAATTTCTTATTGAATTTTGTATTTGTTCTGGAGTGATGCGATTGGCTTCTTGAACTATTCTCTCTTCCAATTGTTCAAGATTATGGGGACGATTTTTGTACACTTGACAATTCAAGTGACCCCAAAAGTAAAAATCTAATGGCGAGCGATCTGGCGAACGTGCTGGCCATTCGATTGCTCCTCTACGTCCGATCCAACGTTCCGAAAAAAATTCATTCAAATAATCGCGGACATTATGGGCAAAATGACGGGGGGATCTTGTTGAAACCAAAAATGTGCATTAGGGTGATCACCTGCTGCTTAACCGTTCTTGCAAAGGCTTATAGGATTGACTCCTGACCAACCCCGCGAAGTAGATCACCGCATAAAGCATTGAGGTTGATCCTCCGCACCTCTAAAAAAAACCACTTCTAGGTATTCAGAAAAAAAAAACAGCATGGGAACGCCGAGGTCTTCGCGCAACTGCTGGTTTTGGCCTCACGTGAGTGTTCCATTAGTCTCAGGAATAAATAATAAATTAAGATCAAGATTGATCTTTAACGACGACGTTGATCTAGGGTAGAGCAGCGGATAAAGGCAGGATCTGGCAGAGTTAAACTTGTCAATGGTCGTCTTCATATGTTGTTTCAAGGTCATACGGGAATCAAGCTTTACCGACGGGCAGTCTGAATTCCCCCATCATGATGTTTTCTGGAGGATGGTGAAGTCTTCTAGTAAATCACACCGCTAGGCCTTTTGAGTTGTTAATCTTGAGCCACCCTCTTGTATTGTACCCTTCGCCCTGGCTGCTCTTCAGCTCTAAAAAGAGCAAAAACTTCTAGGGAAGATGGAATTGGATCTGTCATCTTGAAAATTAAGCTCTGGTGTTGCAAGCTCTCTCTCTCCTCTCGAGGGCGTTGCGAATGGCTTCAGTAAGTTTAAACAACTGATGTTCCTTCCCGAAACACGAATTGCTCCTACTGATGGATTTCGTCAAAGGCTTTGAATCGACTAGGAGTTCACCGACTTTTACAACGCTTGATCTGAGGGAGATCCAGTTCTCAGAAAGAGAGGATTTGCCCAGGCTTGGGAATGGAACTCCTCTTTTCCAAGTCAAATCTGTTTGAAAAGATCTCATTGACAATGTGTGCGATAGATTGAAGATAATTTTTTGAGAGTTCAAAGGCGCAATAAGGATCTCTGTGATCCACTCCTTCGTCCGAATCGTCGTTTGAAAAGAGATTAAAGATAGCTCGCGATGATCTCAGCCTTCTCAGCGAAGACCCTGCATAGGAACAATGTCTCCGGACTTATTTTTATCCAGTTTGAGGGCTCTCACCATTTTCCACAACGAACTGTCGTTACTGACGAAAGAGGAGACTTTCTCCCACCATTTGGATTCTCGATATTCCTCAGAGCATTTTTGGAACGTCGCCTGTCCCATAACAAAAGTGTTGAGATAGTGAGGTAACCATCTCTCAGTCTGTGGCCTTTTGTGGTCGCCGCTGTAGATTAGCATTATAATCAGAATTTGTTTAGAATCATCAAAAGAGCAAGAATTTGTTATAAAACATTCAAAACAGTTCCAAAAACTGTATTGGTATTAATTTTCTGTTTTGGTGCTTTTTTCGGGTAACGCTACTGTTTTTGAACGCAAAGGGCAAGCTGTATTTATCGTGATGAGATTACCATCGATTTAATGCATATTCTATCAGTATAATAATTAAATCTAGAGTGTAATACTGTACAAGTTGTAAAGTTTGTTACACAATTGCCCATATCTTTAATGCACCCTATAGAATATAATATTAGATTATACACTGTGTACAATACACACTTATTTGTCGACATGTGTGTTCGTTCTCCACAGCAAAAGGTAATTCTTATGATACAGGAACTATATCCGCAAATTGCAGTGTATAACTCAACAACTCCGTATTGTACACCGGCTCCATTGAGTGTGAATGCCCCATCAGTGACGGTGGAATTTAGTTTCGACTGCTCCAACATTGAATCTCTTGTATAACATGTAGGAATTTCACTTTGGTTATTTACCTGTGAAGATAAAACGCTATCGTGGGTGCATTCACGAAGGAAATATTACAGAATATATTATATTGGTTCAGTTTGATTTAAAATTTTTATACAACTTATCTAAACCTAAAAATAATTAGGACACTTTGTACAATTAACGCTTTAAGATATAAGATATCCTAAAAAGAAGAAAATAAAAAATTTAATTAAACGTAATCTATGGAATTTTTAATTACTGCGCCAATGTCAATGTTAGCCTATACCCGGATTAGAATTGCCGGTCTTTTTTTTTCCATCCTCTCTTTCGTAGCAATTTAATTCGCGTTCAACGTTCTGTTTATGTTAAAACTTTAATGTCGTAACTATGGTATCGAGACAGCCAGGTCTCTCAGTTTATATTGCTTCCGGTAAGATCGATATTCCTCTTTTATCACGTTACGAACTATGTAGGTGAGACAAGCTAATCGCAGTTGTTAACAGCAATTAAGCGTTAAAGATATCACTAATTTGGTTGGAGGTTATCTAATTAATAGTTACATCTTTGGTAAATGTAACCGTTAAGTGGAATAACATAGAAAACCATGTCAATGTTTCTTTTTTTTTTTCTTTTAGATTAGCTGTAGTAATCGATTTTAAACTGCTGAAATGTGATGGTACGAAAGTTTCTTCCGTTTAAATACAGGTATGTCGATTTTTTTTGTGCAGGAAGAAAACTTAATACTTCGTTAGAAGAAGCGCTTCTTCTGAAGATACCTTACAGTAAACCAAATTCCCCAAATTCACTATTCAAGGTCAAGGGCTCCAGTTCTTCAAGAAAACAGCCTCTTGGACTGTTGGAATCTGCCTTCCCACAAAAATTTGGAACTAAATCTTCGATTTTAAATGAAGTAATCTAATTGAGGGTTCGAGGGTACATGGATTATTGTTGTGGTGTTGGTGTTACTGATTTTTTATCTGCATCTTACGAGGCCACAATTCTTAAAATCTGATTAGTACTACCAATTAATTAATTAAAAGAAAGAAGATTAAAATTTCACTCATTTTTTCCTCTTTTCCACCCAAAATAATGAATTTACTTCAAGAAAACAACCTCTTGGACTGCTGGAATCTGCTTTCCCACAAAAATTTGGAACTAAATCTACGATTTTAAAGGAAGTAATGTAATTGTCATGATTTTTAATTCTTAATACTAACATTCAGATAAAACATCGGTAACACCAACACCACAACATTTAATTAATTATTCCGGACACGTGTTTCGAGGGTGCATGGATTATTGTTGTGGTGTTGGCGTTACCGATTTTTTATCTGCGTCTTACGAGGCCACAATTCTTAAAATCTGATTAGTACTACCAATTAATGAATTAAGAGAGAAAGAATCAAAATTTCACTTATCTTTTTTTCTTTTTCGCCCAAAAAAATGAATTTACTTCAAGAAAATAGCCTCTTGGACTGTTGGAATCTGCCTTCCCACAAAAATTTGGAACTAAATCTACGATTTTAAAGGAAGTAATGTAATTGTCATGATTTTTAATTCTTAATACTAACATTCAGATAAAACATCGGTAACACCAACACCGCAACATTTAATTAATTATTCCGGACCCGTGTTTCGAGGGTTCATGGATTATTGTTGTGGTGTTGGCGTTACCGATTTTTTATCTGCATCTTACGAGGCCACAATTCTTAAAATCTGATGAGTACTACCAATTAATTAATTAAAAGAAAGAAGATTAAAATTTCACTCATTTTTTCCTCTTTTCCACCCAAAATAATGAATTTACTTCAAGAAAACAACTTCTTGGACTGCTGGAATCTGCTTTCCCAAAAAAATTTGGAACTAAATCTACGATTTTAAAGGAAGTAATGTAATTGTCATGATTTTTAATTCTTAATACTAACATTCAGATAAAACATGGGTAACACCAACACCACAACATTTAATTAATTATTCCGGTCACGTGTTTCGAGAGTACATGGATAAATGTTGTGGTGTTGGTGTTACCGATTTTTTACCTGCATCTTACGAGGCCACAATTCTTGAAATTGGATTAGTACTACCAATTAATGATTTAAGAGAGAGAAGATTGAAATTTCACTCATTTTTTTTTCTTTTTCACCAAAAATAATGAATTTACTTCAAGAAAACAGTAATTCTTGGACTGTTGGAATCTGCCTTCCCACAAAAATTTGGAACTAAATCTACGATTTTAAAGGAAGTAATGTAATTGTCATGATGTTTAATTCTTAATACTAACATTCAGATAAAACATCGGTAACACCAACACCACAACATTTAATTAATTATTCCGGACCCGTGTTTCGAGAGTTCATGGATTATTGTTGTGGTGTTGATGTTACCGATTTTTTATCTGCATCTTACGAGGCCACAATTCTTGAAATCTGATTAATACTACCGATTAATTAATTAAAGGAGAAAAGGTCAAAATTTCACTCATTGCTTTTCTTCCTTTTTTTCGCTCAAAAAAAAATGAATTTATAACAATAACATAACACGTAATTAGATGTTATTTGCCAATAATGAAGGTCTCCTGCATCAATGATAATCAAGAAATGGAGGTTGCCAGTTGAAAAATTGTGGAGAGGGTGGAGCTCATTCCAGGGAGCGCAGAACAATTTTAAGCTCTTAGAAAGACAGCATTTCTTAACTAACAAGCAAGTGTCATGTTATTTTCTTTCTATGTGCGTACAAAATGAGAATTGTGGGATGATATAATATTGGGAGAAAAATAATAAACAAAAACAAAATTAAAAACGTTTAAAAAACTGCAAAATGGTTTTTTATTATAGTTCTTTACTGCTATTATGGTCCTGCATACGCTTTCTAGGGCTGAGCAAAATTCCTGAGCCCTTTCTTCCGGGTTTGGGTTGGTTAAATGATAGTGAGGTAGGACAGCACCTAAAGAATTTAAATTATAACGAATGCCTGTCGTTTCTGCTGCAGTATAGAGTTAGACGATCTTCCTATTCTTTCCAGCGTCTTCAGCACAAGTTGTGATGCGTCTTCATGGAATGAAGGAAATCCCAGATCGCGACGAAAGTCTGAAGTTTATGACAAACCAAGAGGCACTTACTATAATTCTCAGGAGGATCTTGAGATGGGTTGTAGTGACGCAATGACAATTGCTTCGTAGGTGAGGACAGGACGGAGAAAGACACAAGAAAATTAGCAATGTGAAGATGACACTTCGTCTGATTGAGTTTCAAACGCCATTTAGAAGACCAGCGTAGCATTGCATCGAGGCAGCATTCGAAGAGGCTTCCCTTCTAGACGACGTCAAATGATCCTATTGTCAGCACAAATCGCTAGGTGTACTCCCTGAATTCTAAGAACGTTTCTGATTTTTAAATCAGGAAGAGCGTTGGTCCTAGAAGCGAGCCCTGTAGACGCAATTCCTGGTGATGACATGGAAGATCCTGAAGATATGACCATAGCATTTTTACGACCATTCAACGTCTCTCGCGTCTCAAAGGGATTACGAATTGTCTCGATTGTTCATTCCGTTAAAGCTCAATAGGAGTTTTTGTCGCCTAATGGGCTTTAACAGGGTAAGTTTTCAAAAAGTTTGTAATACATTTTATATAGAGCATGAAATTTGCTACAAAAAAGTCCGGAAGAATAATATTTTAACTGTTACTGTTTTCGAGTTCTGTTCTATCAATTAGAAACGTCTTACTGTCAACGCTGTTAGCCAGATCTTAAGCTTAAATCAAGCTTGCTCTTTGTCCAAAGACAGGAAACAGAATAGACAAAATTTCTATACAATCAAAACTGGAAATTTATCTTCAACCATGACTTTTTGCCATGCAATCAATGTTTTAAAGTGGCTGAAAACTAAAAAGGAAAAACGAAAGCTACCAAGTGTTATAAAATTTAAAGCGGAAGTTAGATGAAGATGAGAACAAAGACAAGCAGCAAAAGCAAAGAACCAAACAACAAATCAAATCTTTACTATCAACTAGTTTGCAGGCCTGTATTCACGAAAACAGAAATGCTTATTTTAATAGTGATATAATAGTGATCTATTTAGTCATCTAAGAAACTATTTAGTAAAAGGTTTATTCAGATGATTTTTTATATTATGAAACAATTGCATACGTTAGCACATTCACGACAGAATATGCATAATACATGCACACCATACTACATATATCTACACCAGAGAAACAAACAAAGAACAATCCGAAAGCTAATGTAAAGTAAGTGTATAATACGGCAGGTAGAACCCTGGCCTTGGCGTCGGATCCCCTCACTGCGCAGTCGCATGCCATTACGGCCACTGACATCTACTGCCCTTGTCTGCCTTCTCTTCTCGATGTGCTGTGCTACTGCAGCCCCGTGTTTGAACCCTGTCTCTCTATACAGACGCCTCCTCCTCCTCTATATAACCTGTACCCACTTTTCGTCTTCTGTCTTCCTTATTATAATCATTTACTATCACGGCGACCTTCACCGTACATTTTTTTCCGAGAGAAATTGCTTTTATCGGTTGTGTGTACGTATAGTAAACGAGATGGAGGAAAGTCATGTCTGGCGGACCGGCTAATCTTCCACAATTTAGATTCTATACGCCCACAGATATTATGCACGTTTCTCGTATTAATTCTCGGCAGAATGTTTTTTGAGATTTTAAATAGAAAAGTGTGGACGTTTTATATTAAGAAACTTTAATAATAGATATGCTTAATATCTATGCCATTATTTAAAGCACAATTTAGTCTCTACCAGAACGTTTCCCAGTTAAATTTTGAAATAAGTTGAGAAACCAAAACAAAATTTTGAAGATTTCTGTTGTTCTGAACATTGTTTCAAAGTTTTAAGCTTCGGCGATGGATAACTCATGAAGTAATTTAAACTAATGCCTTGAAATAACACAGAACACACCTAGAACACCTTGAAACAATTCTCAAAAGTTCAATTTTGAAAACAAGAGGGGTGGCTCAAACGAAATTTAATTTTTCACAATTTTATCCTAAACTATGCATTGCAGAAAGATAAAATTTTAGAGCAATATAGAACAAACCTAGAACTAGCTGAAACAACTGTCAAAAATTGGGTTTTAAAACGGGAGGTGGGGCAACGAATTTTCTTTTTCCTGAATTATTGGACAATGTAGAAGAAAATTTAGAACAACTCTTGGAAATTGCATTTTGAAAAGGGAGATGGCTAGTGCGAGGGATTTGCGTCTCGCAAAAATCTAATTTTGAAAAAGTGGCGCCAAAAAAAAATCGTTTTTCCAAATTATATGATAGCAGCTTAAAACAACTCTCAAAGTTCAATTTTGAACAAAGGGACGTCAGCAAAATTTAATTTTTTCAATTATTTCTTGACATAAAGACAAAACCTTGGAACAGTATTAATTTAAATTTATATTATTAATTAAACTAATCATTAATTATCGAATTAAGCATGATAGAACTCAAAACTTTCGAATAATATAGAACAATCCTAGAACAATCTGAAACAAGTGCCAAAAATTGGATTTTGAAAGATAAACCCCTCGCGAAGGGGTTGGGGAAAACGCAAACTTCGGAAAGATATCGAAACGCAGTCTAGACTAAACAAAAAATTAAAAAAAAATCGATTTATGAAACTAAAACTGTAGAAGAAAAAACCAGAAACAAACTGGAATACTCAAAAATTGATATAAAAATTTTGAAAAACAAGCACGGCTGAAGACTGGGAAGGGGGAAGGGTTGAGGAAAACAAACTTCGGAGATATAGAAACAAAGTCTAGAACAAACAAAAAAATAAAAAAAAATTGATTTATGAAACTAAACCTGTAGAAGACAAAACCTGAATCAAACTGGAACACACAAAAATTGGATTTTAAAGAAAAAAGAAGGGGAGAAAGGGGTCGGGGAGAGGGTGGCAGTGAACTCTATTTCACGATTATTTCATTAAGTATTCAATTAGAAGAAGCTACTTTCAAAATTTCAATTTTCTAGAAAAAAAAAAACAAGCTTTGGATACGATAACTTGAAACAATTTTTGAAACAATTAAAACAACCTGAAACAACTATTACAATTTAGAATTTTGATAAAGGAAGGCCCGAATGGTTTTTCCCATTTTTTATTTGAATTATCGTTTAAATTATTTTAGCGAAACTCTCAAACAATGATCACAATTATTTCGGTTTCAATTTCTGACGTTTTCTAGACTGACAGTTCTGAATTTGTTCAGTAACAAATGTGATAGTACTATCGTGAATAAATTATAGACAATAGCTTATATATTAATCCGTAAATTTTATTTCTACGTTATGTCATTATGCCACAAAACTGTTCGATTAAAATTTTTTACAATTTCAAAGGAAAAAACAAACGCGTCATTTTTACGTTACTAGTCCAAAACATGGAGATATTTTATTACTAGCAGTTGGAGCAGTTGGAGTGTGGTCGGTTAGCTATACTGCTAACTATAGTATGGTTATAAATGTTTTTAGGTTAGAATTACTTAAGTGAATCAATATTAATGAATTTTACCCCTGTCAAATTTTTGACACATTTGAATTTAAAAATCAGACATGTCAACAACAAGTTTAAATAAAGTATTTTCTTTAGCAAGATTGACGACTAAGTTTTATTAACTTTTCTTGTTTATACATCTTATGCTTTTGATAAACGTCAATACGTATATTATGGCTAATGCTGCTATTATAGGTTCCTCACAAAATGCAAGGCTTCATCAGACAGCAAATGAAGTTGGGATTAGCAATAAGACATTGTTTGATAAAATCAAATGATTGTTTGACGCCACCAAAGAAACGCATATGTCAAACGAAATATGACAAATTGGATGAAGCTCAAAAAAGAGCAATTAGAAGCATTAAATATGTTTTATTAGTGTTCTTGAAGATGTTATTCTACATAGTGGACAGCCAATTATCAATCAATCGAAAAGAAATTTTAAATTTACCGCGATTTTTGCAAATCACAATTTGTTATTATTTGGAATGGACACTAGTTTAGAAAGCTTGAAACATTTTTAGGTTAGAATTACTTAACTGAATCAATTAATGCCTTTTACCCTGTCAAATTTTTGACACATTTGAATTTAAAAATCAGGCTTCTCAACATAAAGTTTTAAAGTATTTTTTTAGCAAGATTGACGACACTGCCATAGTTTTAAATTGTACTTCAAATTGTGACAGCTGTCAGTGACAAACTTGAATTATAGACGCTTAGATATGGTTATTTATTCAACATGATGGAGTTACCTACAACGTAAAAAGTTTGTAATCGAAATTTATATAGTTCAGAATTGGTCGAAAATTAGATAAATAATGTCATGATTGTCATCATTGATAGCCAATAAATGAAAAAGAAATATACAGGGTGTTTTCTAATTGAATGTCAATATTTTAGGGGACGATTTTTTGGTCCATTTTAAAAAGAAAACTTCATATGAACGTATGACCTAAACGTCTTAACTTTTGAGATACAGGGTGGTAAAGTTTTCAAAAAGAAATAGTTTTTCATTAATTCCTGTAATACTACTTTAGATATTTTAATGAAATATGGTATACGTGTACTATGTATCAAGAGGCATTATTGAGTGCACCATATTTTTTTTTAATTCCACCAGTGGCGTTCGTACGGACTTTCAGCTACCTATTTTGACAGACGTTTAGGTCATACGTTCATATGAAGTTTTCTTTTTAAAATGGACCAAAAAAACGAAACTTTAAATATTTATATCTCAATAAATAATAAAGATATAGCGAAATAAAAAATGATCCTGTTCCCCGTTGAGTATTCAGTTAAAAAGCAAAGATGTTTTAGGAAGAGAGTGCCGAAAAATGTCTCAACAATTTTATTGCAAGAATTACAGCTGAATTAATTAAAAATAAATTTCGAATGTAAAAAAACACAACTCTAATGGTTTTGCGCAAACACAGAAACATTCTCTCCATGTAAGGGAAAGTTAGGAACATTATTGTGTATTTAATTGAGTCAAAGATCCTCTCTAATTAATTTCATCGGAAAAAACATCTGCAGCCGTACTATTACGTGCAATCAAAGCAAACTGATGTATAAATTGTATAAGCGATTGCCAATTTGAAAGTTATGACACAAACTCAAGGATTACATAAAAAATTTACACGCATAGGATTAAATTCATCTTCTCTTTATGTATATGTGAATATACGAGGGGAGTTTTTTGTTTTATTTACCTAATTATGAAAATTATATTAAACAATTCTCGTAGATTCACTTTTTTACATCTATCTACAATTATATAAAATAAATAATGTATTCGCTTTACAATCAGAGAATTCGGAATGAAGAAGTTCAAGCGAAGAGGTCACTCAGGTCGTCCGCCCACGAACTTCCATCAGTACAAGTGAGATTCTCCTAAAAGAGTCCCAGAAGGACGGTAAGGTAAACGTTCTAAAATAATGTACGACTATTGTGCCCAGACGGTCTCCCCAAATCGGGATTCCTTTTTAAATGTTTATGGAAGTGTTTTAAACTTAATACAATTAATATACAGGGTGGTGAATAAAAGGAAGGGAACACATTTATAATTTCTGACTTTGTATTTTGTACTATTTTAGCAACATTTTCTAATTACTAATCTTGCATTGTCTAAAATCGCCATCTATCAGGATATAAAATTTAAAATGTGGTAATATTTTGAGCTGTCAACGTTGCCTTGAACAACACAAAGTTGTGCACCCTCCTAATTGAAAGCACCTTTCATCAGAAACAAAAACGTTTTCGAAATCATCCTCTCGAAACTGTTTTGAGAAGCTCAATCTTTGTTGAATGTGTGCCAATATCATTGGAGGATTTTTTTTTGTCTTCTGAACGGATAACCTTGTCTTTTGTCTCTTCAGTGATGGTTTCCGGACTCACGTGTATTCCTCGTTGATTTATAAACCTTTTGGCTAATTTCCGAAAGGCTAAGCGAGGATTTTGTCTTCCTAAAGTTAATCCCGGCCTTGCTGGCGGTGGATATGGCGTGGTTAGATGCACTCCTCGAGTGCTCACCACGTCTTCGATGAATCAAAATTCGCACGTCACCAACGCTCAATTCGAATCTGGATTCGTCCGAAAACAAAATGTGCCTCCACTGTCAACCCATCGATATATTACTTCAATCCACTGTACTCACGAGTCAGTGGAACCCCCTGTAACGCACAAAACGCTCTGTACAGTTCGCGTAGCAAGTACGCCTTCTCTTCCTGCTGACCAAACAGCTCCAAATTGCTTTGATGAGGACATCCTCGACTCTAGAACACTCACTATAGTCTTACATCTCTCTTCCATGGCTAGACAAAAATCCTTTAGCCTTTCAATCTCTGATATTCAGCTCTTCAAGCTGAGGGTGGGCGGATTCTGAATAATTTCTATAAGGAATGTATGATGGGTAAGATTGTCATCATAGGACATGTGGTGGTTCTTCTAATTTAGGATCATCCTGACGTCGATGGCCAATACCCTCCGGACATTTATCCTTGGTGGTGGACTATCAGAATCAAGGCCAGTTAACTCACTCGCAAATCTTTCAATCCTTCCTACGGTCTTAATTGATAGCTGGATCAACCATGCTCGATAATGACAAGGAGCCATATGTTATTATCAGTCTCAGGAGCAGCTCGATCTTCAGCGACACCAAGCTCCTACGACACGGAAGGGGGATTACGATCAACTTGGTGCTGTTGAATTTTGAAATCGTCGTATCTGCATGTTGTCGAAAAGTTTTTCCAAGATATCTGCCTGAAAGACTCAAGGGAAGCCTAAACTTGTCAATCATAAGATTTTCAGGTGGAGGTTTTCATATTTTTCTAAATATTACAACCACATATGTTGATTAGTTGATGTTGAGTTTCCACTTGGAAGACCAATCCAAGATGTTATCGATTTATCAGGTTTGCATCGCTGGAGGCAATATAGAACTATAGTATCGTTAAACCATTTGAGGTTTTTAGTAAATCGGCCACGACCCATGTAGATTAGGAACAAAGTGAGGCCCAACAGAGATCCTTGTGAGACACCTACTGCTAAGGATTTAGAGACCTGAACACAAGTGCGCAGTCCTCGCTTGCTGTAATTAGTGTTTTATTTGACTACAAGTAATCTGGGATTAAAATAAAAAATTAAAACATAATATGAGAAAGTAATATTTCCCTGAAACAACTGAACAACAGAACTGAAAGAGTTTTTGTTTAGATTAAAGTCAAACAATACCCAATCAAATCGAGTAATATAATTACATAAAAATCATTTAAGTACGCGAGATAAAATAACATACTTAAGCCGGTACTAATTGAATTGTCAACGAGCTGGATAACAATTTAAACATTTTTTTTTTAAAATAAAAGTAAATTGCTTCTAAAATTAATAAGATAATTGCGCACTATAAAAAAAGGTCATTTGTTTGTGTACAAACAAAACCGTTCCGTTTTATGTTCTATTCTAGAAATAATTGCCATCAATTTACCAATTGTGTTTGCTCCGGTATCGTTATTATTAAAACGGAGCCGGATTAAAAAATTGGATAATTTGAAACAGAATCTGGACGAATTCGTCGGAAAAATTATACCCGTCAGCGAAATTGAAAATGAGGAATTTGCCCCGACGCAAATCAGAGAAATGTAATGAGAGACTCTCTAACTGCTGTATACGAAGAAGTGCTGCTGTTGAATTTTTAAAATTAAAGCTGAACTCCTTGAATGTTTTATACGAAACGATCATCTTCGGTAATGTTAATTTGTTTGTGTAAAATGAGAAGATGACGTAATATTGTTTCGTTAGAATGAAACGGAATATACTTATGTATGTACATAGCTGCTGTTAGGTATTTACCGAGCGATGCAACGTCTGTCTGAATGTAATGGGAGATGATTTCTGCCTTTCTGGTTTAAAATTTCGTTCGCAATTTTGTAAATGGCTTCTTATTATTTTTTATGGTTTCAGAGTTATTCGAGGCTTCAATCGTCTCTGGCTGGTTAGCGTAACATTTACCCTTAACGGCTCCCCACAAAAAATATAATCTCAACTGATTATTCGATTTTCGAAAACGATGCCCAAAAATTCATCCTATTGAAACCAAATGTCGTCTATGTCATCATCTTCAATTTTCGAAAACAAAAATTCGTTAAGCATGGCACGCTAACGGTCACCATTGACCGTACCAGCGCCTCCTTGCTTATTTTCAAAGAAAAATGACACAATAATGCCACTCTGCCAAAATCGGCACCAAACAGTCACTAGTTTTGGGTATATCCACTTCTCAATGATGACGTTTGGATTTTCTGAGCCCGAAATGGAATAATTTTGCTTATTGACATAGCCTACGATGTGGAAATGGGTTTCATCTGAAGAGATGATTTTTCGGTAAAAATGATCATTTCTAAACGCATCGGATAGTCATGAGACTTCAGTTCTTGCACTAATTGAACTTTTGAAGCCTTCTTATCAAGGTCTTTATGCAAAATTTTCCTCAGAGAAGTGCGAGAAATGTTCAGTTCTCGAGAACGATGACGAGTTGATGTTGATGGATTTCCATGCACACTCTGTGGAACAGCAGTAATGTTTTCGGCTGAACGTACTGGACGAGAACATAAACGTTAATAAAACTCTTAGCATGTTGGTGAAATAACACAAAGAACGTCGAACGTCGTAAATTTTGAAGATTTTTCTTTGCACCATGGTCTTCATGTTCAAAATCAGTTGGTATTTTTTTTTACACTTGACACTTAATCAGCTTTGTAGCGTTATCTCTCGTCAACTCATATACTCTAGTGTTTTGTGTACATCTACTCATGATCTTCCAGATTTATTAAAAGAAATCAAGTCAAAAAGAAAAGATCTTCGACATAAAGCTGAAATGTTTGAAAACTTAACTAATATGTTTTCAAAATCAGCTTTTTAGATGATAAAAATAAGAAAATTTTAAATGTTTTTTTTTTAATAGTTCTAGTTGGTGCAAACACGAATCTGAGATTTCAAAATCAAAACTCTAAATAGTACAAAAGATATAGCACAAAATAAGCCACCCCTTGCCATCTCTTTTATGCCAAATTCAAAATTCTGAAAATCGTTACAAATTTTTCTGAACAGTGCTCCAAAGTTTTAACCCTACAGCCATGTTTTCGATAAAATAACAGAAGAAAAGTTTTGGATTGTTCTAGACTACCAATCATTGTACCCATCCCTTCCTTTCCCTTCCCTTCCTCCACCCCCTCGAAAAAAATAACGGTTTTTACAAGTTTGATCGCTGTCAAAACTTTAAAACAACAAATGCTTTTATAACTTGACAGTTTACAGCAAAATTATAACACCTAAAAGTATTGAAACCGTAAAACAATAAAAGCGCCTAATACTTTTACAAACTGACAGCTGTCAGAAATATTCTGATATGACATGTTCGTACAATTTGATAGCTGTGAGATTTCTTTTTAACTTTCAAACGCCTGCAAGTGTTAAAACTACTAAAAATTATTGTTTTTAAAATTCGATTGCCGTAAAAAGTATTTTAACTATCACGGCCACTATCAAACGGTAAGAAAGTAAGTACTTTTATAGTTTGACAGCTTTTAGAAAGATGATAACGTCCATAAATGTTGAAACTGAGAAAATAACTGCTATAATAATAATAATAATATGAGAGCTGTCAGAAATATGTTAATATTTCTAGGTGTTCAAATAACAGAGATAACATGTTTCTATAATTTGACAGCTGTCAGAAATATATGTTACGCGTTAAATAAAAAAAATAGCATGTTTCTACAGGTTGACAGTTGTCAGAAATATTTTATTTTAATGTTAAGTATTAAATGGAAAAAATAACATGTTTTTACAATTTGACAGATGTCAGCGTTCTTTTATCTAATACAGCCGCCAAACTGGAAGAAACTAGGTACTTCTATAGCTTCACCGCCTTTAGAAAAATTATAAGAAATCAAAAAAAAGACCTGTAGTGTCGATAGTTTGACAGCTGTCAGAAATATTTTAATAAAAGTGCTAAAATCACAAAAAATAAGACTTCTTTTATCTATTACAGCCGCCAAACTGGAAGAAAATAGGTGCAAATAGCTTCAAAATTATAAGAAATAAAAAAAGATCTGTAGTTTCGATAGTTTGATATCTGTCAGAAATATTTTATTTTGATGTTAAGTCTTAAATGGAAAGAACAACATGTTTTTACAATTTGACCGCTGTCAGAAATATTTTATTTTAATATTAAGTGTTAAATGGAAAAAAGAACATGTTTTTACAATTTGACAGCTGTCAGAAATATTTTATTTTGATGTTAAGTATTAAATGGAAAGAACAACATGTTTTTACAATTTGACAGCTGTCAGAAATATTTTATTTTAATATTAAGTGTTAAATGGAAAAATATCATGTTTTTACAATTTGACACCTGTCACAAATATTTTAATTTAATATTAAGTGTTAAATGGAAAAACAACATGTTTTTACAATTTGACAGCTGTTAGAGTTCTTTTATCTATTACAGCCGCCAAACTGGAAGAAAATAGGTGCTTCTATAGCTTCACCGCTTTCAGAAAAATTATAAGAAATAAAAAAAAATCTGCAGTTTCGATAGTTTGATATCTGTCAGAAATATTTTAATAGAAGTGTCAAAATCACAAAAAGCAACATGTTTTTATAATTTGACAGCCGTCAAAGAGAATTCTTAAAATTAATCAGTTATATAATTGAACGCTTCTATAATTATTTACTTGCAGTGTGGAAATAAACTCTATTTGTTTGTTTTATTGTAGTTGCGTTAATTTCTCTGTTTCCAAATAGTTTCTTGTTTACCGTATTTCACTAAATAGTTTTAAATTAATTTTGATTCGGTGCAAATTTAATGCATCAACTAGCCATCCCATTCAATTAAAATAGAAAATTAGTAGCGAACTTAATTATATTTCCAAACTATTGCAATAGACAGCAGTTTGAACAATGTTCGAAACTATATAACAGTACCAACAGGAATACCAACATCAAACATTCACAGACCACACATATTTCTCAGAAATAACAAATATAATACTCCTTCCTCCCTACAGAGATATTGTCCATTAATCTTTCTAAATAATTCAAACGTAGGTACAGAATAAAGAAATATATCCACCATCTTTGTTTCCACATCTCGAAACGATTCTTCAGTTTATACTTGAGGTTTTAACACGATAAAAGCAGTTATTTACACGGATGCTAGAACGTAATTTCTTGTTTAATTTATTGAGTTTGGAGGTAGTAGCTTCTGGCAACGCTGCAACTACATTCCATCTTTGCAATGCAAATATCAATCTCCTGCAAGTGAAATAGTTATCGACCCATCACCGATGTCTCTATAGAAAGCTAAATATGTACAGGTATAAACGCGTTATGTTGGTACTACCAGAACTATAGCGAAATAAATTCGTCGATAAGTGAATACAGGGTGTCCAAATATACAGAAATGTGATTTGTTTTCAAAGACAAGCAAGACTGTATTTATTTCAAATAATAATAAATCTTTCAATTCCTGAAATATTTCCACTTATAGGTCAATAAAATAACAATTAATTAAAAACCAATTTATTCCAGAACATATAATATTATGTTTTCGTTAAAAAGACTTGTTCAGTGGAAGAAATTGACAGTGAGTGAGAGGTCAAAATTGTTGTTACTATACAGGATGATTATATATTTAAAATATAGGGTGTTCAGAAAAAATAATATAGGAAAAAATCTAAACAAGCTGAAAGGCTAATATTTCTATGTCACTATACAGGACGTTCAGATACACAAGTATTTCTCGTTTGTTATACAGAGTGTTCACAAGATGAAGAACGCAAGCAGATGTCTAACAATAAACAATTCTCGTTTCTTACTAAGTAGAAAATTGATCTGTGCTGCACTAGACAAGAAAAACCTCAGCTTTTGTCATTACATTATACAGAGTGTTCAGAAAATATGATCATACAAAGATACATATGTATATAAAATTGTGTGTTGTATTCGTTTCTCATTGATATGAAAAATGTCAAATTTGACTAGAAAAAGTTGCGATTCTTGTTTACTATACAAAGTGTTCAAAAAATCTAGACATAATTCATCCCTACATTCCTTTTCTAATCGTTTCAACAGTATAATTCATGGCAATTATTTAAAACGACCTAAAACGACGAAAATCATGTTTATTATACGTTTAATGCCTATTTATTCTACAGGGTGTTCAAACATTGAAACAACGTGAAACTCCCTCGTCGAGTTATTCGAAAAAATGTAATCATTTCTATTATTTATACAAGGTGTATATGTAGTAACATATACAGGGTTTCCACGGCCGAGTGGGACATAGGGAGAATACATATAAAATCGGTTTTCGGCGAATATTATCTCCCTAATACTACTTCATCCAAATTTAAGTGCCGAATATTATAACTGGGTTAACAATGAACATTTCCACAATCATAGTACAGAGAAAGTCATTTTAATAAAGCCAAAAAAATTTTTATTTTTAAACCTATTGTACGTGAATTCCTAATAAGGCTTTTAATACGTGAGTTTGTGCAAGCGGCCGTGGCGCAGACGTTCACGCGACGCCTTAATATCGCATGGCACGGATTGTTTAAGGTTCGAATCCGAGAAATGAATTTTATTTTTTATTTTTTTAATCTTGTTGTTTGTTTTGACAAATGATTCGTCGATAGTAACAATTAAAAATCGAATAATATAATAGCACGTGATCATTTTTGTTATTGTAAAAATTATTTATTATTTACCTTAATCCTCAAAAAATCGATTTTATAGTCTTCAAAATCTCTGATTTTTGTGGTGTTATTGAATTTGTAGCATTATTATTAAAGATAAAAATAAAAAATAAAACTAATCTGCCGGGATTCGAACCCTAAACAATCCCTGCATTTGCGTCATTAAGCTGTCGCGCGAACCATACGCCACGGACGCTTGCACTAACTCACATGTTAAAAGCCTTATTAGGAATTCACGTACAATAGATTTAAAAATAATAATTTTTTGGCTTTATTAAAATGGCTTTCTTTGTACTATGATTGTGGAGATGTTCATTGTTAACCCAGTTGTAATATGCGGCACTTAAATTTGAATGAAGTAGTATTAAGGAGATAATATTCACCGAAAACCGATTTTATATGTATTCTCCCTATGTCCCACTTGGCCGTGGAAACCCTGTATAAGGATATTAAAGCTTTATTGGCTTGTTAAGCTATATAGCTCGTTTAACTATCGCTGCAATTTTGGCTGTGTAGTTGGTGTGTGTGTGTCTGTATAAATGTGTTCAATGGCTTTATTACAACAGTATTTCTTCATTTATAATGCTGACCACTTAAATCACGTTGTTCCAATCAATAGCAAATGGTAGATCGATCGGAATACAGTTCTTCAAGAAAAGTCGGAGAATTGAACTTCGGATCGACCCACTTCAACGAATATATTTTAAATGATGTTCTATGTTAGACGAAAAGCTCGGATTATTCTTCTGAAATACTATACAGGGTGTTCAAACAATTTAAAATCAAAACATGAAATGCAGGGTGTTCATTATTGTTTGTTTATTCTACAAAGTGCTTAATTAATCGTTGTTATTATTCATGGTTGTCCGGTAATGTATGAGCCGAAACATTTAATATCATCAACGTGTCTAACCGTATACATCCACAGTGCATTGTGGTTAAATTACTGATTTATTACATCTACGTTCACCTGTGAAACGTTTCCACGTTGAAGCCTTCGCTTCAGTTTAATGCGAAATGTCAAATCATATCGAAATTACGTATTATTACTGGTTTCATTGCGTTCAAAGCCGCTTAACTCTCATTATTGTGTTACATAGTTCGGTTAATCATTTTGCGAAACTACGAGAAACCACTTCGAATTTCGCAGCTATTAAACCTTAGCGATATGTAATTCAATTATGAAGTCTCTATATATATATGTAATGTAAGCACCGCGTACGTGAATTGTATCGTCCGGCATGTAACACAAGTCATTCCTCACTAATTTTGTTATGCGCTAAACGTGCCGCTATTTGCAAAACTCAATTAAACGCGCTAGATGTGTTGGGTCCCGTCCACACAACACACACACACGCACGCACACATACAAGCAAACGGAAAAGATTAAATCGAATCAGCGTAAAACGCATTCAATCCGATGAAACTCTTTAATTAAAAATAAATTTCGTAATAATCGGAAAGGCGCCTTTTCGAAAACAAAAGTCTCAGATTTGCCGCTACAAAAATCAAATTACAATCGTATCGGTCTCGTACTAGCTAATTCCTCCATCGCTTTGTGTGTACGGATACAATATGTGAAAACGTACACACACACACTTGTAATTTTATAATGTTGTTCCTGCTGCTACATTCTCGTCGGGCAGCGGCGCACAATGTCATTTAATCTGGTACTGGTTCGAAGACGGATGGGGGTGGTAGACGGACAATAGTCGCAGGCCAGTGACCCCCCTCGCGGTCCAGCCCTTTACCACTACTTTATCCAACGTTAGCGATGTGTTCTGTTCAGGACTGGTTCACACACAAGACGGCAAAATATATACGTCGTAGTCGTACAACAACATTGCACCCACATTTAACGCATTCCATTCCTTCTCATTGTGTAGATAGCTTTTACTGCGGCATATGGATGATACAGGGTCTGCCGAAAGTAATTGATTCACACAATTATGTTCATGAACTCTCTCTGTATGTATAACCTACTTCTTTAGACGTTAACAATATTAAAAAAGGTTTTTTAAATTTTGTTTAGTTTGACCGATATTATATCTGATTATATCTTTTTCCTAAACGTCATGTAACTGTCAAAGTTAATTTGCTAAATAACAATATGACTGTGGTTGTGTCTTGTGTCGCTTCAATCACTGTTATTAAAGATTTTGAAAAGAGCGCAAGAGAAAGACAAGGTCTTCTGTACGTTATCAACTGCTACCGACATTTACTTAATAAGAGAATGAGCGAATTGCTGTCAAAGAATGCTATTATACGCTGCCATATGTGGATTCTACCAGACTTCCTAGAAAATCTCACTTTAAACTGTAAAGTGTCAAACACTTTGTCTGAAAATGACTGGTCCTTATTAGATTTAGCAGTCACAGAGCTCCCCATCCAGCCTGAGAGCTTTAATAAACTGTAGCAGATGTGATGGTTTCAGAGAGGGTATTTCTTCCTCATCTATAACGCCTTTGCCAAGATGGTTGGCGCGAATTTCTTCAATTGCTGTGCAGTTGGATGTCAGGTGTTTCGGACTTTCATCTTCCGTCCCGCAAAACCTCCAGTCGATATTCTGTTTCAGACCTATCCTCTTCATGTGTTCCCCAAAGTGACGGTGCCCTGTAAGGAAACCTGTGAGAATGCGTAGTTTGTTCATGTTTAGTTCTAGCATGGTTTTTGCTTTCTCCTTGTTGAAATTTCAATGTTTAAAGACCAGAAAAATTGTGCCAGAGGGAAGCTCTGGCATCCTCTTCCCTGTCCTTAAGTTCTTTCTTATACCATAAGTGCTCATCCCTATTCCACAGAATGGTTCCGGTCCCACAAACGATGTTGTGGCGGCCTCCTTTGCTAATAGATTAGCTTTATCATTACCACTGATTCCACTGTGTCCTGGTACCCAGCATAATGCAACTTTGTTTTCTTTGCCCAGGTTGTTTAGTTTATCCCGGCATTTCCAAACTAACTTGGAGCTGATGGTGTTAGAACTCAGCGCCAGTAAGGCTGCCTGACTGTCAGAGAAGATTGCAATGCTCTCCTTTCGATAGTTTCTGTCAAGATTCACCTGAGCATATCTTCCAATCGCATTAATCTCTGCCTGGAAGACACTGAGGTATATTCCCATCGGCTCTGAGTATTTGGTTCCTGGTCCGAATACTCCTGCACCTGTTCCTTTTTCAGTTTTGGACCCATCCGTATACCATTTGATGGTGTTTGCTTTTAGAGAGTAGGTGGAGGATTGTCCTTCCCATTCTCTCTTGTTACTCAACTTCGTTGAAAAGTTCTTTTCAAAGCTGTATTTCCTAACCATTTCATCGTTTGGCAGATCCGAAAGTGGGGAAAGTCCCGCTATAGATGAGAAAACTCCTTGGCATAGAGTCTCGCCCCCTCCCGTCCCTGCTCTGGCCAGTCGGTACATTGCCGCACAGACCACTCCCTCCACAAAGTTTTTTGTCCTGGGTTATTCCTAGATATTTGACTTCGGTTTTGCATTCGATTACTGCTGTATCTAGACGTATGTCTTTCATTTTCGATAGTTTTCACCTGCTAGTATGTCGCTTTTCATTTAGTTAATGCTCAGCCCCACTGATCGACACCATTCGCTAGTGATTCTAAGGCTTGTTCCACGGGTAGTTCTGATCTTCGTAGTGTGTTGGCCTAACGTTGTCTCAGCTGTCCTTGTGGAGAGCACCTCGCTTATCCATGTGGTTACTGTTTTGCTCAGCCTCCTTGTCTCCAGTGCTCGTCTGACGGGACGAAGGCGCAGGTAATTGTTTCTTTTTCATTCAGGGTTTTCTGAATGATCCTTGTTAGCTCTTCCAGGGCAGTCTCTGTCGATCTGCCTGCTCTGTGTCCTTATTAGATCGCATTTCTTCTATGAAGGCCCCGAATAAAACAATCGTAACCCATTCACAATCAAAATCAATCAAAAATCTATCCTCGCACCCTCTGTAGGAAGCAGAAGCATTCATGTTATCCAAAGATTTAAATTTCTCCATGGCTCCCAAAAGCAATAACAGGAAGGTAATGTCAAGAAAATGAAAAGAGTAAGAATGCAAAAATTTGTGGAACCAAGACACAGATCGATACGCGATAAGCTTCCGTACTTTGTTGAAAATTTAATCTTTTGCAAGAAGTCGCTGTAGCTGTTGCACGATTTCTTGATAATTTTCTTTGGATAAAAGTTTCCCAAACATTTTCGCAAATACTTTCAAATTAATGCTTTTTTCTACAGGATTTAGTGTCTCCATAGCAACATCACGCTTTAAAAGTTACTCCATCTAACGACCAAAACTACCTTTGGAATTGCACCCAGATTAAGAACCTCCTATTTTAAGTTGTGGCATGACTTGTGTGTCACATAGCGCCCTCCTGTTGAAACCACATGTCATTGATATCCATATCATCCAATTCAGATCAAAAGAAGTTGGTAATCATCGCCCTATAGCGCTCACTGTTGACGCTGATGGCCTGGCCAACGTCCTTCTAAAAGAAATATGGACCGATGACGCTGCCAGCCCAAAATCCACACAAAACAGTGACTTTTTCGGGATGCATTGGATGCTTTTGGATGTCATGTGGATTGGTATCGTCCCAAATTCGACAATTTTGTTTGTTGACGTACCCATTCATCCAGAAATGGGCCTCGTCACTGAAGATGATTATTTGATGAAAATTAAGATCAGTTCCCAATCAGCAAACACACGTCGTTGTCTATCTCATTTGCCTTCAGCTTCTGTGTCAATTTTATCATTTGCGCGTCTTGTTGAACGCTATATCCGTCCATGGTGATTTGGCAAAACAGACTGAATAAATCACACCCAATCTGAAAGATGTAGCTTCAACAATATGGACGCTACCAACTGTCAAAGTTCGGAAGTCCCTATTTGAAGACACCCCAAAATGGTTTTACACTTATCTAGACAATATCAGAGCAGGATTCTTCTAAATTATTTTTAGATTTATTTTCGCAATTATAAAATGTAAATAGTTAACGTAACTATTATCTATCTCGTGTAATTAAATGAAACCCATTAAGTTAGCAGCAAAATGGGATACACAACATTCACATCTCTGAAGGAAGAGTACTGGAGGGTCTCAATAAAGACCGCATTCGTCTCGGTAGCATAAGAATTTATACAAATAAGTTGCAAGTTCAGCGTTATGTTTATGCATGCAAATGAGATCTTTTATTACTCGAACGTTTATAGCGTATTTAATCGCGATTCCGTAGCCAACTTTAAACGACTTCCTTCAAATGTCGCTTGAAATTTGCTCATTGATGTTAGTTGTGTACGAGGCGCTGGCGGTTTTGCCTATTTCGGCGTAACATCCGAGATAGAAACGGACTATGTTTTTGTTTGTATAATGAATCACAACAAATGGGAGTAAATTAACGAACGCGTCGAACCGTCAAGTGAATAATTTCTGCGATGTAAACATATACATATACATACATATTTATTCTACTATTTCGAGAATAGCGACACTTTCAATACGCATGACTTGGTTATTTACTAATGTCATTGTACTAAATGATTTAGAATTACTTTTTGTTAACCTATTCACACCTTCTACACGACCAAAATAACGAGAAAAAAACAACAAATAGTATGAAGCACATACTGGCAACGAAGGCTATGGAAAGGAGCTAGGAGTTAAGTTAATGAATAGAGTGTAAAACTTTAAAACATAAAAGCTTACGAGCTTGACATTTTCATAGACAAAAACTCTACTGTGTGTATTCTATTGTCCGTGTATCCTTTACATTAAGCGCACCTTTTTTTTGCTAGTCGAATGTTATTGAAATTGACGTGACATTTTCGTTCTAAAAATCTTACCCGTTTAATACCAATACCAGGAATGTTTTGAAGCTATGCTAAGAAAGAAGAAAGAATAAAACGATAACTATCAATAAAAATGTCATGTGTCAAGGGGATAGACGAGCATTAAGAAGAATTATTGAAAAAAAACCGTCGTGCAAGTTATCTTGAGTTGAGAGTTATGTTGGAAAGTTACAAAGTAAGTTGAATGAATAAAAATGTGTGAACAAATTTGAATTTCCATGTCAGACAAAAGAAAAGCCACTTTTGACATTACACCAAAAAAACAATAGAATAAAATGGGCAAAAAGTCGTAAAACTTGGACTCTCCAGCAATGGGATGTAGTAGAGTGGAGTGATGAGTCCAGATTCGAAGTTTGTGTTGGAGACAGCAGAAGTCGTGTTATCTCTGAAAAGAAAAGTAAAATTTTCTGCATCAGTCATGGTCTGGGGCAGCATGTCATCTTAAGGTGTAGGAAAACTTCACTTTATTGACGAAATAGTGAACACAGACAAATATTTAGAGATTTTAGAATAATCTCTTACATATAGAAAGCTAAATTCTTGGAAAAATCTAGAAGAAACTTAGAACAACCTGGAACAACTTTCAAAATTTTGAATTTCTAAAAAAGGGCGTTACTGAAATTTTGTTTTTCCATTTATTTCACGAAGTATACATGATAGAAAGCTAAAATCTTGCAACAATATAGAACAAACGTAGAACAACTTTCAAAATTTCTAAATTCGAAAAAGGGGGGGCTAACTTCAGACCACTGAAATTTAGTTTTCTTCATTTATTTCACGAATTATACATGATAGAAAGCTAAAATCTTGGAACAATATAGAACGAACCTAAAACAACCTGGAACAACTTTCAAAATTTCTAAAAAGAGGCATTACTGAAATTTTGTTTTTCTTAATTGTTTCATAAACCCCACATAACAGAAGGCTCAAATTTTGGAACAATGTCCACAACAAGTAGAACAAACTGGGACAACTCTCAAAAGTTAGAATTTCGAAAAAAGGGGGCAGCGAAATTTAATTTTTATTAATTATTTCATAAACTACTAATGTGAGAAGGTTCAAATTTTGGAACAATGTTCAGAACAACCTGGAACAACTGTCAAAATTTGGAATTTTGAAGGAGGGGAGGGAGGGCTGACCAGAAAAAACGGTTTTTTCGATTTTTCTGGTCAATTTTTTAATATTTTTCTGGAAAATTCGGTAACAATGTAGAACAAACCTATAACAACCTGGAACAACTTTAAAAATTTCGAAATTCGAAAAAGGGGAGTGCCTAACTTCACAACCCTGAAATTTAGTTTTCCTTATTTATTTCACGAATTATACATGATAGAAAGCTAAAATCTTGGAACAATATTGAACAAACCTAGAACAACCTGGAAAACTTTCAAAATTTCGAAATTCGAAAGAGGCGTTACTGAAATTTTGTTTTTTTCAATTATTTCATAAACCCTACATAACAGAAGGCTCAAATTTTGGAACAATGTCCACAACAAGTAGAACAAACTGGGACAACTCTCAAAAGTTAGAATTTCGAAAAAAGGGGACAGCGAAATTTAATTTTTATTAATTATTTCATAAACTACTAATGTGAGAAGGTTCAAATTTTGGAACAATGTTCAGAACAACCTGGAACAACTGTCAAAATTTGGAATTTTGAAGGAGGGGAGGGAGGGCTGACCAGAAAAAACGGTTTTTTCGATTTTTCTGGTCAATTTTTTAATATTTTTCTGGAAAATTCGGTAACAATGTAGAACAAACCTATAACAACCTGGAACAACTTTAAAAATTTCGAAATTCGAAAAAGGGGGAGTGCCTAACTTCACAACCCTGAAATTTAGTTTTCCTTATTTATTTCACGAATTATACATGATAGAAAGCTAAAATCTTGGAACAATATTGAACAAACCTAGAACAACCTGGAAAACTTTCAAAATTTCGAAATTCGAAAAGAGGCGTTACTGAAATTTTGTTTTTTTCAATTATTTCATAAACCCTACATAACAGAAGGCTCAAATTTTGGAACAATGTCCACAACAAGTAGAACAAACTGGAACAACTCTCAAAAGTTAGAATTTCGAAAAAAGGGGCCAGCGAAATTTAATTTTTATTAATTATTTCATAAACTACTAATGTGAAAAGGTTCAAATTTTGGAACAATGTTCAAAACAACTAGCACAACCTGGAACAACAGTCAAAATTTCGAATTTTTAAGGAGGGGAGGGAAGGCTGACCAGAAAAAACGGTTTTTTCGATTTTTCTGGACATTTTTTAAATATTTTTCTCCAAAATTCTGCAACAATTTAGAACAAACCTAGAACAACCTGGAACAACTTTAAAAATTTCGAAATTCGAAAAAGGGGGAGTGCCTAACTTCACAACCCTGAAATTTAGTTTTCCTTATTTATTTCACGAATTATACATGATAGAAAGCTAAAATCTTGGAACAATATTGAACAAACCTAGAACAACCTGGAAAACTTTCAAAATTTCGAAATTCGAAAGAGGCGTTACTGAAATTTTGTTTTTTTCAATTATTTCATAAACCCTACATAACAGAAGGCTCAAATTTTGGAACAATGTCCACAACAAGTAGAACAAACTGGAACAACTCTCAGAAGTTAGAATTTCGAAAAAAGGGGCCAGCGAAATTTAATTTTTATTAATTATTTCATAAACTACTAATGTGAAAAGGTTCAAATTTTGGAACAATGTTCAAAACAACTAGCACAACCTGGAACAACAGTCAAAATTTCGAATTTTTAAGGAGGGGAGGGAAGGCTGACCAGAAAAAACGGTTTTTTCGATTTTTCTGGACATTTTTTAAATATTTTTCTCCAAAATTCTGCAACAATTTAGAACAAACCTAGAACAACCTGGAACAACTTTCAAAATTTCGGAATCCAAAATGGGGGAGCTAACTTCACACCCCTGGAATTTACTTTTCCCCATTTATTTCACGAATTATACATGATAGAAAGCTAAAATCTTGGAACAATATTGAACAAACCTAGAACAACCTGGAAAACTTTCAAAATTTCGAAATTCGAAAGAGGCGTTACTGAAATTTTGTTTTTTTCAATTATTTCATAAACCCTACATAACAGAAGGCTCAAATTTTGGAACAATGTCCACAACAAGTAGAACAAACTGGAACAACTCTCAGAAGTTAGAATTTCGAAAAAAAGGGGCCAGCGAAATTTAATTTTTATTAATTATTTCATAAACTACTAATGTGAAAAGGTTCAAATTTTGGAACAATGTTCAAAACAACTAGCACAACCTGGAACAACAGTCAAAATTTCGAATTTTTAAGGAGGGGAGGGAAGGCTGACCAGAAAAAACGGGTTTTTTCGATTTTTCTGGACATTTTTTAAATATTTTTCTCCAAAATTCTGCAACAATTTAGAACAAACCTAGAACAACCTGGAACAACTTTCAAAAATTTCGGAATCCAAAATGGGGGAGCTAACTTCACACCCCTGGAATTTACTTTTCCCCATTTATTTCACGAATTATACATGATAGAAAGCTAAAATCTTGGAACAATATTGAACAAACCTAGAACAACCTGGAAAACTTTCAAAATTTCGAAATTCGAAAGAGGCGTTACTGAAATTTTGTTTTTTTCAATTATTTCATAAACCCTACATAACAGAAGGCTCAAATTTTGGAACAATGTCCACAACAAGTAGAACAAACTGGAACAACTCTCAGAAGTTAGAATTTCGAAAAAAGGGGCCAGCGAAATTTAATTTTTATTAATTATTTCATAAACTACTAATGTGAAAAGGTTCAAATTTTGGAACAATGTTCAAAACAACTAGCACAACCTGGAACAACAGTCAAAATTTCGAATTTTTAAGGAGGGGAGGGAAGGCTGACCAGAAAAAACGGTTTTTTCGATTTTTCTGGACATTTTTTAAATATTTTTCTCCAAAATTCTGCAACAATTTAGAACAAACCTAGAACAACCTGGAACAACTTTCAAAATTTCGGAATCCAAAATGGGGGAGCTAACTTCACACCCCTGGAATTTACTTTTCCCCATTTATTTCACGAATTATACATGATAGAAAGCTAAAATCTTGGAACAATATTGAACAAACCTAGAACAACCTGGAAAACTTTCAAAATTTCGAAATTCGAAAGAGGCGTTACTGAAATTTTGTTTTTTTCAATTATTTCATAAACCCTACATAACAGAAGGCTCAAATTTTGGAACAATGTCCACAACAAGTAGAACAAACTGGGACAACTCTCAAAAGTTAGAATTTCGAAAAAAGGGGGCAGCGAAATTTAATTTTTATTAATTATTTCATAAACTACTAATGTGAAAAGGTTCAAATTTTGGAACAATGTTCAAAACAACTAGCACAACCTGGAACAACTGTCAAAATTTCGAATTTTGAAGGAGGGGGGGGGGCTGACCAGAAAAACGGTTTTTTCAATTTTTCTGGACATTTTTTAAATATTTTTCTCCAAAATTCTGCAACAATTTAGAACAAACCTAGAACAACCTGGAACAACTTTCAAAATTTCGGAATCCAAAATGGGGGAGCTAACTTCACACCCCTGGAATTTACTTTTCCCCATTTATTTCACGAATTATACATGATAGAAAGCTAAAATCTTGGAACAATATTGAACAAACCTAGAACAACCTGGAAACCTTTCAAAATTTCGAAATTCGAAAGAGGCGTTACTGAAATTTTGTTTTTTTCAATTATTTCATAAACCCTACATAACAGAAGGCTCAAATTTTGGAACAATGTCCACAACAAGTAGAACAAACTGGAACAACTCTCAGAAGTTAGAATTTCGAAAAAAGGGGGCAGCGAAATTTAATTTTTATGAATTATTTCATAAACTACTAATGTGAAAAGGTTCAAATTTTGGAACAATGTTCAAAACAACTAGCACAACCTGGAACAACTGTCAAAATTTCGAATTTTGAAGGAGGGGGCGGTGACCAGAAAAACGGTTTTTTCAATTTTTCTGGACATTTTTTTAATATTTTTCTCCAAAATTCTGTAACAATTTAGAACAAACCTAGAACAACCTGCAACAACTTTCAAAATTTTGAATTTCGAAAAAGGAGGGGGCTAACTTCACGCAAGCGAAGAAGGTGCTCCGAAAACAGCCCGCAAGATCAATCCCCGAATTGAAACAAAAACTTGAAGAAATTTGGGATTCTATTATGCCGGAGTTTTGCTAAAGCTTAGTCCACACAATGCCACAAAGACTTTCAGATGTTGTAATAAGAAAAGGTGATGTTATCCAGTGCTAATGTGCAATGCAGTTTTAGTCTCATTTTGTATCATGTTTTGTTTGTTTTAGTTAATTAGTTTAGTTGAATAGTTTTCTTTGTTATCACGTTTTTCTTTTATTTATAGCTATAAGATTCTAAAATGTTGTTGAATTGATAAATAAAAAACAATTGCACCCATTACTTATATATCTGTACTAACTTTGGGCCAACTGACATGAGAAGGGCTCGTACATACATAGTCTCCTTTTAGCTCAATACACTTTCCCCAGCGATGTTTAATAGCTTCGATTCCTTGTTTCCTTCGATACCTCTTCATTATTGGCAAATCTTTTACCACACCAAACCATTTTTTTCAAGTTTGGAAACAAGGAATACTGCAAGGGAGGAACTTTAATTCATTCATTTTGGCCATTCAGTTTTATCGTGATTTCATCACTCAAAGGCTGCAATAAGTTTGCATAATCCGCGCCGTTGATTGTTTCTCCTTTCTAAAGATAATCAATGAAAATTATCCCAAAAAACTGACGCCATGACCTTACCGATAGATGGATCTATCTTCGCCTTTTTTGGAGCCAATTCTCCCTTTTCAGTCCATCTTTTTGACCGTTCCATTTTGAAATGCCCATCATTTCTGCTAGCTCGTGCACTTTCACTCGACGATCATCCAATACCACATTGTTGATATCCTTCATCACATCTGGCGTGGTTGACCACTGCGATGTTCGTCTTGGCACCTCGTGCGACCTCGTTTAAACTCTGCTACCCAATATTTTACTGTTTTAAACGAAGGAGGAACTCAAAATTCTGTTTCCTTCAATTGGATAGGAAAAAAGAAAAAATATTTTAGCAGTTTTTTTTTATTACGAACTAGTAGATTTTTTTGTCGCTTTTTCTAGTAGACATCAATAAATTAGAGGATAATTATTCTATAGAAGGTCTAATTCACGGGTGCAGGCTTATTTATGGTTTACACACTTCTGTATGTCGACATACGAACCAACATTAGACGTCGCGAACTTCATTACAGAGCGTAGAAAGTAAAGTGAATGGAGAATCTATCCTCACATATAATTAGAGGCTTCGCATCTTTTGCGACAGACAAGAAAACTAGATTGACCTACGTGTAGGTTAAGATCGTTATGTTGATAAATGCAAATGAAGTATGTGTATATGCAAGTCGAAGATATATGCGTGTGCAAACACCAGCGATAAGTTTAAATTCTAGAGAAGTAATACTCGATGCGACTGTATAAACATATTTGATTACGATGTTAAGGATTAGGTAATAAATTAATGCAGATTTATTGTGCTTCTATTCATTTTAATATGTAATATTTATACAGTATTAGAACGTCCAGTATAGTCATCAAGATCTCTGATAGGAAAATATGCAGAATTTTGTAAAATACAGTCTTTTTCTTTTGTCAATTGCTTTTTATTTGTCAAATGATTTTCTCGTTTTGCAAACGTCAAATTTGTTTGTCAAATGAGATCAGTGGCGTAGCCAGGGCGAGAGCCCGAGGGGCCCGGCCCCCTCCGAAATTGTACTGTATCCATAATTCGAATTTTATTAAAAAATATTAAAATAATTTTTTTTCGGTAGAAACGATAAGTAGATCTGATGAAAACAAGCATCTATTGCAACACTGCACAGTGCACACACACAGAGTTGCCAGGTTGGGCGATTTATCGCAATTTGAGCGACTTCTAACACAAAATTGCGACAACTTTTTTGTAGAAATCGCAAGTCGCAAATTGAGCTATTTCAAATTGTTCAGGTTGCGTTTAATTTGATTAATTTTATTATTTACTTCGTTTTACTTTAGTTCTTCAACCCTTTTGGGCCTCTCCCAAACCAAAATTCTGGCTACGCCACTGAATGAGATTCTTCTTTTGTCAAATCACTTTCCTTCAAAGTAACTACCTTGAGAAGCGACACAGCGCTGGAGACGATTCTTCCATTCCTCATAGTAGTGCTGGAACTCGGGTACTTGAATATGTAGCTTTCAGTTGGTCGGTTACGGCTGTTTGAATATTCTCCACTATGCCAAAATGACATACTTTAATATGAATTTTCAATTTTGGGGAATAGAAAAAAATCACATGGACTAAAGTCGGGTGAATAAGGAGGCTGAGGAGTCACAGGAATGTTTTTACTGGTAAAAAACTCGTTGATAGAAATCGCGGTGTGACAAGGAGCATTGTCTTAATGCAACACCCACATGTTTTTGCTGGTTGGTCTCACACGCATGACCCTTTTGCGAAGTATCTCAAGGACTTCTCGGTTTGTGAATAATTCCTTGGCTATTAAAAAAGCAAATCAACATCCATTTGATTTTTGACTTGCTCATTCTTGTTTTTTTTGGCCTTGGAGAGATTGAAGTGTGCCACTCCATCCTCTGGCGCTTGGTTTCCGGATCATACTCAAACACCCAATACTCGTCGCCTGTAATGACACGTTCCAAATAATGCAAATCGTTTTCAATTGCTCCCAAAACGTCAAGGCACCTTTCCTTTCTGGTGTCCATTTGCTCTCGTGAAAGATTTTTCGGAGCCATTTCTGCACAAATTTTTCTCATCGCCAATTCATTGGTCAAAATTTGATGAACTTGTTGTGTGAGTCAAATTCAAAAGTCAAGTCAAACGACGATCTGAATGCACAAGATCGCGGATTCTGCCATTTTCAGTTTCATCGCATCTTCCCGCTGCGAGGCTCGTCTTCAATTGAATGCCTTCCTTCTGAAAATGCCTTAAACCACCTAAAAACCCGGGCTCTCGACAAAACACTGTCTCTATAGGCCTGACGCAGTTTTTCAAATGTTTCTGTTGCACTGTGTCCTAATCTGAAGCAGAACTTGATAGCACAACGTTGGTCGAAATTGATGTCACTCATTCTTTGAACGCACTAACAAAACACTAGAAAATCTGTCTCATTACTTAATTTACACACCACGTAGTTCACGTCGATTTTGACATGAAAAAAATGAGAAGCGTGCGAGGGTGAAAGCATCACGTTCGAGCTGGGCTCGGTTTGAAAATGATGCAGACTTCTTAAACCGCATTGTTATTATGGATGAAACTTGGGTACATTTTTACGACCTAGAAACAAAGCAACAATCGATGGCATGGAGACACTCTGGTTCTCCAAGGACTACGAAGTTTCGTGTTCAAAAATCAACTGGATAAGTTCTTGCTTCAGCTTTTTTGGGATTGCCATGGAGTAAACATGATTGATTTTCTGGATAAGGATGGAACAATATCTGGGAATTATTATTCGATCTTACTGATCACACTACGAGAAAAAATTATGGAGGGGAAACACGACAAGTTTTTTTTTTTTTTCAAAGACAATAACATTTATTTCATCATCTATCCCATCAAGTTTTCAATTATTCCTGGAACAGCTTGCAAAATTTCTAGAAATCTGGACTAAACATCGCACAGATCATATCTTTCCCCCCAAAATAAACAAAAATAACGATACAGAAGCGACATCTATTAGTCCTACTAAATATCGTGATGTTAGCTGTACATTTCGCGCCCAATTCACAATCACGATATTTCGCAATTACAACCGTGACTCATGTTAACTTCCGCATTTCATTTGAGTCACCCTTTTTCGTGAAAAAAAAATAATAGGGCGGACAGGGGGGTTAGTCGATGGGAATAACTGTGACAATGTGTGCGTGCCCCAGTGTATATGTATGTAGAATAATCGTGTATGTGTTAAACCTTCCATGTCGTTAGACTACCGGCGTATAAAGCGTTGACAGTTGGGCGCCCGTTCGACCATAATTGACGCATATTAATTGGGTTCTGTTGTAATGCGAAATGCTTGTCGATATTGTACGAGTGTCGTAAATATAACAGAATCGCGCCAAATAAAATATCAATTAACGTACGCCGCATTTTTCTGGTCGCTCATTGAAACATTCCATAATTTTAGCGTTTCGCAATAGCTGAAATTAAATTATATAATACCGCAAAATGATAAAAATTCATGTTTGTCTAGTTGGCCGTGTCGCATTTTATTGTTTTCATTTATATTATATATATATATAATAAATCTATCGTTAGTGGTGGTTCTATTGATTGATTCCCGTCATAATTTCCCGTAATCAACTATGTACTTATATTTATTTATTATTCAGATAAATGTCGATATTACTCATATAGAAAGAAACGTATTATTAGTGCTAAACGGTGAAATTAAATAAATGCACAACGTTTATGCTTCGATGCTTGAAATCGCTGGTATCATATTAAAAGATTCCTGAAGAAATGTTTTTCTTTTCTTCTAATTTTTATTGATATTGATTGGAGATTAATTAAGATTATTAAGACATTAATTATTTTTATAATAAAAAATTAATAAATTAATGATGTTTAATTCGATTAAATATTCTAGCTCTACATTTCTTTGTTTAATAGTCATAATTAGTGCTCATAGGTATATCTAAAAAAATGTAATTGTCAAAATATTTATGACAGACACCTAATTGTCAATATATTTAAACTCTAACAAATGTAGTTACCAACATAAATCCAACACCGGATAAATCAGTTATTTTTAATAATTTTCAGTACCCCAGCAGTTACATCTGTAAACGATCAAATCATAACAATCCAAACAATTTTGACAGCTAACGAATTATAAAAACAAAAATGGAATTCTTTCAGATATGACAATTAAGTATACCCACACGATAAAATATATCAGTCAGGGGTAAAATTGTAAAATCAGTTCTTCATTACGATATCTTTGCTATCAAATTAGCCAGTAGCCAAATTGCGAATTGTGACGCCTGAAAAGTTTATAATGATTGTTTCAAAATATATATTACAGTGAATGTTGACCAGTTTAGGTGACCCAATTGTCAAAATGTTTCACAAAAAAAGTTTGACAATGACAATTTTTTTGACATGATTATTAATTTATTTACAATTTTAAATGTCAAAATCGTTTATGACCAGGTATAAAATCAGCTGGTTAGGGATTTATGATTTTAAAATGTCACTAAATTAATCGAAAACAGGTTATCAATTTTACAATTTTGACAAGCATAACTGTTCAAAAGATTGACTTTTTACGCACCAAATTGAATCGTGAAATGACAGGTTTTGATAGGCGAGTACAAAAAGTCAAATAAATTTTGCATTGTTTCAAAATATAGTATGTTTTTTTTGTTGCCGGATAGGTGTCCAAATTGTCAAAATGCGGTCACGAAAAAAAAAAACACAATGACAATTTTATTTGACATGATTATTAATTATTTGACAATTTTACATGTCAAAATCCATCTGCCAGGTGTAAAATCAGCTGGCAGACATTTCTGACAGCTGTCAAATTGTTAAAACAGTTATCATTTTATAATTTTGACAAGCATAAATATCAAAAGATTGCTGGCACTCTCCAAATTGGCAATCATTTTCGGATTTTACAAATATAATTGTAAATCGTAAATTTTAGCATTATTTCAGATTTGACAATTATATCTGTCAAAATATTGTATTGTATATGTTGTAATAATCACAGGAGACAATAAAATCAATTACTTTTCACAATATCGACTGTTACAACAATAAATCGGGCAATCTCTCAGATTTGACAATTACACATATCAAATAGGTAGGTACATCTGTCAGCTGTAAAATCAATTGTTAAATCAGTTTTTTTTTAAGATTCCTATAGTATTCCAACTATTCAAATTTTTCGACATTTGAAATCGCGAAAACAATCATTTTTTTTACAATTTTGACAAATATAACCACCAAAAGATTGATGACAACCGCCAATTGTCAATCTCTTTCACATTTTACAAATATAATTGTCAAAATACACCCGGCATCTGAGAAATTATTTTAATAATTTTCAACACAATCAATTAACAATCATTAACAATCACATCTGTCAAAATACATGTAAGCGTCACCTATACTGGTTTTTACCATTTTAACTGCTGTAATAATTAAAAATTTTCTCACGATTTTGTGGTTATTATATTGTAAAAACAGTAAACAATAGATCATAACACTCATAACACAATTTTGACAGCTGACAAATTATAAGAAACTACAAAAGAATTATACATAACACAATATGTCAGGTGTAAAATTATCAAATCTTCTTTTATTTTTTCGAATCTTTTTCGGGTTGTACAAATGTAATTGTCAAAATACATTTGACAGCTGTCACCAGTCACTTATTTTTAATAATTTTTGGTATCGTAACCCTAAATTTTTTTTGACAAGGTGGTAAATCGCAAATATAAAGGATTGTTTCAAAATATATGCACCATCTGTATACTTTTTTTACCTCTTTAAATATTGTTATAACAATAAATGAATCAACCATTCAGATTTGACAATTTTACATGTCAAAATCTGTCTCCCAGATGTAAAATCAACCGTTAAATTTTTTTTTTTTTCACGATTTTAACAATCTACATTTTCTGACAGCTGTCATATTGTGAAAACAGTTATTTGTTTACAATTTTGACAAGTATAACTATCAAGCATCCATCCACAATAATTTTCGGTATCGTGTCAATAAAAAAACTAAAATTTTGACTGATAAATCGCAAATTTTAGCATTATTTGAAATTTGACAATTATATCTGTCACAATATATGTATTGTATATGTTGTAGTAATCGCAGCAAACAATAAAATCAATTACGTTTCACAATATCGACTATTACAACAATAAATCAAGCAATCTCTCAGATTTGACAATTACAGATGTCAAATATGTACATACATCTGCCAGCTGTAAAATCAATTGTTAAATCAGTTTTTTTTAAGATTCCTAGTATTCCAACTATCCAAATTTTTTGACAGTTATCAAATTGCGGAAACAATAATTTTTTTATTTTTAATTTTGACAGATAAAACCAGCAAAAGATTAAAGACAGCCGCCAATTGCCAATCTAATTCAGATTTTACAAATGTAATTGTCAAAATACATCTGGCATCTGAGAAATCGGTTATTTTTAATAATTTTCAGTATGGCAACAATCGTAACAATTTTTTTGACAGATAACAAACGATTATTTCCGATTTAACAATCATATCTGTCAAAATACATGTAAGCGTCACCTACACTATTTTTACCATTTTAACTACTGCAATAATAATAAAAAACAGTAAACAATTAGATCATAACATTCATAACACAATTTTGACAGCTGACAAATTATAAAAAAACAACAAAAGAATTATACATAACACAATATGTCAGGTTTTTTATTAAATCAAGTATTTAACCATCCAAATTTTTTGACAAATTGTGTTTTTTTACAGTTTTGACAGGTATAACTACCTAAAGATTGATGACAGCTGTAAAAATGTGAATTAAATTTTTATTTTTGCGATTTTAAATACCGTAAACATCCATATTTCTAACAGCTGTCAAATTATGAAAACAATTATTTTTTGACAGCTATAAAATTGTTTTTTTTTTTACAGTTTTGACAGGTATAACTACCTAAAGATTGATGACAGCTTTAAAATTGTGAATTAAGTTTTCTTTCTGCGATTTTAAATACCGTAAACATCCACATTTTTAACAGCTGTCAAATTGTGAAAACAATTATTTGTTGTACAGTTGTAGCGAATGTTACTGTCAACACATTTACAATGAAAAATTGTTTTCACAGCCAACAAATCGTAAAAATAAGGATTTTTTCAGATTTAACAATTATGTCGGTCAAAACATGAAAGTATCCAAATATTTTTGACAGCTGTCACATTTTAATAAAAAGGCGTTTTTCACCGTTTCAACTCTTCCCACTTTTCAGTGGTTTAATAGCGATCAAATTATAAAATTATTTCTATGCCTTTACGGCTGTGTAGTCAGTGAGGGGTGGTGGAAAATTCTTTCCATATAAGGGGCGATGGTATTTTTTTAATTCAAATACCTTACCTTTAACGCCTTTATATATTTATACAATGAATTATTTATAAACAATAAATTCCCAATAAAAACATCATTTACCTTATTGAGCATGTAACAAAATCTTGTTAATTTAAATAGATGCAATTAGCGACAGGGGAGACATTAAAGGCGATTGTTCGGAGCACATTTCAATTTACCTGCATCATCTGCTGGATGCAATTGAAAGCAATTAATGTTACAGTTGAATTAAAGCGCTTAAAACAAAGATGCTTTGAGGCGATGTGCATTACATGCACATCGATTCATTTACTATAAAGGAGCTGAATGCAATTCTACTTTCACTTTCACTTACCGAATCTGGAACAGTATGATCGGGCGATTGCATCAGTATTGTCGTATACGATTTACGCTGAATTAACTAAAATATTAGAATGATGGAAATTTATGTTTAGATATAATAATCGTGGCAGCACTAACTTCCTTCATTAAATTTATTGTTGTAAATTCCCTGCAATCTGATACCTACTTACTCTTTTACAAAATAGAACCCGTTATTGAAAATTTCCAATTCAATGCTCGAATATACTGCAAATGTACGAACAAAGCAAATATTTAATAACGAGAATTCGGTTTCTGGTGGTTTAATCTAAACGAAAAGATAATACTGTTATGGACTTTAACTTTCGAGTTAAATATCGCAACACACGGTTTGTTGTACAGTGAAAATTTCATATTGATTTTCGCGGTTTATAAATGTACCTCTACATTTCCTGTGCTCATTCCAAATTAAATAATACGCTACATACTTATATTTATGTAAGTGACTGTTTTAAAATGTCATTTAGCTGTCAAAATTTTTTAAAATTATCTACGATACCCTGTATAATATATAACGATATGCATATAAATAGAATGGCCTTTGGAAATATTTCAAAAAGGTATATCCTAGATACTTCCTGCATTTAGTTATTATAATTCAAGGTTTCCTAGTTATAATTGCAAATAAATCGATGTGATTAGTACAGAATCGAAAACAAATCATTGGAAAATATAAATAAAATAATTGAGCTCAATACACGTGTTATTTGAACTGTAGAGTATTTATTGTTGTGAAAATTTGTTGCGGTTATAATTCGCAATACCCGGTAAAATTATTAACAGAGGAAAGCGTTATACATTGTTGAAGCTGTATTCAATCAGCTGCGACAAATACATATTTTACTTTCTTTATTATATGGAACCGTACATTAATAACCGCAATGTTGATACCAACCAACTATTGCATTATCTGATATAATAAAAGTGACAAAAATAATTAATGATATTAATGACTAATACGTGAACTACTTTTATTGTTACTGTTTATTATTATTTACCAACTTTAAAAACAAAAATTTCTTTCGCAAATAGGTATACAGTTGGAGAAAAAAAGTATCCTGCAAGTGTGCGAAATTCAAATCCTACAGGACCTTTATTGTCTTGTTCTTGTTTCTTCTACTGTACAAAAACTATCTTTCAATTTAGATTATTTAATTAAAATAAGAAACGTTAAAAACGGTCGTGTGTGCATGTAAACTTCCTGTCAAAAACCTTATTTTTTACATTATAAAATAGTTCTCGGTTTGTCATATGGATTGTCAATCATCGCTGTCAGATTGACAGATAATATATGTACCGGGTGGCCAACTAAGAATATCGCTCGGTCATATCTCAGGAACAGTTTACAGAACAGCTTTTGGAAAAACAAATATTTACTAACGTGACCCCGAGAAACATTTGGAAATTATTTAGAAAAGCGTAGGATGACCGCTAGAGGGCGTAACTGATCACCAAAAATTTTAATTCTTATTTTACGCAAAATTTACCAACTTAAGGTCTATCATAAATGTGAAAATCGAAATCTACTGAAAATTTTGCATACTTTGCATCGAACAGTTTTTTGTATTTTGCAAAATAAGGGGAGGGGTGGGAGGGGAAACTTTGTATTGAAGGAACGCTTATAACTCCGGTTCTGTTGAATCGAATTTTGCAAACTTAGTCTCGTTGAAATCAGCATTACTCCTCCAATTTGGTGCTGACAAATTCGAACTAATCTAATAAGTGACCTGCATGCTAGAGGGCGCTGTTTAATTTTTTTCGGAAATTTTCTTTTTTCTCTAAAATATTAAATGGAAACATCTATTTTTGACAACAAATTAAAAAAGTAGGCTAAATTACCAACAAATCAGCGAAAACCGGATATCGCTATCTTTTACCAATCCGAAGATATCTTCAGAAACGTGTGGATGGTGAAAATTTTTTCTATAAACTTAAATTATTCTGCTTCCTGTGAACGGAATTGAGCAAATTTGGTCTTAGAAGAAAGGATTTTCATTGACCTATGTTTCTGATTCAAACTGTTTAATATTGTAGGAATAGTTTTAACGATATTTCCTATTTCCACAACCAAGTTGTTACGAGCAGTAGATCACGTTGCAAAAATAAGATATTTTTTTCGGCCCTACAAATAAGATTCTAAACAAGTCACATTTGCGGTCCTGGGTGGCTAT
Organism: Holotrichia oblita; assembly: GCA_023690525.1. Taxonomy (NCBI): domain Eukaryota; kingdom Metazoa; phylum Arthropoda; class Insecta; order Coleoptera; family Scarabaeidae; genus Holotrichia; species Holotrichia oblita. The sequence goes on from CM043018.1 coordinate 8,917,204, forward strand.
GGAAATAGACTGGCGTGTTATATCCACCTATCAGAGGCTAGAAAATAGCGAAAATTTACGGAGAAATGCACAGCACACTCATCATATTGAAAAACATATTGTTGCGAATGGCTAGAGATATATCTTGTATTCTGTTCTCTTTAACACCCTCTAGCGGTGACAGAAATAAAGACAAATTAAACAATTTGAATCACTAATAGTAGGTTTAGGAAAATCCATGATAGTCTATTTTTTTGGCCGCCAAGTCTTCCACGCACTGTTCTTTTCAAAAATTATAAAATTTACGTGTTTAAATTTTTTTATCGCCCTCTAGCGGTGACGGACAAGAGTAAAATTAAACAGCTCCGATCACTAAACATAGGACAATGAAAATCCTTTCTAATAAGACCAAATTTGCTAAATTCCGTTCATAGGAAGCAGAATAATTTAAGTTTATAGAAAAAATTTTCACCATCCACACGTTTCTGAAGATATCTTCGGATTGGTGAAAGATAGCGATATCCGGTTTTCGCTGATTTGTTGGTAATTTAGCCTATTTTTTAATTTATTGTCAAAAATTTATGTTTTCATTTAATATTTTCGAGAAAAAACAAAATTCCCGAAAAAAAATTTAAACAGCGCCCTCTAGCATGCACGTCACTTATTAGACTGATTCGAATTTGCAAGCACCAGATTGGAGGAGTAATGCTGTTTTCAATAAGACTAAGTTTGCAAAATTCGGTTCAAGAGAACCGGAGTTATAAGCTTTCCTTCAATACAAAGTTCCCCCTCCACCCCTCCCCTTATTTGACAAAATACAAGGAAGTTGTCCGATGTAAAATTGATGATAGACCTTAAGTTGGTAAATTTTGCGTAAAATAATAATTAAAATTTTTAGTGATCAGTTACGCCCTCTAGCGGTCATCCTACGCTTTTCTAAATAATTTCCAAATGTTTCTCGGGGTCACTTTAGTCAACAATTTTTTTTCCCAAAGCTGTACTGTAAACCGTTCCTGAGATATGGCCGAGCGACATTCTTAATTGGCCAGTCAGTACAGTCAGGAGCATAGAATTCCAGACAATTAACTTATTGGAAGACTGGTTCACAATATGAAAATTTAGTCACAATTTTATTATATCTAAAAATCATGGAACAAATTTTTTAACCTCGAGTTTATAACAGTTTTCTTTGACATTTTAATAATAATAATTGTTTTTTAAAACACTTGGACTTCACAAATTATTATCGAGTTAAGAACAATTCATATTTAGACTATTTGATCATTCATCACCATTTGCATATCATTACCGCCAACATTGAGTTTTTATTTTAACCTGAACCAAAGTTAGCCAAACAATCCAACAAATACTTTTGAACAACATTTTTACAAAACCCAGTGGAGCTTTGAAAGTTGAAAAAGATATCTACCCGAACAAGATTAACTTGATGATTTTGAAGCACATTTTGGAACTAAACCTCTCGTACTACATTAAAAAATAATAATAATAATTTACCTGGAATAACACAATAAATAATCAAAAAAGAATTTGTAAAGAAAAGAAGAAATAAAACACCCGACAATACACAATTGTACCGTCTTGTATTCTTTCGCTAAACGCGAATATTGTTTCCGACAGCGTGATCAGACTTTGAACAAAATACAAGGCCTCGGAGCAGGCGATATTGACCTTTCAGGGAAAGTATAAGATCGGAATGAAAGTTGTTTTACAGCCGCACTGCAGAGAGATTTTCGGTAGAATTTTGGTCGCATAGTCTCCGTCTGAATAATATGTAGGATATTGGGGAAGGTCAAGCGTTTAACAGCATGATATATTAGCGAATTTTAGGAGATTGTGAACATAATGATCGTTAATTCTAAATTTAATTAGAAAGTGCTTGCAATTAAATGTTTTTTTTTTGCCTTCTACATAACTACTGCAGTCTTTACGACACGGTACAAGATTTCTATCCGATCACAAAGGTTAAAAGTAATAAAAAAATACACACATTTATTATTCTTGTATAGAGAGTGTTCAGAACTTACATTCAAGTGAATGCAATTATTTTCTGATGTTATAAATCTGCCATAACATCAAGTTGTATAGGCCAAACGAGAAGGTACTGAAAAATTCTTAGCCTACTACAGAAGGAAAATTTGAAAGTCAAGACCTTTCAGATCTTTCAAAAAGAAATTTTTATCTTTCTCTGCAAATCACCTCTTCGTTGGAAGAAAATTAACGACCTTTCAACCTTTTTGTTCAGTTGAGGAAAGGCATGGTAGTTGTCTGGAACCAGATTTGGTGAAATAGGAGGGTGTTCGAGTAATTACAACCCTAAATCACGAATTTTTGCATGGCAACACGTGATTTGTGTGCAAGAGCATTGTCCTTGAAAAACAAAAACTGAAGCAGGAACTTTTCCAGCAGATTTTTGAACACGAACGTTCTTAGACCTTAGCGAGCCAGAGTGTCAACTTTCATTCCGATCTTATTTCCCTGAAAGGTCAATATCGCCTGCTCCGAGGCCTTGTATTTTGTTCAAAGTCTGATTACGCTGACGGAAACAATATTCGCGTTTGCTGTGTGTGCTGATGGAATACTTTTTTCGCCATTCTACAAGGTAGAAACCACCCAAAACTCATTCTGGGTGGTTTCTAAATGTTTCACAAAATGGTAAACGGAATTGCATTGCCTTATTTTAGAAAATTGCCGGAAAGAAAACATATTTTGATTGGGACAACCTATCGTCCCATATCTTTCTATAGATTTGATCACAAAATGTCAAACTGAAAATGTTGCATTCGTTTTCTTACCACCCAAATCAACCTACATCATGCAGCCCCTGAACGTCTCCTTTTTTCGACTTTTGAAGGAGCACTGTAGCCAAATATTAACTCTGTTCAAAAAGGGAGGAGGTCGAAAGGAATCTTGTATCCCAAAATTCATATTCCCATCTCGATAGAGCTCAAGTATTGGCAAGACTTTCGTCTACCGCAAAAAATGATGACGACCAAGAGATTTTGAATAACTCTATTGTGGAACTTTTGAAAGAAATGCAATATGACAAACTTGCAGCTAGAGAGAAGAAAAAATTAAATGTTGAAGCAGGGAAGAGTGTGGTGGGCAATAGTGATAAAACTACTGGTGAATTAGATTCGGGGAACGATGAAAGTGCGGATGAAGAAGTCTTGGAAGAGGAAACAGAAGTAATACCTGAAGAAGAAACTGAAGTGACCAATTCTCTGAATGTGACTTTTAATGAAACTGACCTCTTATTACCTGAAACGAGAAATTTTGCTGTGGACTGTGATCTAAAAATTCATGATTGGGTACTCGTGGTTTTCCCTGTTCAGAATTGTACACATGAAATATTTTTTATTGGGCGAATTACCGAAAAGTTACCAAATAAACTGTACAAAACAAATTTTTTAAGAAATAAATTTACCAAGACCGATTATGGCCTGTATTACATATTCCCACAAGTGCCGGGCATTTCTGAAATTGGAATAGAAAATGTGGTAGGAAGATTTGATGATCCGATAATTTCAAGATTGGGACGTAAGTTTTTGGTTAATTTCAATGATTTCCAAGTTTAATTTTCATTCAATTACTCATATCAGCTATTAGATGGCATAGTGCAGTTACGGATGAGATGGCACAGCACGCCATCTCAGACAGATCGATGTTTTCAAAATAAAAAAAATTGTTTCAATCATGAGTCGTTACAAAAGAACTTCTCGCCAGTCGAGGGCAGAACAAAATATGAAAGATGCTATACTTGCAATTCAGCAGCGTAAGATGGGATGGCAGTTGGCTTCCAAAACCAGGTTCGGTACCATCCTCAACGTTACGTAGGCGTGTACAAACAAAAGGTTACCTGGAGGGTAGTAAAACCACACTTGATAAAACTTTAGAAGATGAAATTGTAGAACATTTAAAAACTTTTAGAAACAAGATTATTTGGAATGTCTACTGTTGATATTCGAAAGTCATAAGCAGATGGCTGGCTGGGATTGGTACAAAAGGTTTATGCGACGTAATCCCTCGTTGTCATTGAGAACACCTGAATCTACCTCCGTGACACGAGCAAGGGCTTTTAATAAAATACAAATTACGAATTACTTTAAGTTTTTATCAGAGATTCTTGATCGTTACAAATTTGAGCCAAATGAAATATAGAATGGCTGCTCTTCGGTTCTCGGGTTCTCTGCCGTGTAGAAAAGTTGTGGTACTTGACGTTTCGATCATCTTGTCGTGATCTTCTTCAGAAGTGAAGTGATTCTTTGAAGTATTCTTCTGGCGCTAGGAGTCTCGATGTGGTGTTTGATTTTCAGGAATGGTGGTGTCGTCTTCTGGTCTCTGCATCTGCTGAGAAATGCCAATTGGCTCAGCAATTTTGACTTCTTTAGTCGTAGATCTTCCAGTCTCTTCGTAAGCGTAAACGTTTCCTCCCCGTAGAGGGGTGTTAATGTAGTCTTCAGGCTTTCACGGCCGCTGTTGATGGCTACTCTTCGGTTCTCGGGTTCTCTACTGTGTAGAAAAGTTGTGGTACTTGACATTTCAATCATCTTGTCGAAGATCAGCCATCAACAGCGGCCGTGAAAGCCTGAAGACTACATTGAAATATGGAATGTTGACGAATCTGGCTTATCAACGGTACCATAAAAAAATACCAAGATCGTAGCTACCAAAGGTAGAAAGCAAGTTGGCATCTTAAGTAGTGCCGAACGAGGACAACACCTCACCGTCGTGGGTCGTCATTTTCCTAGCAAAAACATGAAATGTGAGTTGATGGATGAAGCGCCTGCCAGTTCTGTCAGTTTTACATAAGAAAAGGGATAGATGACTGCTGAGGTTTTTGTTTAGTAAAGTATGTAAAACCCACAAAAGATAAGAAAATTCTACTACTTCTAGACGGCCACAATAGTCACAAAGATTTGGCAGTTCTGACATTTGCAAAAGAACATGGAATTATAATGTTTTGTTTCCCTCCTCACTGTACACATAGGCTACAGCCTATTACAATCAGGAATTAACGAATTGGTTACGAAATCATCCAGGCAGAATCATTTCACATTATCAAATCGCAGGCATACGAGGGAGCGTTTTTATATTCGCGGAATGAGCGGGTTGTAGGGGGGTGATTAGGCGCATTGGGGGCGTGGCCTGTGCAGCGACTCATAATTAGTATAAATACGAAGTTTCATTGTTATTAGACAGTTAGTCTTTAAGCTATCGTCAACCAAGTAACATAATCAGGAGTGCAAAGTGAAATATGGAAAAAATCGAATATCGTGTCGTTATAAAGTTCCTTACCAGGCAAGGAAAATCAGTCGCGACCATAATGAATGAGATGTCATTGGTTTACGGCGACTCTTGTCCAGGAAAAACCATGGTGTACAAGTGGCATAGTTTATTTAAACAAGGAAGGAAATCCCTTGAAGACGACCCGAGGCCGGGCAGGAGCATTGAGGTGACCACCAGCATTTATCCAAAAAGTTGAAAAAATTGTACTCGACGATGCTCGACTAAAGAAGAAACAACTCGCAGAAATGGTTGGAGTATCCGATACGACAATTTTTAAAATCCTACACGATCATCTCGGCATGTCTAAGATCAGCGCAAGATGGGTGCCGAGAATGCTCACGCCGCCGCAAAAACAACAGCGCGTAGAGTGTTCGCGTGCATTTTTGGACCTTTGTAATGAAGACAAGGATGGTGTATTGAGTCGAATTGTTACTGGAGACGAAACTTGGGTTCATCATTATGAACCTGAGTCCAAACAAGACTCCATGCAGTGGCATAAAAAGGGCACAGCACCTCCCAAGAAATTTAAAGTGTCACAATCAGCTGGGAAACTCATGGCAACGGTATTTTGGGACTCGGAAGGAATATTGTTGATTGATTATAAAGATAAAGGTGTTTCTATAACCGGAGAATATTACGCTTCAATATTAGAGCGACTAAAAGAAGCAATTAAAGAGAAAAGACGGGGAAAATTGACGAAAGGTGTGCTGCTTTTGCACGACAACGCGCCCGTCCACAAGAGCCGCGTTGCGTTAGCTGCCCTGCATAAGGTGGGCTTCGAAATTGTGAATCACCCACCCTACAGCCCAGACCTGGCCCCGAGTAATTATTACCTGTTTTCGAAAATGAAAAAAGAGCTGCGGGGTGATGTGTCAAGGAGGCAGTTTCGGCGTATTTTGCAGATAAAGAGAAATCATTTTTTTATGAGGGTATAAATAAATTAATTGAAAGATGTGAAAAATGTATCCGTCTTGCAGGTGAATATATTGAAAAAGAAAAATAATTTGGTTTTTTTATATTTGCTGCGATGAACAATGAAGTATTTCCCTTTGGATGTTTTACCCTTCAAACGTGACTGATGTCGATATGGAAATGCAAGGCAAAACGATTCAGCTGCGATGAACAATGACGAAGATAGAGCTGTTAAATCTTCAATTGGTGAGTCATCAAAAAAATTAACAAACGAAAAAAATAAAAGTGAGAGTACCCAAATGATAGAGATTTCCATCGCAGAAATATCTCCTTTATCTTCTGCTTCAGCAACAGTTAAAAGAAACGAACGTAAACGAGGAAAACAAGGTATTTTTAATGACACTCCAAATCTTCAAGAAGCAAAAGAAGTTGAAAATCAAAAGAAACAAAAAACCCAAAGAAAATCTGCTCGAGCGGTCAGCAAAAAGCTATTTTTGGGCGACAGTGATGATACACAAGCTGTGGATAAGGTGTCAAAAGTGCAAAAAGTGGTGTCACAATGAATGTGCAGGCTTGAACAGAAAAGCCAAAACGTTCACCTGTGATATTTGCAAGGAATAACAACAACATTACTCCATTTTACGGTAAATATTTTAATAAGATCTACAACATTCATATTCAAAACAAAAAAGCTACGAAAGGAGATGCTTAAAATATTTCACACATATCTGACATAATTATAACGAAAAGACGAATTAATTCCACATAGGGAAGTCCGAACATTCCAGATAAGCTACATATACATATTTGGTTGCGTAAACTGGCACACGAATTAATTTAAATTTGTCGTAGGCATCCTTACTATGCATAATTTAGCTAAAAGCGCCTATTAATTCCGTTAATTAAGATATAATTAGCCGTAAAAATTTGTTTGGGTTATTAATTGAAATTGGTTTTAAAATAGTCTTCATTCTATATGCGTTCCAGACTAATTTATACTTCCATTTAACAATCCTGAATTTCTTCGTCTTGAGAAAATAATTTTAATTAAACCTCTAATCCTATATTAGGTACATATATCGGAGCCACCCTGCATAAATAACATTATACTTTAACGGAAATATGATTCGTCTTTGTTCCGAAACTAGAAATGGCGGCAACTCGTGCGCAGCAGGGTGAAGCAGTCTATCTCACACAAGAATGAAGCCCATCTGTGTATTATATGTATGTAAGTCTAACAAGTATGTTAGGGTTGGGATGTGGAATTGAAATAAGGGTGTGTTGCACTGGTAACCCTATTACACAAATTAAGTTTTAAAGTGATTTGAATTTTTAACCCGCTCGGCGGGCCTTTTTTCCCCATTTCTAGTTTAACTGCGGCATCGCTTTAGGTGAAAGGTAAATATGATGAATGAAATAGAATGGGTGGAAAAAAGCGCGCCAAAATCTAATAGAGAAACGTCTTCTAACGTTCGCTCACCGACTAGTAATACATTAGATGATATATGTGCGTAAGGTATTTATTTAAGAGGAGAATTACGTTAGCTGGTATGAAGTATGAAGTGAAAGCGGGCGACCATGGTATATGATGCTGTGGGTGGCTTGATATTCTACTTTATAAGATTTTTAGATCGAATGTAACAACTCGTATATCGACTGTAGAGATTTAAAAGTCGCTTGATTCAAGATCGAGTGAAACTTATCGTTGAGAATTTGTTTGACGTTTAATTCAGAAACTTCAAAAATTTATTTTTTTTAACGTTTGTTACACTTGTTTCGAGTCTCGACTTGAACGCTTCTTATTTGACATTTGACAGTTAAAACTATAACAAGGCTAAAACGAGCACAAAAATAGTCAGAAACCGTTAATAATAAATATCTTTATTACAATTTAGGTTATATACAGCGCGAGCAACAAAGATTGAAGCGTTCTGGTTCTATATTCGTTTCTAATTTTATCAAAACTATCTTCTAATTAGACCTTTACCCATAATGCCTTTGAATTTGCTGTCAAGTAGTGTAGTAGTCTTGTCATCTAATTTATTTAACTTTGTTGTAATAAGAAACGAATTTTTTATAATTTAGTAATTTTTCAAAATAACTTTTTTGATTTTGAAATAAGACAATCACTAATTTTAAGCTTACGCCTATGTATAGTAACAAATTTAGGTATTAATTATACAAAATAAAGAATAGATATTGTTATAAATCCTGTATAAATCTACTAAGTTTTATTGTTTTATTTTTTTTTTTTTCTTGCCGTTTTTGTATCTTTTTCAAGACAATATATTCTGTATACTCAACGCCTTTTACGATAGAACAAGATATGTTTGTTTTGATGAAGTGGAACAAGAAAATGAATCATAGAAATATTCCTTGACATTTAATTGACATTTGTCACAAGTAAAATGTAGATAACAAATCTAACCACTAAAATAAATAAACATGTTCGCCAATTATACACTGTTACCATATTAAAATCAGTGTGGCCAACTAAGGATACTTCAAAATGATGCCCGCAAACATTAATCTACAGGGTGAACAAAGTCATCTAAAATTGGAGTAATTGTTAGCAATCATAGCGCGAACTAACTTGAATATAAATTGTTTTGACAGATTCTATAAAGGTTATGTATACCTACTACGTCAGTAATCTACAAATATGCCGGAAACCCGATGAAAACTGCAGGTAAATAGCAGTATACAGACGGTAATAAATGCAACAACAAAATTACAGCAAACGAAAACAACCTAATGACAAAAAGTTCTACCTTACAAAGTTTCTACAATAATACAGGAATTATTACCATAACGTGCTGAATCAATAATTTATCTTGGATGAATGTTATCCACGGATGTTAGAGTTGTTTGTTGGAGGATTGCAAGAAAATAAGCCTGAAATAGGTTATTTTTCAACATGATAATGCTCCAGCTCATACTGCTTGACAAACTTGTCAATATCTTCAACGGTTTTTTGCAGACAGGGTTGTTGGAGAAGAAATATGGCCTCCAAGATCGCCTGATCTAATCCCATTAGATTATTTCATCTTTGGTTATCTAAAAAATAGGATCTATAGCAGTGGTCGCGTAAGGGGGGGAGGGGAGGCACCAAGGGAGGGATGACAACTCACTCGCAGTCAAGGCCACTATTTGTGTTTCAGTTTTCTGAGAGAAATTCTTCTCAAAATTAAAGTTGATTAAATGTTACTTAAGATCCAAAATGAGCTAAGCGCGACTTACCAATCTTTCCATATTGTCAATTATTAAAGGACAGGAAGTAAGAGTAAGCAAACTTAGCATACTTTGTTGTTTTATTTTTGGGGGTGCTCAATAGAAAACCGCCCAGGGTTTCAACCCATGCTACGCCGCCACTGATCTATAGGAACCAAAATTTGACATACCATACAGTTCCATTTGGTCGGCCGACATGATTTAGATTCAAACCTTCATCACGATCATACGGCATATCTCATTCTAATTTAGACACATCGAAAAAAAATCATGACATTTTATTGAGTAGGCTGTGTTAATGGATTGTCAGGTGTCATCATTGCGTTCACATAATGACATCATTATTTGATTATATTATTTGAGTTTTCTGTTGTAAGGTTATAAACTTTGTGTTATAAAATGGGCTACAATAAAATGTCAAATAAGAAAATTCATTATGTGGAGTGATTAAAGTCAACGATAAAAAACATTTACGATGTCCATTTCACCAATTATGATTTTTTTTCGATTTTGGCACGTTACAATAACAGTGCTTTGTCCACAGATAAACAAGACAGATCAACATTGCTCAACCCAAAACATTATTACGATTCTAAATTTATTTTAAAATTGCCGCCTAAAATGTTGTTTCTATACTACACCTGCAGTGGCGCTTTTGGATCAGTATTTGTAATGACATTCCCATCTAAATATACTCTCTTATCTATGTTTTAGTATATAAAAGGCTTTGTCCCGACTGATAAATCAACGCTCAACCCAAATCGTTAAGGTAAGAATTTTGAAATTTGGATATGATATTGATTTTATATTATAGATGTCATTTAAGAAGCGATTTTTTGAAATTCCATCCCTAAAGGAGCGAAAGGAGGTGGCAAATTTTATATGGAAGTAGCGTTTTTATGGTGAATTTTACTTGAAAGTTGGCTCTACTGTTCTTTGACACAATTAATCAAATAAATGTCATCATGATTTTTAAAATGATATTCCTAAACGGGTAAAAGGGGGTGGCAAAGTTTCTATAGAAAAAATAGATATGTTTATATCAAATTTTATTGAAACTTGATATTAAAGCTCTTTTTTTATCATGTGTATATGTCAAAATAGAACAATTAATTTTGATCGTTAATAAATCATTAATAAATAATATAAATAAGAAAGGTCATAAGTTTGATCATTGAGGAACACCCGATTTAAGTACAAATTCTTTCGATGAGAAACTATTGTATGTGCATTACACAGCAATGCCATCTTTTAGATATGATCTAAATAATTATAATTATAGCTGAAGACCAAAAAAAGATAATTTGCAAAAAAGAATTTCCCTCATCGATAAAACCAAAGACAAACAGAGGCAACGTTGCCAAATTCGTTGCTTGTATACTTGTAGAAAACCCCTAGGGATCTTAAACAACACTACTTTCGAAGATCTTTCGAAAATTTGAAATTACAACACTGTTTTCGAAGATTAGTTACAGTTTTTTTTCATGATTTTAAAACCTCCACTGCACAACGTGAAACTGAAATCGATAAAGCCGAATTTAAGATCAAAAAAATTGTCCTGTCATTTTGACGTTTTACGAAACTTTGACCAAATTTGCTCATCGTAAGTTAGTATTCAAGTTTTGGAGGTTATTACCGTGCAAATAACCAATTATACTGTCTAAACCTATTTAAACAATGTTTAATCAAGAAATGTATTTATATTCGACTGCATCATAGTTGCCTATTTTATGAGCTACCGTCCATAAAGTGCCACTTTAAAGTACTAGTACTTAAAAATCTGTACCTACTGAAAAATGGACTCTTATGTCAATGTCAAATAAATGTCAAAATCAGCTCAAAACTTTGCTATATTATTAAGATGTACACCATTTAAGACTACCCTGACATTTTTAATGTTAGTTTGACGTTTGTACAAATAACAAAATACTGTCAACAGCTGCTAATCATTACCTTTTACGATCTGTCAGATAGTAATCATTTTAATTGTTTACTGTATGAAGTAGGCACTCGAACATAAAATTATGTATATAACTCGTATATAAATGGACTTTCTTGGCCTCGAAAGTAGTACTTTATGTATTGTTACATAAGTAGCTATTTTAAGAGCTTCTTGCAATCAATGGTAAAGCTGTCAATTTTGACAAGTAATCAAATATTGACATGTACGTATATGACATGACATAACTTAATAAATAAGAGATATATTATGTCATGATTGTATATAAAGTTCGATCTTCTTTGATTAGTAATTAAATAAAATTACCAATAAACATCATATTGAGAGGAAGCTGATGAGTTTTGCAAACAATTACGAGAAAACCCATTTCAGACAAACTTAAAAATATTAAGTGAAAGTTGTTTCTATAAGCACACGATGAGAGAGGCTCAACCTATAATTATTTAAAATGCTTTATTATGCATCGATATTTTTGTAACTTACTTCAATTATATTTAATTACATTATAATCACACACGTTCTATATTCATCTTTAGAAAATTCTGTAACATTTTCACTTACCTAACAAACCGCAAATGGATAAAACTGCAAAGAAAAAAAAGATTATTAAATTATTAAAATTGGATGTTTATATCGAACGATAATACTCACATTTTCCTTAGTCTAATTATTTAAAATCTTCAACAATATTTAACAAACGTAATACAAACACAATCACATACAGTTACTAAACACGAGAAACATATGCACGTTTTAAAATGGCAAAGAACGCTTGAGCACTTACTTTACTATAAAAGGAAAAAAGATCTGCACAAAAAAGGAAAAATAACATTGATAAAAAATATGTCATCGAGTTATAAGATTGCTCACGTTTTAATGCTGGTATAAATGAGAGAAATATGAAACGAATCTGTTAATTTAGAGGTCGATTTAGTAATTATATCAATTACAATTGCCTGTTCTTTTTATTAAAATCCATAAGTAATTTTATTATAACAATATTGCTGTAAAATGCAGGGGATATAAACATATGTAGGCAACCAATATATCGGGTCGAATTTAAGGATTTTATTACATATGTATGTCTAAGAATAGGCAGCACATTTTACAATGTACAGTAACCGCCACAAATATCCTCATATTAAGTCGAGTAGAGTATAGTCATATATTAAGCTGAAAAATCTTGAATTAGTGGGACTAAAAAAACAAAATAGGATATCAACATAGCATTTTCTAAGAAACATCAATTTGCTAAAATGTCACGTCAGTCTGGTGACCATAAAATGTTTTTTAAACCAATTAAGGACATAAAAAATAACATTAACGGATGATCAACTAATGACATTACAATGTCATGACTGTCTGCGAAGATCTCGCGAAATAAGAGTAGTTGAACCCTCACTTTCCCTCACCAGAGAAAATATTTAAATTATCGTCAAACAATTACTCAATAAACAATCTGACGTCAATTTTAGATGTTTATTGTTTAGGTGACTATCTATCATCGACGTCATAACGATCTATAAGGAATGTGATAATGAGATTAATGGAATCATCACGTCATATTAATATTTTTTATACTGTCAAAATAACATCAGAAAAACGTCATAATTGAGGAGCAATAGTCGATCTGTCGTATTCATGTCATATAGTCTTAAACATGTCTATTGTTAACCAACTTATGACATCAGTTACAGCCTTTAAACTAACGTCGTAGGACTGTGATATAACATCGGAATTTTTTCGTCAATACGACGCCTATCAGGGCTGGCGTCCTGCAGGGCTCCCTATTGGGCCCAGTACTCTTCTTATTATTGGCCAAGGCTTATAAACGAAAGGCCAAAAACTTTGATAACAAACAGTTTCGTCATGCTCTTTCCGCTAAGATGTTGGCCTTAAAATATGAGCAACGTTATTGGAAAATCGGCTCATCCCATGTTTTAGACTTACTAGCCGTCTAATAATAAAACTACTTGTTGTATTTTATTAATGCTCCTATTTATTATTTAACATCAATGACATTACATTCAATGACCTTCTATTGAATCACATTAAGTCCTTACATGGTCATATATCCTAACTGACATCTGTGCTACATAAAAAATGTTCTAACTACATATATATTACATCCTTCCTCTTAAGCTAAGTGATAATCCTCTAATGATCGTGGTTGTTTAACTGTTCTGCCTGAGCGGGTAACGTACGTCTTTTGGCGGTCTTCTGGTCTGTGTTATTAGTGGTATTATCATTGGTAGGAGGAATATTAGACACGTCATTCATTTTAGATTCATTCCCAGAATCATCACTAGGCTCACTATAAATTCCTGCCTTTAATACCTACTTGGTGAATTTCTAGAACTTTTCAAATCTTGCCTTCTTCGTTGTCTATAATGTAAGACCTAGGACTGGCATATTTGCTGTGGACTTGTCCGGGAACGTTTTGAACAAGCTCCTTCAATTGCTTAGTACCTTGATCGTTCCTGCCGCTTTTTCAATTTTGCTCTTACACCTTGGGTGTATTTTTGGCATAAGGAGTTCTGCCGCAACTGATAATTTGATCTTGTACATTCTGCTGAATAAAATTTTGCACAGGTGACAATCCAATGTGCTTCAATGGGCAGTCTTTGTGTCCATGGATAGTTTGACCATCTTTTTAGCAATTCCTACAGCTTTTTTCTCCTAGTCCATTAGACCGTTTATAGTTCGGACTTCTCGTAACAATATTAAAATTCCATTCCCGTGCAAAGGTTTTCATTTTTTCTGAATCAAGTGGTATATTGTCACATACTAGTGTGTCTGGACATCTAAATTTTGAAAATATCGACATGAATTTCCTAATCACTTCTTCAGTAGATTTAGATTGAATTTTAACAACCTCTAACCGATTTGAGTAAGCATCCATTAGAACCAAAAAACTATGGTTGTCGTATGAAAATATGTCTGTTGCCAATCTTTGCCACGGTCTTTCCAGAAGTTTATACACGTTCAATGGTTCCTTTCTATTTTTGTTGGAAAATTTTTGCACACGTGCGGTAAATGGAGAATTTATAATAGTTTAACAATAAATAATCACACAAAACATTCAGACAAATACGCACCTAAATGATTGAAAATGTCTCAAGTAAATGAATAACAAATATATTAAATGAAACGAATGAATATACATAAATATACAGTACTAGCAGGACATACAGAACAAAATCTTAATAATAAATGCACCTTCTTTAAAATGAAACAAATGCTTGATTAAATTAATAATAGAAGCAACTGAGCTAAATATACATATATCTATATAAAGTTAATGGGACAACAACGGCAAAATTTACATGAAATAATAGTCAATTTATCTTTATATATTGGCGAGCTCGTATTTATCAAATATAGTAGTTTTGTGGCCAAATACCTTTGCGAGACTTCTTTCTTCGCGTACGCTCGTTGATGCTATTCCTTCCCGCCGAATGTCCGCTTCTTTCTTCGTGCTTTGTCTTGGGGCTTCGGGCGTGTCCTTTCTTGTTGTTTGTTCTTTTACCAGTATTTTATATTTATTGGCTACGCGCTGGACCTTCCCAGTAATCACGGCCGTACATTATACTGATTATTTAAACAAATATAATAAACACAAGAACACCAACTGGCCCTAAATTGACAAAGATATTTTACATTAATGGCGGAGCGGACTGCACTCCTCAGCGGCCTGACGGGAAGTGTTCTATCGGGGAGTCGAGTCGAATTCCTACGCAGTACAGTTTTCGGTGTCGGTGTCGGTTAAAACCGTTACATTTTTTAACTATTAAGAATATATGAGCGTTTAACATAGGAAAATTATATCCAGTCACAGAATATATACAGTTAGGTGCATTGTATTAATTAAAAAATAACATTTCTAATATACAGGGTGAGTCACGACTACTCCCTCGGTCTCTTGTGTCTAAACGCTAAAAGATATGAGTTTCAAATTGTAGTCAAATATGTAGAACGATAAGTTGCACATTTTAAAATCATTTGCAAGTATATAGGGTGATTAGAAAAAGTACAGCATATCAAAGTTAGGTTATTTTTAATGGAACACCCTATATTGTATACCATTTTTGGATTCTACGTCATAAATTAGGATAACTTTGTTGATAGTTCCCTATACCTATCTGTTGTCAATTTCGAGAAAATTTGATTTTTATGAAAATGTTGGCTTTCGCGATAAAATTAGAAACAGGAAAACTGTATGACTTGGATGATTTACATTTGTAAGAAGTTACTTTGACAAAGCGGTAGAGTATTTTGTGCTTTCAATTTATAAATTTTTTAACTCAATATAATAAATACATCCCATCAAATTTTACTGCACAGAACAAATATTCTAACTATATATTACATCCCAGACCATTTAAAAACATTCAACATTCACTGGGAAAATAATGTGTTTACCAGTAACTGTATCTTTCAAAATTTGCAGTTTTATTACCCCAATCAGATTTTGAAATCATTAACAGAACCTCCAAATAAAAAAAAATGTTTTGGAGACATTCGATCCAACAACAACAGGAAAACTGTTTCAGAAAAGCGACCTCAAAGACGAAGGTTGCACTCGACGATATTGCCGAGTATAGTCACGCATGTGACGACTCTCCATCCACGTCTCGGAATGCGTGGCCGTGGTCTTTTCTAGAAAGAGAAATCCATCGTCAACCAACATTTCTGTGGGTAGTGAGAAGATTCGCTGGTCATCAAATGTTAGGTACCTTGCTGTCACTCTTGATACGCATCTCACCTTTAGGCAGCACTTTTCGAACACTGCTGTTAGGTTTCTATCTTGTATATCAGCTCCTCTGCTAGTTTCTTGAGCTTAAAACTTAAGTTATTTAGTTAGACCATGTTTCTCTCGTCTCCTTGACATGGTCCAGCGTCTCCATGTCTCGGACTAAGGGTCATATTTATAGTCGGTGCTTGAGGTTATGTCGATGCTCGAGCACGCGATTTTGACGTAAACGTCATTACAAAACTTTCAAAATCGCGTGCTCAAGCATCAACACAACCTCAAGCACAGACTATAAATATGACCCTAAGAGACTCGACATGCTTCAGAAACGTGCCCTACATATTGTAGAGATTTGGATATCCCAATTATAGTGATAATCCAAAGCGAAGACGCTGGCCAGATCCACCCTAGAGAGGTCCCATCCATCTGAGAACCCACCCATCTAGCATCTTGAGGAGCTGGATCCTAACAGGCCTCCACCGTTGGCGAGCAATAACAGTGCCAAGTTACGACCCAGTCACCACCTCTGCAGACCAATAAATTCTTCTCAAGCTCTGCGGTGAGATCTAACCGCTCCCAGTACAGATTTGAACGCTGAAGGATGTCCCATCTAGTCTTGAGGAAAACGAGGACCGCGATCGTCAATACAATGACCAGCAATTAAGGGCACTTTATTTATTTTTATTGTTTATGCTAGTAGGGTGATTCCTCCAATTATATTATGTTGTCCGTCTATTATGTACAGGCATTTCTTCATTTTTATGTTTTGGCAATGCTTGATGTTTTCAAATTTTGCAATTCATGTCGGAATAGATAGAATCCTACGAATAAATAATGACCGTTGCCGGATATAATTTAATAAATATGCAAATTAAAATTTGTCAGTCCCATACAAAAAGATCAAAGCAGGCGATTTTGATTAAAGACACCGATGTTATCAAAATTTAAAGGTTCGAATGCCTAGATTCAACGTGGATTACCACTGAAGCATTATTATCGAAGCTTCCGCACACACTCACACAGACACGTTTACAGTTAATACGCGCCAACCCCCGACCAAAAAAAAAATCAATATAATCGTACTTTTTGTTATTCGGCAATAACAGTTCCGACTACGCGCGTAGAATTTTCCACGTTGTACGCCCTGGGCAAACATAATAATTTAATGGTTTATCATTTGCATTGCAGTCACCCTTTCCATTGTACACACGGAGAGAGACGCGACAACGACGAAAAAAAAATCAGGAAAAAAAGGCATCGTTTAGATATTATACGCGTACATCGAACTGTATGTACGAAATTATTGTGATTCCCTAACACTTAATCACAATGACAATAGGTTTATATTTGAACAGGGGGCCCCGCCGATCGAAGCTTAGATTACGAGTAGGATGGGGGGAACGACGGGGTGGTATTTGGTGCAGCTGGCGCGACAGATGTGCCCCGGCACCAGTCTATCACACGTGTCCATTGTAGGGGTTTTCCTCAACATATTTAATAACAGCTCATTAATGCGTATCGTCCGCTTGTTATTATCTGGATACCATATATGAATGTATGCCGTTTGTAACTTTGTATTCGTTTATATAAATACTTCTGATAATTATCCATCTCTTTAAACTATCAAATAATGAAATGAAATGAAGAAATGTATATTTTTCCTACTATGACGTCTTTAAGACGTAGCAATTTTATAATAGTCTAAATATATGACATATTCAGGACGTATACTGACGTAATTTGGTCAGCAACGTCTTTTACACATCATTCACTTCACGTTTTTAAAGCTTACATGCTACGTCAGTTGTTTTTTTCAGGGATTGTTAAACAGACGCATTGAATTCAACAGGTTATAAAAAAAGTACATTGCATAGTGCCACACAATAGAGGACACTAAAATAAGAAAAAAAATTCCTATGAACATGGGTCCGCAAGACCTTCGGTTAAAAGATACGGGGTGTTGAATTTTATTTTTGAATATCTATGGTTCCAGTACAAATGCATCTGAAAGCCGACAATGCACGCTAATTAATCAAAAAATAACAATTGAATAATGTGTCATAATGACATTTGTCAAACTGATGTAATTGTTGTTTGAGGAATTTTGTGTTCGTGATTAAGTTTTTCATTGGTTTTCTCACTGATTATTCAAATTTGCTTTCAAAAATGGTTCACTACACTTTTGAAGAATACAGGGACATGATTATGTGTTACGGCGAAGCTAGATCAAATTCTTACGAAGCTCAACGTACTTATCGAGAAAGATATCCTTTAAGACAAGTTCCTAATGTTCGAACATTTATTGATGTGCATAGGCGTTTGAGAGAAGATGGCTGTTTTAGAAAACCAAAATTGAATAGTGGGGTTTCCAGAACTCGTCGCACTGTGCGAAACGAAGAAACTGTTTTACGAATGGTAGAAAATAATCCAAGAACAAGCACCAGAAAAACAAGTTCAGCGGTACGAAACCTTAACGTGGTTGAATCAGTTAGACAAATTTTCAAAGAACAACTTCTTCGCCCATATCATTTCCAAAAAATTCATTCACTATTGGAACATGACTTTGTTCCTCGTGTACAATTTTGCCAATGGTTGCAAAACCAAAGACAAAACATTATTTCATCAATTTTGTTTACTGACGAAGCTGGTTTTAGTCGTGATGGTATACTGAACCTACATAATATGCACCATTGGAGTGACCATGAAAATCCTCATCAAACTGTAATTCGAAGTCACCAATATGGGTTTTCAATTAATGTGTGGGCAGGTATAATTGACAATTATTTAATTGGCCCATTTCGATTGCCCAATCGATTGACAGGTGCACTGTATCGAAATTTCTTGGAGAATGATTTAAACACATTATTAGAGGATGTCCCATTGGCCATTACTGGAAGAATGTATTACATGCATGATGGGGCGCCAGCTCACTTTTCTCGAGTGGCAAGGGAATATTTGGACAGGAGATTTGGAAATATGTGGATTGGTCGAGGGGGGCCTGTACCCTGGCCAGCTCGTAGTCCCGACCTTAATCCCCTCGATTTTTCATTTTGGGGATTTATGAAAAAAAGTTTATGCTGTAGAAATACATAATGAAGAACAATTGTGGATAAGAATTATGGAATCGGCAGATAGATTTCGTAATAACCCAGGAATATTTCAAAGATGCTGTCAATCATTAAGAAGAAGAATGGAAAAATGTATTGAAGTACAAGGGCAACAATTTGAACATCTTCTAAAATCTTAATTTTTTGTTTTAATTAATCATTGTTTTTGCAAATAAATTAAAAAAAAATTCAACACCCCGTATCTTTTAACCGAAGGTCTTGCGGACCCATGTTCATAGGAACTTTTTTTCTTATTTTAGTGTCCTCTATTGTGTGGCACTATGCAATGTACTTTTTTCTATGTCACCCTGTATATACTTACCTGTATAAGTATAAGAAGTGTATATAAAGCTTCGAAATTGGTATTAAGATAAATAAATTTGACAGGTGACAGTTCATTTTGAGCAAACTTCACACTTGAAAATAATACCAATACTACAGCATGAAATATTTCTAGATTTGTTTCGAATATTTCAAACGGTCATTTTTTAGGGTGAATTTAGACAGATTAATTTAAGTGGAGGTGCCAGCTCAATATAACACCGTTTCCTATGAATCCCAGCATCATTCATCCCATCTCTTCGATACGGTAAGGGCTGCACTACAATGAAGTCGCACCATTCATCCATTTTTTTTTTCGAAATGTATGAAAGGTGAGAAACATTAATGGGAGAGAGAGCACAAAATTGCATCAACGTCGTCTGGCAGTGCTACTTTTAATCGTGCACGGAAGCACAATAACCCGTTTTTGTATCTAACCATCCACTGGCGGCCTAAATAATAATAAAAAAGGACTTAGTGTAGTATCTACATCCGTATATATCACGATATTATGTTTATACATTGAAAATTCTTTGTTCATCAAACGTGTGTGTGTGTGTGACGTCATGGAAACGGCAGATGGTTAAAAATTCGGCACACCCCATGACGCGTGTCCACTGCATTGACACAATAGCTCCAGTTTCGCAGAGGGGACTCGCAAGCTCTTTGTAAACAGTCATTGGATTGAACGGCAGCACTGTGGATTTAATTATGGCACATGCATGATTTTTAAGTAGGTGCTTTGATGAGGACGCAAAATCATAGTTGCTATTCACATCTCCACCCATCGCCATCGATTGTGTGGTGTGGTGGTTGTGGAAAGTACAGTTGTGGAAAAACGAAACCTTATAATTTAATCCAGAATATATCGGAAGAACTGACCAATATCAATAATTTTTCTTGTCAATTTATCACACATGCGAACTTTGAAAGGTGTAAAGGTAGGGTATCCCTTTTGTTTCCCTACTGAAATATAAATGATAAATTTACAAGTTTATGCGAAAATGAATTCCCTTAGTGTGCGTAAATTAATAATTCATTTTATCGAGTTGCCCTGTTCGTTGGTTATGTGTACACGTTTCCGATGTAGTAAAGTTAAAGTTTCAAAACATACAACCTTGCGTAGAGTACCAAATTTATTGACAAAAATATAAATACATTGCAAATCATTTTTTGAAACCTTCAATTTTAAAATACATATACAATTGAAAACCTGCAAAACCCTAAGCTTTATCTTATCTAAATAATATTTACTAAACTATGTCCATACAATCCAATATAATTCAATATATTTATTGTCAACATTCAATATATGTGATATGATTACTACACACCCTTGCCAACCTATACATATAAAACAGATATGCAATAACATTTTATAATTTGTTCTTGTCATGGACTCCATTACCCTACACTAGAGAGATATATGACTTATAAAGGCCGTGTAAATTTGGCTGAAATGTGCTCTTTTTTATTAGAACATCAACACATATCTGACAGCTGTCACATTATAACTAACTACTGCAAGGTTTGATAACTTACAACTGTCTATTTTCCTCAATTATCAAAATATGTATATCTGACAGCTGTCAACTTGTAAAAACAATGATTGTTTTTAGAGTCATCAACGTCATAAATTAGCACTTTAGTTTTGACGGCAGCAATTTCAAACGAAGGAGGTTGGCAGAAAAACAACACAGTGTTACTAACTGGATTTTTGCCAACCTCTTTCGTTTGAAATTAATGCTCACCCAGTATGTTAATCCTAACATAGTGTAATATTTTGCTGTGAAATAAAACAAACAAATGTTTAGGATGCACACTATATATATTTAATAACAACGACAGCTGTTTCGCTACACTGTAGCTTCGTCAGGTGGACATGTACAATAATAACTATCTATAATACATAACCGTTAGCCAGTATATTTAGTTACACGTACCTTCTCTACAGATCCGACACTTTTATATAAACAAGAAATTGTTCTTTATATTTTAGTTCTTAGAATTCCTAATCAAACATTATATATAAGAGTCAAGGGTATGAGATAGTTATTATTGTATATGTCTACCTGACGAAGCTACAGTGTAGCAAAACAGCTGTCGTTGTTATTAAATATAGTGTAAATCCTAAACATTTGTTTGTTTTATTTCACATTGAAAATAAATTTATATCAAGTAAAGACCAACTCGATCCAAGATTTAATATTTTGCTATCAAATAATTCGAAAGACACTATATAGTCATTATGTTTGAGTAATTTCAGCTCAAGGAGGTTAGTTGTAATAAAATCCTTCGTTTGGGACAATTTTTTGATCGAAAGTTTACGACACTGTGTGTCCCCAAGCAGGGATTTTAGTACAACCAATCTCCTACAGTTGAAATTACTCGCATATGGCACTTTTGAAAACTACCAAAGTGTAAAAACAGTTTATTTCTAAACTTGACAACGGTTGTATGTAACAAGTTTGACTGTCAAACAAAACATCTGTGAGAACTGTCAAGTTCTAAAATCAGTTAGTTTTTACGATTTTGAATGTCGTACCTAACTATCAAAATATCTCTGACAGCTGTCAAGATGACAGATGCTCTTTCATATAGCCTGTCATACACTAAAACTTCGACAATATATAATTTGACATTGCCATTAACCATAATAATTTATAAATAGAAGATTTATTTATTTAAACCACTGCTGCATTTCAGCCAACTTCACTATCTATCTATTTCTATTTCCAATGACATCCAACTCATTGCTGCAACAGACCAAAACTGTGTCCAAACTCGTACCAATGAATGACATCGCTGAAATCGAAATACATCTAGAAAATCCGCTATATTTTTACAAATTAAAACCATTTAAAACATTATGTTCTTGAATTTTGTCAGCTGTCAAATTGTAAACAGAATTATTTTTAAACTTTCGACAATTACAGTCGTTACAAAACTGTCAAACTATAAAAGTAGTTTTGAAGTTTCTATATAAAAAAAAAGTTGTGGTGGTGAGTTTTAACATGCATAACTGTCAACATATTTCTGACAACGGTTAAGTGATTAAATCAATAATTTGCTGCTCCAAAATTAGTCTTGTAGCAGTTTCTGCAATTGTGATTGTCAAAAAGAAATTATGAAGATTGTGTGTTGTAGCTATTGAAACGTAACTGACAGCGGTCAAATTGTAAATAGCAGTGATTTCTACCCTTTTGACAATTCAACAGCTGTCAAATTACTATTTTTTCCACCCTCAACCATCTATCAAACTAAAAAAGTATTCGTTTTCTCACTATCTTAGCAGGCGTAGCAGTTAAAATATTTCTGCAATTTGACAATTATTGTAATAATCGCAATATTTCTGCAAAATTGGTCTTTTTTACAATTGTCAGAATAGTTTTGATGCTGCTCAATTATAAAAACAACAGCTGTAATAGCCGTAATACATCAAAATAGATTAATTTTATATACAGTTTAGATAGTTGTAATCGTTAAGATATTTCCAGACCCCTTTCCTTCTGACAGTTCATCTCTAAGCCTACTTGTTGCAAGTTTCCAGCTTTTCAAGTTGAGGATTCAAAATATCTGCGACTGCTGTCAAAGTATAGCTAGCTAGCGTCTGTATATGTCGTAATTAGTATCATAGCTATTAAAACGTATCTGACAGCTGTCAAAATTGCAAATAGCAGTTATTTTCTCCATTTGACAATTCAACAGCTGTCAAATTACTAATTATTCGTTTATCGACATTGTGTTCAGTCTAGTACCCTATTTTGAACCAGTATTACCAACTGGCACAGTATTTACGAAAATTTCAACTCCAATTGATTAAATTGCTCACCCAGTATCAAAAAGTGTGTAGATAGGTGTTAATGACCGATCAATGTTACCATTTCTCCGGAGAAAAATGAAAAGCACGTGTTGTTATGTGAGAATTGTAGATATGGGAATGGTGCGTCAATATATTGTTAACATTAATAATAAAATTGGTCGGAATTGCCGCATAACTAACTAACTTAGATTAATGCTAATTTATTTAGTGACGCTGATTGTAATTTACTTAAGTAAAAATACTTAAATACAAATGCATACAAATATATCTCATTTAGGTGACTGCCATTTCAAGGTCCTTTAATAGATATTTAAGGATATCTAAGTGGGAATTCGAAAATAGTCATCTCTAACACACGCTTCTTACAACTAGTTGTAGTACTGTAGAGAATATATGACCATTATCAATCTTGTCATTATTTCCATTTATAAATCCGGCTAACAACATTTTTAATCCGTAAAAAAAGAAGGGACTAGAAGCCGATGATTAATAACTACTCAGCGGTGAAACACAATTGGCGAATGTTCAATTTTCCGAGTTGCTAATCCCAAAGCTCGAGTTTTATTTCGTAGGCGAACGTCGTTGTATGAGTCATACGCGGATGAATCGGTCGTGGGAACTGTTCCTGTACACACACACACACACACACACACACACACACACACACACACACGTATATATAGGGTCAGTTCTTTCGATGGATGGAAGATTCGGCAAATTGATTTCATGTGCGACAGGATTTTTGCACCATCGAAGTCGGGGCCCCTTGATATAATTTTCTATCGCACCCTACTCAATATATATATACGCTTTGATCGCACACAGAAAATTTCGTACAGCAGCTTTCGAGTATGCGACGTCGACGGTATCGCTGGGACATCGGTGGGGGTTTATTTCTGGGAAATCCGCTCTCGCAGGATCAATCAATACTCCTCCTGCTGTACTAATATAAAGTTAACGGTTGTGCACTTCCAAGAAGATCTGACATAAAGTTCCCAGTGATTCGCAGCAGGAGTGTATACGGAAGTCTAGAGTCCGTGTAGGAAGTGCCCACTAACCTTGATGGGTTTCTGTAGATATCCCGCCTGACATAAAGTTGGTTTCGGATAAGAAAACTTAATTTGAATTTTTTTTTTAACATTTCCCTAATCAATAATTTGATGGTAGCAATTTTTGACAGCTGTGTGAGAGAACTGTCACATCTAAGAAAATTTGACGTTCTCTGTCATAATTTGACAGATGGTAGACAGGTGTTTGAGACTGGAAAAAAAATACAATTTGACAGCTGTTGAATTGTCAAAAGGGGAAAAAAATGATCATCGATGTTTCTTAAATGAACGCAAGACACTTGAATGATTCAATTTATATTCCATCCAACAAAATAATATATACAAAAGATGATTAATATATATCTGACAAGCGTTGAAGAGACATGTCAGAGATTGAAACAATATTGCAATTCATACATTTGATTCCCGAACCAGCTTTAATTACAATTCACAACTTAATTGCATTATTCATGTTGTTCGTCTGGACGGTTCGAAAACGATAAGCTCTAGCGAACAATATATACAGTTATCGTGAATAGAGCTTTCGGTGCCCCGTTAGCAACAGGACCGGTCCAACTATATACATAGAGTCGATTCGAATAATTCTAGAATGAATGCTCGCGCCTCCTCCACATTTGATACGGAACTGCAGTCGACCATCAACGACAGACTCGTCTGGTTAACGCCATATTGATCAACAAGCCCCACGGCTGAAGTATTCCGTTACGGTAGAGTTCATCTTACGCACTAGGTTTCCATAAAGAGGGGTGTAATTATTATTAATGTTTTTTTCCTCGGGTTCGGAACCACCCCAAGTCATTATTCGAGCATCCATTTCGAATATCTACGTTAATATTCTTATGAAGTGCTGTAACACATCATTAATTTTATAATATTCTTATACAAGAATGTATTTTATTCCGTAAATTTTTATAATTGTTTGGATTTCTTTTTCCAGATCGTTGCGTTCGCAAATCGTGCATTAATTTCATTTACTTCGTCAGATATATTTTTGGATAAATACATAACAGCCACAAAATTTCGTAACAGGAACTAAAACTTACTTATATAACTATGCTGCATATTGGAAATATGTCATTGAAAAATAGAATTATCATTTCTCTAAAATATTTAATTTGAAGAATTATAAATGGCGTATTTACTTTTCTATTGTGTTTTACGGTGAAATTAAATGTTAAGCTTGTCTAAATTTGATCAAATTTGACATTTCAGTAGTAAACCTGTTCATATTTGACGTTTGAATGTCAAATTTGACATTTCAATTGTAAAACTTCTTTATATTTGACATTTAAACGTCAAACTTGTGCACATTTGACATTTAAACGTCAAACTTGTGCACATTTGACATTCTAATGGTAAACCCACTAAACAATAACATTTGTACGGGTTTTTTCGGTCCTTTAATAATAAAAATCTTTATTTCCTTGATCAATTAAACATTTTTATGTTGTTTGACATTTCAAATCAAATTCTGACAACATTGCAAAATTGTGCAAACTAGACGTTCATCTAAATTCTTTTTGTAAGTTTTTATAAACATTTGTATAATTTATATATTGTTTATACTTGTAGAATTAATATAATTTCCTGAAGAAGTCACAGAATTGTGATGAAATATCGAAACTAAAAATTTTTATTATTGAAGGACCGAAAAAACCCGAACAAATTTTATTGTTTAACAAAAAAACGGTCAAATAACAACATCTATATTACTACAGAAGGGTTTCTATCAAGGTAAACCTATTCATATCTGATACTAATAGGCTGTTAGCGGAAAAGATGGGCAACTGAAGGTATTAAACAACACATGTCTCATCTTTGCATACTTTGTGCGCCATATTGCCTAAAAAGTTAGATAAAATGATTGGATAGATTTGTAAAGTGTAATGTTCAAACTTCACCTTAAAAAAATGCAATCCGCATATCCGTTTTGACACAATCAGCAATTCGTTGTGAAGCATTCATGCTTATGTCTGATAAACCTCAGGTATAATTTAAATTGCATTCAATTAAATGTCAAACTTGCACATATTTGACTTTAAACGTCAAACTTGATATATTTGACATTTAAACGTCAAACTTGTTTAAATTTGACGTCAAACTCGTGCACATTTGACATTCTAATGGTGAACCTATTCATATCTGATACTGGGCTGCGTCAATATACTCTTGAATGAAAGGGGTGAGGGTGGGGGTGGGGGAAGAGTACCTGGTAAGATGCCGTAGCGGAAAAGATGGTATGGTTGCACTGACTTTATTGTTAACAAACATAGTGAGCTATAATCTGGATAAATTTCTAAAGTTTAATGTTCAAACTTCACATTTAAAATATGCAACAATAGTTTCCTACCTTCTAAAGGGCCAGTATCCGTTTTGTCACAAGCACACAGCATTTCGTTGTGAAGCATGCTTATGTCTCAGAAATCTTGGGTATCATCTAAATTGCATTCAATTAAATGTCAAACTTGTACGTATTTGACGTTTAAACGTCAAACTTGAGTATATTTGACATTTAAATGTCAAACTTGTTTAAATTTGATACACGCAAGCTGTACTTGGAAAGGTTATGTTGTGCTGGTGGCTGGTCTTGCTTATTGTTAGGAAACGTATGAAATAACTAAATTTGAATTTCCCGCGATTCGGTAAATAACAGGGTGTGTTCAAATTTGTAAGAAGTACGTCAGTCTAACTGAGATTAAGAAATTGCGTGTATTTAGCTTCACATGGGATAAATATAAACACAATGTTAATTTTAAACAATAGTAATACAGAATATTCGATAAAAATGAACGTTTTGTTCTAAAAAGTTGACACTAGATAAACACTATCTAACGTGGAATCTGAACGCACCCCTTGAGCAAAACTAATCATCCTGTATACGAACGCTGTGAACTTAGCTTCATATGTCAAAACTAATGACGTTTATTTTATATGTTAGCATTATTTGATAATTTCGTGTTGAATGTTTTTATTTAAACGTTTTATTATATAATGTATTGAATTGTCAACCTTTTTTTACCTACTTCTATAATAAAAGCCTTTATGATAACAATTTCTATAAGTGATAATTTGATTAGCAACAAAATCATTCTCTACATAATCAAATTGAGAAAGATATATAACAATAATATAAGTTTAAGAGTATAGATACACAAAAGAAATGAAAACAAAAAAACTATGACAATTACTTTTGCCTGTTATGTTAAAGTAGTTATTTCAACATAGAAATTAACGCGGAAAATTTACGTAACTAGCTAAGTGATTATGACAAAAACAAACATGCATTGATACAGATTAAATTAATAAGCGTAAAAATAATCTCCTTTACTTAATGTTTGATCAAATTTAATTTACTCACAATTAATATTTCTTAAAAAATCAAGATTCCACTATAATTTATATTTAATTCCCTTTAACATGCCTTAAAAGGATTGTTGTGTGATTCCTTAAGTGGGAATCATCGTTTACCTGTTAACTCGCATTTCTACTCTAATTGCAATGTCAATTAGTCTTAAAGGTTCGTGCGTCAAGTGTAATAGAGCAAGCTTAATTGGAACTTGAAGTGTAACAGGGAGGTAAGACATTTAAGAGTTACTAATTAAATTAACACATTCAATTGACGCAGATATTATTATACTATATATTAGCAAGGAAAAACTGTAGTGCTGCAGTAACACTTGATCAACTAGAACGATACCATCAACGTATTAAATAAAATGAACAAGATACTCGTAAGTACTTTAATTACTTTAGATCATAAATTTTTAATTGGTTTTTTGAATTTTTGCTAACACAGATCCTTTTATTCGCGGTTTTACTGCTTGTTGGTGTAACCATCTCGTCACCAGTTCCTATCGATGGCTTAAGTGAGATCGCTGAAGCAGCTGTGGAACCTGAAATGCAAGAGACTGAACTCCTAACACGTGAGAAGCGTGAGGCTCGCCGTGCATTCAATAGATTCTTAGCACCGGTGTTTGCTGCTAGTGTTGGAAAGTAAGAACGAATCCAACCTAGCATTTCATATTATAAATTATTTATTGTTTTAAGGATGTAAATGTTGGTTTTTATGTAATAAATAAGAAGCATATTTTCTTATGTCTTGTTATTTTCAACTCTAAACTGTCGATTTGTACCCTAAAAGTCCTAGTGTAACTTAAGCTTTTTAAATATAGATGGCGTATAAATAGAGGAATAAACGTCAATTATCGCTGTCACATTGTTTACGTTCAGCCCGTTCAGCGAACGTAGCTATTGAGTCGCTAAGACAGAGCTGCGTTGTTGATGAATGAAAAACCATCATGTATCGTGTATTTCGTATATTTATTAACGCCCGATACATATTCAGATCATAATTATTCTCGATTTATAATAGAACTTATGAACGAAAATTCAAAATTAATCTGCTGAAGGCAGCGAAATTGACATTATCCGTCGGTAACATAGGAGACCTACTTAAATTAGATAAATTGATTAGCAACACAATGAGTTGAACTATCAGGCAACAGAGGTCGTTAAATGAAGTTATCAACGTGATATTTGTGCTGCCTATAATTAGGATTATGACTAATTTTATAAATTTAATAAAGGAATATAATTCAAACGATTTACGTTATAAAAATCACGTATATGCTTTGACACGATTCATTAACACATCTCTACAGGAACATACTAACTTTGATTTTATAATTTTAACTGTTAGACAAGATACAAGACGATGTTTTTGAAAATTTACTCGGATTAAATATTATTTTGATAATACATTTTCGATATCTCTGTATACATATCTACAAAACGTAATATTATTGATTTTTGTATTTATAAAGACTAGGCTAACAACGAGAAGGTAAAACTCCAAACCATAGTATCTTTTACTATTATTGACATGTAAATTTTTAACACAACATTAGTTCGAAGAAAATATTTACATGTTTATAATCTATCAATGATTCATTCCCTACATATTACCTGATTAATATTGAGTTTTATGGGACAAGGATCAAGTCGAAATATGGAGTGATCTATTAGCTTCATCAGGAACTTTTGAACGTGATAACAAGTAAGGAAATTGTTATATTTATACAAGTACTTTGGATTAGACAACAGGAGCATCTCCAAAAACATTTCAAATTACACATAATATTAATATAAAATGTCAGTTTAAATTATTTACTGAATAAATTAGTAACTTTAGCAATGACATGTTATTGAGCATTCTCGTATTTTTGCAAATACTTCCACTTTGTTTATCGAGAGTATAACAATCTATTTCTGTATATTTGCGTTTAAATTTAAGGAAATACAAGATTTATACAACTAACAAATTCATTCTGGCTATCTCCTTTAAACCCCATTATTTTTTAATGATATTAACAGATTTGGAAATATTAGAATTCGTTATCGAAAAAATTGACTGATAATAGAATGTCCATTCTTCTATCAGTCATAAAACACTGTTGACTGAAAAGATGTGACTCAAACGATACGACTGTGATGAAATTAATTATCTCTAATGCTCTCCATTAGACATGGCCAAAAACCATATGAAATTACCTACCGATAAATGCCCGGAAAAAGATCGACTGAAAAAATGACGGAAATATGACTGAACAAACGTAATTGAAATAGAAACCAATTCACAAAAATAAATGAAAAAAATTACTAGAAAAAATGTGACTGAATGAAACTTGAATGAAAAACTATATCTAAGAATATGTAACTGAAAAGATGAACGAAAAAATGTCGACTAGAAAATATTAGAACACTAAACACTTTAACCCACTGAACACCAAACAAGTTTTAACTAAAACACCGACGCGTTTCAACAGCAATGCTGTCATTATCAAGGCGATTATAAAACTAAATTAAAATAAAATCTACAAAAACAGGTAACCTAACTGTTATGCACGGTCAATCCGATACGCATCATTAATTTCCGATTAACGAAAACAATGACGAATACGGTATAGGTCCATTGTCACAGTTCATTACACATGACTTATTTTTTATATATTTCTAAACCTTAGAAAACATTTAGAAACTTACAATTGTTTATTTGTCTAATTAATTTAACATTCGTATGATCGATGTTGCGATCTGTTTCAAAAATGTGTTGGGCAACGCTCGATTTCTCAATTCTATTAAATCTAAGATTAGCCATATGCTCTTTGAATCTAATTGAGACTGCTCTCCTGGTTTGCCCAATATATTTTTGATTACAATCTTTACAATTGATTTCGTAAATACCTGACTTTTCTAGAGGTTGTATTTTATCTTTAGGGTTACCGATGAGACTTCGTAAACTAGTCCCAGAACTGTAAACTATTCTGAGATCTAGCTCTTTGAAGATTTTACTCAAACCTTCAGTGATAAAGGGAGCGTAAGGGAGGGTCACAACGGGTGAAGCTTTAACATCCTCTCGAAAAGTCGTAGATTCTTTCACAGTTTTCTTATAATTAAACTTCCTAATTAACTTATAGATATGCTGAGGCTGGAAACCATTACACTTGGCCGCATCTTTTATAATTTTAAGCTCTTTCTCATACCTCGCCTTGTTCAAGGGAAAAGTGAGAAGTCTGTGGACCAAAAAATTCAGGCTTGCCATTTTGTGTTGAACACAATGATGGGAATCTGAAGGAATGTAGCGAAGTGCACTGGTTTCCTTTCTATACACGTCAAACTCTAATCTATTGTTATTTCTAATTACTAAAGTATCTAGAAAGGGTAGCTGACCGTTTTCTTCTCTTTCACAAGTGAACTTTATGGTTTCGAACCGATTATTTAATCTATTGAGAAAATCGTCAATATTATATTTTTTAGTGTCAAATATAGCGAAAATATCATCCACATACCTCAACCAAACCCTAGGAAAGTATTCGCTCTCAGATTCTAAGTCCTTTTCAAAACGGCTCATGAAAAGGTTAGCCAAAAAGGCCGACCTGTTGCCGTTCCTTCAAGCTGTTCATAAAAACTCCCGTTGAATTGAAAAATGTTCTGTTTCATACAGATGTCAGTTAAGCGAATATATTCCTGGACACATTGTTGACTCAAACTATTTTGAAGCAACAAGTCCTCGAGGTATGTCAAGGTGTCTGGAATCGGTACACTAGGAAAGAGAGAACTAACATCAAATGAAATCAATATTTCACCCTCCAGCAACTGAATATTTTGAATTTCTTTAATAAATTCTAACAATTTTTTTACTGCAAAACTAGGTTGCTGTATTGGCAAATTATTAAATTCATTGCTCAGCCATTTGGAAACTTTATAAGTCGGTGCGTCAATTGCCGAAACAATTGGCCTTACCGACTTGCCAGGTTTGTGAATTTTAGGTAAACAATATAATTTAGGGACAACAGGATTGGAAACATGTAGCTTACGTCTAACATCGGCAGTAACAAGGTTGTTACAAGTTTTAAACACATTGTTGACGTCTCTAATCATTTTCGGTAAAGGATTTTTTGAAATTGACTTATAAGGGCCACTACTCAACAGGTCATTAACCCGATCATAGTAGTCCTCTTTATCTAAAATAACAACCTTGTTCCCTTTGTCAGCTTTCAAATAAAAACAATCTTTTTCCCGCTTAGAACTTAGAAAATATTAACTGAAACAAATATTGCAAAATTGTGACTAAAAACTAAAGTAACTATAAAAATAAAAGAACTGAAGAAATCCGAATAAAACGTTGAATAAAAAAAATTGTCGAGAAAAATGTGATTGGAAAGGAACGTATCAGAACAAAAGTGACTAAAAAGGTGGATCTAAAAACCAGTTGAGTGAAACAGTGACTTGAAAAATCTAACTGAAGTTCTGTAACTTAAAAATATGGCATTCAAAAAATGTAATTAAAGAAATGTGACTGAACGAAAGTGACTAACAAAATGCAAGTAAAAAAAGAATGACTGAACATAATGCTATAAAATGACAAAATTTGAAGAAAATTGGTCTGAAATTGATTGAAAAATTGCAAAATAAATAAAAAAAATATCTGACAGAATGCTATGGAGGAAAACGTGGCTGCAAGATTAAGATTGAAAAATGTAACCGAAGAAATATTGTCTGGAATTGGTCGGAAGAGTGTGACTGACAAGATTATCGGGAGGAATGTGTCAGGAGAAGAATGTAGATATCTGAAAAACTTTAAAACGATAGAGACTGACAAAGAATGACTAACAGAATGTAAGCGAAAATGGGACTGAAAAAAGTATGAGTGAAAGAGTACAGAAAAGAATGTAACTGAAGAAATATGCGAGTGAAAAAATATTACTGAATACAATGTAACAAAAAGATTACCCGCAAAAATGTGACTTAAGAAATATTGGCAGAAAAACTGGATCAGAAAAATGTAACTGAACTAACGAAACGTGAAAAAAAATCTAAGCATCTACAGTTCGAAAAATTCAGATGAGGCCCATTTCTACATCGGAGAAACTGATACACCCAAAACGAGTGACTGTTTGATACAGATTTTTGCACGGTGGGATCATTGGGCAATTTTTTTCGAAAATAAGCAAGAAGCGGACTTTATTATCAATGGTGAGCTTTGTCGTGCCATGCTCAACGACCAGCCAACGTAACAATTGAACTTTTGAGCACCACTTTCGAAAATCGAATAATCAGCCGAAATTTTGATGCCAATTAGCCGGCTCGCAGCTATGATTTGAGCAAGTTGGATTATTTTTCGTTAAGGATATATCCATCCAGAGATTATTGAAGCATTGGAACACGAAATCGAAGTTGCCATGCATGAAATTCAAGCCCATTCTACTTTTTAATTTACTGCATACTGAATAGAATCTAAAACCATTCTGATTGTGTACCTACATAAGTTTTGATATCGACTGTATTCATACATGTATGTATAAATACATATCTAGAAAATGAACCTTGTAGCCTATATATGAGAATACACGAAAGAATGCTGATCAACCAACATCGTTAATTATTTAAATAAACACGAATGGAGAACAACAACTTGGTATGTTAGAATATACTGTTACATAGTTTGGTGAATGTTTATTTCAATAATAAGTTTACACGATTTACAAGATTAATTCTGTACTTAAGATTATTATATAGCGAAATTAAATAAATTTAATTAATAATTTATCTCCATTACAATCCTAAACATGCAAATTCGACAAGGATGTAGTTTTTTTCCCTCTCCTTGTGTTACAGATCTTCATTCCTTAATCTAATTAACAACTGATCGCCAATTTGAACGTACTCTCTTTGATATATATAAGTTGAAAACATGTTCAAAAATAGTTACTACGATCATAATAAGAGTTGCGTGTGGAACCATGAATAACTTCAAAATATTAACGGTAAGAAAAATTGAAGGACTTTATTATTTATAATGAATTATATTGTACTTACTTCATTGCAGATTCTACTTGCAGTTGCAGTACTTCTCCTAAATCTGGTTACATCTTTTCCAGTTTCTGAGGTAAACGCTACGTCAGTTGTATCCCCCGTGAAATTAGCAAGTGACGTTTCCAGTGATGCCACGACAGGAAACGTAGAAGCCACAACAGTAGTAATTGACGATAGCAGGGAAAAACGTGAAGCTAGACGATATGATCCACGAGAAAGGAGGAAGTTCATCGCTTCAGCAGCGTTTGCCGCTGTTTTAGGTTAAGTAAAAGATTGTTAAGCAATGTTTATAATTTATGTCTATTATAATAGAATTAAGTTGGAGTACCTATGTTTTTCACAAATATGATGCTAGTCTTGCATTTATGTTGATTCTTTCTCATAATTTATCGTTATTTATTCAATGTTTTATATTGAAAAAAATTACTAAATATTTCTGTATCATCCTGTAAACGGAAGTTTATTTGTATAATACAATAAATAGTTGATTGTGCACTGTTGTCTTTTTGTATTCAATCATTCAACGGTTTCAAACTGTAATTTGTTTTTGCAAACTCCAAGTTTACTTTTCGGTGTGAGACAGTATTGGAATGTCCGAGGCGAAGCCGAGGCTATTCAAAACTTCCGACCACCAAGAAGAGCTTTTGTATCGTGTAAAGTGTTAAATAGTTGATCGCATCGGTTTCAATAGTCATTATATAATTCAATAAAACTATACTATACATATAATAGAAAAGGAATTTAATAGAACTCGATAAATATACCTTACAAACAACGTCTTGATTCAATATAATAATTTTAAATATTTTTGTAAAAGTCAAAATACTAATAATCTGTCATCTGTCATTAATATTTGTCAAACATTTTAAATTTCAATCGATAGCAACAAAGATAGTACAGTTGCAGCCAAGTTTCATGTTTCATGTGCTTAATCAGCACATGAAACTGTAAAACATTGCCCCTTTAAACAAATCTCTGGATTCAATAATAAGAAAGATGCTCCCACCCGATTTGGAACACCCTGTGTATCTAAGTCTGACCAGACCATTTTTGACAGATTTAAATTCTTATGACATTTCAAGGCATTTTTGCTAACGTAGAAGAACATTTACACGCTGGATGTATAAAATACAGCAACCTGAACTATATATATCTTATTTCAAAAAGAGAGCGATAAAATTCTGAACACACCCCTAGCCCAAATTACAATATGTAATTTGCAAATTAAATTTTATGTGACATTCTCTGGTAAGTACGGTAAAAGAGAACTAATCTATACCGAAAAATAGATAAACCAATGTAATAATTATTGTAAAACTTTAAATACAGCTGTGCTATAAACAATGTCAGAATATTTGACAATAGACTTATAACTTTCAGCCAATAAGAAACAACTGTCATTTGGGTTTGTTCAGAATTTTGTCTCTCTCTTTTTGAAATAAGCTATAGAGAAATGAAAACCAGGTTGGCAATACAAACTGACAAGTAAAAGTACTAACCGTAAACTAAAACGAAGCCGTACACGGCTGAATTTAAGCAAGTGAACCAAGATGTAAAACTAAACAAAACATAAAGGACAATCTAAAAGGACGCATCTGAATCCGTCGCATCATTCTGTTGAATAAAAGAACTCAGTCAAAGATTTACTACAAACTGTTTTATGTTTGTTTTAAATGTTTGACTCCTATACCTTATTTCAAAAAGAGAAATAAAATTATTGGCTGAAAGTAGGGCAAAATCACATTATGCAACGTTCTGTTATTTCTATTCATTGTCAAACATTCTGGCATTTCTTATACCACAGCTATATTTTTTTAGTTTTATTTAGTTTTACTATAATTATTAGTTCTCTTTTACCTTACTTATCAGAGAATGCCATATAACATTTATTTTTCAAATTACCTGTATATTGTAATTTAGGCTGGAGGTCTGTTCAGAATATTGTCTCTCTCTTTTTGAAATAATAAGCAATTTGTCATTGAATTTCCAAGGCTGGAAAGGACTTTCCTAACCACAAAATTAGCTTAATATCGGTTGCGTTCAGCGGACGCAGCTGTGGATATCAGCATTAAAGCATGATAGTCTGGTGGAACTTCGCTTAGTCGCGTTATCTGAACGGTTTACTGACAGATGGTAGACATGCGAACTCGGATTTTTCTAACCTCTGTCTTTTAATTTTGTTATTTTGTTCGATTTTCAACAAGAGAATAGAAGTTGTGATAAAAATCATATAAGGTATGGATGCGCTACCTAATTCTGTAGTTCCTAATTATTTTTTAAATAATGAGGTTATGTTTGAAGCGCTGACTTAACTCAGCGTATTTCATAGGCACTGAGAAATTCGCTCAGCAGCTGACCTTCTGCTGAAACTAAGCATATCTCCTTTGAACGACACAGCTTTCTTAGTAACTCAGCAGCTACGTTCGCTGAACGCAATCATTGATACAAAATAAAAAAAGTAATGCAGTGGGGGGTTCGTAAGATTGGGGCGGTTCTTACATAGGATAGGATGACAATTTTCAAAGCGATCACATTATTATACTCATATTTAATTGCGTGAATGTTCCTAATTGTTGTGGTTGATAAATAGCAATCTAGAAGTTCTTCTCCTGTACCTCATCTTGTGAAGAACGGCTTCTGTCAACTTTATCAGTTTTCAGTGACTCGCAGCTGAGTCCTTTAACTTCATCGTCGTCTATGGTTTTTTTCCACATCCCTGTTGGAAGTTTTAATAGGCTTTTTTTCCGAAAATCTGATACAGCTGAAACACTTCTTATATTTTGAATCTGTATTGTTAAATGTCAAGAAATACAAGTAATTATCCATGCTTTACTGGTGTATGAATGACTCCAATGTACAAAAATATAAAAATCGGTAGAATCTATCTATTGTGACATCCAAGAAATCTTGTAAATGCTTTCTAAATAGGAACTATTCTATTTTAAAACAATTCAATATTTTCTACTTGACAAGGAACTATAAGTCGTGGAAAGATATTTTTAGCCTCGTATTTCCTCAGCTCCTCTAGTAAATATACATCAGTAATTGATTGTCCAGACAGTAGTCAAAGGTTATAAGAATTATGTTTGGATCAGTAATATCTAGTCACAAAAAAAGAATTGATTACCAGTTAACTATTTATTCTTTTCTATTTGTTATACAGTA
Organism: Holotrichia oblita; assembly: GCA_023690525.1. NCBI lineage: Eukaryota > Metazoa > Arthropoda > Insecta > Coleoptera > Scarabaeidae > Holotrichia > Holotrichia oblita. Next base: position 8,954,207 of record CM043018.1, read on the forward strand.
TATATCAAAAAGTATATATTTACAAAATAAATGTATGCAGAAAAAGATTATATATATGTACAGAAACTGTATTATAAATATTGTAAGCAATTTGATTACTTAGACTAGACATGAGTAAAGTGTATTAATATTGTAAAACACAATCTAGCATTACATAATACATACAATACATTTTTTTTAATTAACCTAAAACTGCAAACGCTGCAGAAGCTAAGAACTTCCTCCTACTTTCTTCTTCACCATACAACCTTCTAGCCTCACGTCTCTCCCTGGATTCTTCAGTAGTCGTCAATATTGTTGAAGCAGGACTTGCTGTTGTTGATGCAGCACTAGAGGTTGTCGAAGCAGCACTAGAGGTTGTTCCATCAACCTTTACCGTTGTGTCTTCATTCGCTAATTTTACCGGAGATTCTTCTGGAGTTGTCGTTTTTTCTTCGGTGGTTGTTGGAAACGATGTAGTCACGTCCAGCAATAGCACCAGCGCAGAAAGAAACTGAAATTATTAAACCTTTAAATCAGAACAAGAGCGTTTTAAAATTGGCGCCAATTCTATGCTTACCGTTATCGTTATGAAAGTATTCATGGTTACCTCGCGTAAATGTTATCACGTTATCACAATTGTAACTGTTATTCTGATAGTATTTGAATAAATTTTCATCTTATATATATATACATATCAAGTCCATTAAAGGTGGCAGGAAGTTGTTAATTAAATTAGTAAGATAAATGCGTCCAAACATAATATTTTCGGTATATTTTATGTGGTAGCTGCGCAAAAAAAGGACTCATCTGATTATGTATTTTAAGAACTTTGCATCTAGCTAATTAATTTACGTAAATATTCGATTATCATGATTAGTAATTGGAACTATATTTTGATGATGAAATAGCTTATATTTCTTAGGGTGATATATGGCTTCTTGTATTTATTAATTTATAAATAACTTAAGCTAACTCCATCATTTAGCTAGATGACTGTAATTTTTTTTGCGTCGTGGAAAATGTACATAACTACAAATATTTATATTAAACGTTAGGAAGGTGGTATTACTTATAACTGGTAGAATTATTCTTTCCAACAACAAGTGATTTTGATCTAATAATAAAATGGAAAATAATTTTATCAGTGTTGTTTGTTGCTATCAAACTAGTCATATTGTTTTAGGCTCTCTAAATATCTGTATATATTCATTATCACTCATATGCGAATTAAAATCTTTAAAAGAGAACAAAACATAATTATCCACAAAGTGAACTTCAAAAGTTCCACGTAATAATCCTACCTAAGACAACATGCGTGCACGTGAAACATCAGATCAGTAGTGTCAATAATTACAATATTTTAAATAGTAACCTTGCCGGTAAATTAACGACAGACTGATTGGCAGGAGTCTAGAAGCACCACATGGTAAACAATGAGTAAATAGAGGGCACATGAACTTCTAAAACGTATAAACATTATATGAAATATATATACTACAGTGATCCCCAAAATGATTTGAATATTAATTTAATGAAAACTTTTTTTCAGTTGAGGAAAGACATGATAGTCGGACGGAGTCATTTATTATTCCTTATTTATCCAAAGAATCAATCAGGATTACTCCATATCAATCGCAAAATACTAAAGCAAAAACTTTTGCATCAGATTTTTGAACACGAAACTTCTTAGGTCTTGGAGAATGAGAGTGTCTCCATTCCATCGATTATTGCTTCGTTTCTGTGCCGTAGAAATGTACCCAAATTTCATCAATAGTAACAATACGGCTTAAGATGTCTGCATCATGTTCAAAGCGAGCACAGATGATGTTTTCATCCTTCCACGGTTCTGGTCAACATTCAGACATCTGGGGATCAATTGTGCAAATGTCCAAATCGACGTGAACTATGTGATGAACGCATTCATATGAATTATATGAAGGTCATCGATCATCTTCAATGGAAAATTTACTTCGTTTAAAGCTTGAAAATTTGAAACGTTTGCTAATAGACAATCCGGATAAGATTAGGCGAAGCAAAAGACTTTTCAGATGTCACCATCTCTATAGACGATGTAATGATGTCTGGCTAGACTACCATTTTAATTGGTTTAACAAGGTTATAAACTGCGAACTGCTACTACAATTCCAATACATATTTCAAATACGGTCAGTATTGAAAGGAGAAAAGTGAAGCGTATCAATCATCGTTTGCGTGTTTAAAGATGGAGCTGTATATGGTGATATGTATATGTACAAACACATACCATGTGAGCAACTTCAATTGAAGAAGGTTGGCTACATCAAAATCCCTGTTTTGGGACAATTTTTTGATCGAAGGTTGAAGACACTGTACGGTCACGAAGATTCATGGAAACCTCAGAGAAAGTATAGCTCTTTAATATGTGATGGAAACGAGGAGTATTTTTAAGGTGTAAGATGGGTATTGTCCACCAGATGGAACCCCTGCAAATATGGTTGCGCAGTGAAGTTATGTTCAAATTTTAGGAGTCTAAACTAGACTTCATTTCAAGTAACAAAAACGCAAAACTTGTACACTGGCTTGCAATAAAATCTCGTACACCCTAATGTCATGCAAGCTGATTGTTTAAGATTATTTTTTAATATATAAGCTGACTTTAAATTTGACAGATGTAACAGATTATGCATAGAGGTTATGGTAAATTATAAACCCTATACTTTTGAAACTGAAACGTCAAATTAGAAATGTCATAAAAAGCTGAAATCAATCTAGGTAAAAACTAGGTGTACGAGATTTTATTGCAAGTCAGTGTACATCCATTTTTATTTGTTTCAAAGTTACAGATCTATGAATGTGATTGTCAGTTTATGAAAAAAAAATGTAAATTTGGGTGTAAACTCCGTGTACGGGTCAAAGTCCGCCATCAACACACAAATATTCCAAAACTGAAGTTTGTTTTTGCAAACTCCAAGCTTACTTTTTGGTGTGAGTCAATATTGGAATGTCCGAGGCGAAGCCGAGGCTATTCAAAACTTCCGAACACCAAGAAGAGCTTTTGTATCGTGTAAAGTGTTAGTTCTTCGTTTCGGTCTCTATATGTTCACTAATTTAATGAGACCGTACTGCATATATCTTTAAAAATAGAAAAGGAATTTACCTTTACTGTAAAGCATGAAATTTTCTACAAAATGTCGAAGAGAGCACTATTCTAGTTGTTATGGTTCTCAAGTTCACTTTACGATGCCCGTTTTGGTTGCATGAAGGAATACTTTATCACACGCTAATTTTATTTTTTTGAAGTTTGATTGCATAAATCGGACTAAATTTTAAACAAAATGACACAATATAACACCATTGATATTCAAATATTTAAATTAGTTTTACTTAATCTTTTTGGAAATCCAAGTTTCTCATTTTAATTTGTTCTTTAGAAGTTTGAACTGTGGTGCCATCTAATGAGTAGTAGCCAAAATGTTCATCCTAGTTACGAACCAATCCATAAATAGCGCAATCTTCCGTTTAGTAGATATAATTTCGATTAGTTCACTTCATTTAAGCAATATTTTTAGTTACGGAGCCCAACATCGATGGCATCATAATAGTAATGAGCGGTATTTTTTAAATATTTGTAAGTTGGTTGTCTTGTTCAACAAGAAAATCTTAATAGAATAAAATTCGAATTGCCTTTGTTGAATGTTAATATTAAACAATAACACGGCAACACGTCTTTTTTAATTAAAAAAATAATGAAATTTATTGTCGATTAAATTAGGTCGAACTGTCCTCTTTTAGTAATTAAACAAGGTTTTTGATCTGTCATATAGATTGTCAATCATCGCTGTCAGATTGACAGATAATCACAATAACCTTCAAATCTTGAAGACTGATTCACAATGTGCAAATTTTGTCAAAATTTCATGAATGATAGCTTATTTAATTTAAATTAAATTAAAATCAGTATGAAATTATAATTTTGACTTTAGTAAATTTAATTTTAGTAACACTTTTTATAAAAAAATTAGCAGAACAACTTTTTTGTAGTATTCCCCTAAAGATAAAAAAAATTCCAATAAATATCAAATTGGACAAAAAAGAAAACAAAAACAATTACATTATTTATTAAATGCATTACACATGCATACAAAAATATATATGTACAATCAACGTAAAAATGTATATATAAATAAAGTATGTATTCATATATCTGAATTAGGCACGAGCGGCAGTACAATTTGATAAAAATTACCCGATCAACTGCATCGCATTAATATTCGCATTTAATGTCAATAAGCGTACGTCAAGACAGCTACATTCCGTTGTAAGCCGGTCCACCACCTCCTTCTGGTACAACCCAGTTGATATTTTGACTAGGATCCTTAATATCGCATGTTTTGCAATGGATACAATTTTGGGCGTTAATTTGCAACCGCTGACCTTCACCAGATTCAAGCGGAACAAATTCGTAAACTCCTAGAAGAAATTTTGAGTTTTAGAAAAACTTTTTCGGTAAATATAGAGCTATTGTGTGCATATTATACCTGCTGGACAAAATCGTCCTTCCGGACCATCGTAGATGCCCAAATTTTGCTTAACAGGTACACTATCGTCTTTCAACGTTAAATGAGGCGGTTGATCAGCTTCATGATTGGTTCCAGTTAAAGCAACTGATGATAATAAATCGAAAGAAATTTTACCATCTGGTTTTGGGTAATCGATTGGTGTAGCGTCCTTAGCAGGCTTTAGTTTTGTATAATCAGCACCTTAAAAATTAGTCTTTGAGTCAAATTATATTTTTCCTCATTCAACATACCTCCATGGCTAAATGTCCACGGCTCACGTCCACCAATCAAAATTGAAAATCCGCTGTACATGACACCACCGTACATGCCCAGCGGATTATGGAAACTAGGCCTGCAATTCCTAACAGCTCTCAATTCCTTCCAAATCCAACTATTCTTAATCTTATCCGTATAAGCTTTAGGTTCGAAACCTTCGGTTGTTTGTTTCTCACCATTTATAGCTTCGTAAGCACTTTCCGCAGCTAACATCCCACTCTTCATAGCATTATGAGTGCCTTTGATCTTAGGAACGTTCAAAAACCCAGCAGCATCTCCGACTAGACACCCTCCTGGAAACGTTAGTTTTGGCAAACTTTGAAAACCACCTTCGCATAATGCCCTTGCTCCATATGCAATCCTATTACCACCCTCAAACGTTGGCCTTACCGCTGGATGAGTTTTAAATTTTTGAAATTCGCGGAAAGGACTTAGGTAAGGATTGGTGTAATCGAGACCAACAACGAATCCAACTGCTACGAGAGGTGTTGATTCGTTTAAATGGTACAAGAACGATCCACCGTATGTATGAATGTCTAGCGGCCACCCTATCGTATGCTCTACTAATCCGGGTTGATGTTTGGATGGATCTATCTCCCAGATCTCTTTCAATCCTAAATCAATCACCGCATAAAAACAATTTTTTAATACAATCAAACGATCTCACCGATCCCATAAGTTTGCGGTTCCGCTTTCTCCCTTAAATTGAATTTATTTATAATTTGTTTACTCAAATGACCATGACAACCTTCGGAGAAAATCGTGCATTTCGCATGTAATTCCATACCTGGTTCGAACGTATCTTTCGGGCTACCATCTTTCGCTATACCAACATCGTTTGTAGCCACACCTTTTACACTACCATCTTCATGATAAAGGATTTCCGAAGCTGCATATCCGGGGTAAACTTCGACTCCTAACGCTTCAGCTTGTTCCCCTAACCATTTCACTAAATGCCCAAGCCTTACAACGTAATTCCCATGATTATTCATTGGCAAACCTAATTCACACATTTCAATTAATATATTGGGATTCGATCTATTAGGACAATCAAAATAAAAGAAAAAAATATACCTGGGACAATCGGAATCGATATTCTACCAGTTTGTGTGAGAAGACCGAATCGATCTTTCTGCACTGGAGTATTCAACGGTGCACCTTTTTCTTTCCAATCTGGAATTAATTCGTTTAAAGCAACCGGTTCGATACAAGCACCTGATAATATATGACCGCCTGCTTCGGCAGCTTTTTCAACGACGCATACCCTCAATTCTTTCCCATCTTGTTCTGCTAATTGTTTCGCTCTTATAGCCGCTGACATTCCAGCTGGTCCACCGCCGATAATCAAAAGATCAGTTTCATCTTGAAACCTTTCGATTTTGATATCTTAAAATATGATAAATTTATTATACTAGCTGTGATGAATGAAATCGCAGAGTATATGCATTACCTTTCCATCGCGGATCTTTTTCCCTCGGATATATCGTGTAATGCGTGGTAATTTTTGGAAATGTTTGAGTTGAGAAGCATTTTCGGATATTCTGTAACCGCTGCACTGGAAAAATTAGCAATTAGCACTTTCATGTTTGACAGGTGTACGTTGACAGCTGTCAAATTACAAAAACTTGACAGTTTTGACAGGTTAAGTAATCAAATTTGTGACAGCTGTCAAACAATAAGAAACAGCTGTTTTCCCCCCCTTCTGCACAAAAATGTATATGAAAAAATGACATTTATACGAAAAACATAACTTAAAAAAAGGAATATTTTGAGAAAAAAGTAGTTGCCAAATAATAGTGAACTTGAACCTTGTGAGAAGTTCAATCTATTTATGTAACTCAAGTTTTTTTAAATATATTTCTGGTTGTAAAATTTTAACTTCAATTTTATTAATTTAAAATATTTTTTAAAATTTTATTATACTATATAAATATATAATTTATGGTCTAAAAGGTATTCATTGAACTTTGGTTTCTTAATAATAATACCCTTATAGGTACAAAGGTCAGTACACAAACATATTTGCTTCGATCAAATATTAAATAACAATAAATATGATGGACTATCACACTATACATCTATGTAAATATGTACATACATATGTGTAGTTTAATTAAATACAATAATTCAAATATTTGATCATATATGTATTATTTGACTTATTATATTTGAAATATAATACATGAATATTAAGTGAAACGTGATATAAAATCAATTTTTACTTTACAATCCTTAGATTAATGTTGAGTAAATGCCAATATAAACAAATCTACTCACAATATTTAGATGAAACGTATACTGGCAACGCCATGTTTACTTTTACCGTTACGAAGTTAGCTGCATTAGCTTATATGGATGTAATTGGCATCATAGAGTTAGTGTTGCCAACTGCAACATAATTACAATAGTATACGTACAATATTTTCAAGAAAAATAAGGTGTATATGCTTTTTGCAATTGTACCGTAATTTCGTAACGTTACAACTTTCAAAATTTTCGAGATTGCCACGTTAAGAAAACTGATTCTCTTTTTAAATATACTAGTGGTATGTACCATCTATGGGGGAAAACATCACCAGTTACTGAACGCGCCAAGGCAATTTTGTAGATTTGATCTATGCCAACTTCACCCAGTATATTGTGTGTATTTTAATGTTTTTGGTGGTACTGTATAAAAAAATGACCAAATACTATGCTACTACTGCTATGTTAAAAAATTTACTTTTATAATCATAACATAAATTCAAATGATTCAAATCAAATTTTAAACAGAGTTTTGTATGTTGGCATTATTTTTCCAAACTTTTAACAATTGGTATCCATGTTGATATTTAAATATATTTTGGCTTTAGTAAACGTCTAAATTTACAGTAAAATTTAATTCTATTTCGTAGAAGAAAAGAAAGGAATAATAATGAATATTACCCCTGCGCTACATTTAGAGGATAAGAAAAACTTATCAGCTGAAGAATTTCAAAAACAATTATGTAGTTGGTTGGAAAGTAGAGGATTATTATGCGAATTACGCGCATATTTTCGAAGCAACATGATCGAAGTATTAAAAAATACATCTGTCGGATCTTCCCTAGCTTGTAAAGTAAAACAGACGATCTCACCGAAGATGCAGGCTATGAATTTATTGATATCTGAATATTTTATATATTCGCAATATCATTTCTCGTTATGTGTATTTTGTACTGAAGTTTCACTAAATAATATGCTGCAAAATGTCAATTGTACGTCGCCGGATGTTATTCAAGAAAAACCTAATTTTAAATTTACCGAGAAACAGGTTTACGATATTTTAGAATCGATGGGAATTTTACGGTATAATCAGCAAGCTCAGAAGATTTATTCATCGTATTGTGAATTAGATGAACCTCTTATAACATATTTCCTACCAACGACTTGTTTAACGGGGATCGAATTCGATGAGCCTATTGCGGAATGTATGGAGAATCTTAACGATGCTGATTGCGATGGTATCCTTGGAAAAATCGATAATTTATTGATGAATTCGAATATGTTGCCTAGTAAAGCGACGCAATTAAAACAATATATAAAATTAATTTACGAGAAACAACATGAGAAACATAATAATATTATCGAGTCGTTAAAGGAGGAATATCGGGGGCAATTGAAGAAGTATAAAGTGAAATTAAATGATATACAGAAAGTGTTTGATTCCGAGCGGAAAACATGTCAGGAAGAAATCGTTTTGATGAAGCAACAGTTACACGAGCTTTCGCTTCAAAATCAAATGATAAAACGGAGTAACGAGATAAATAATATTACAAAAGTCGTAAATCAGAGGGAGAAAACGCAACAAACCGAAGTCAAATTGAGTGATACGAGTACATGCGGACATGTATGTGTGCACGATAAGAGTACACAATGTATGACAGAGATTCCGCCAAAATTATTTAAACACGATAAAGAACAGCAAACTTTAACGAATACTTCGCTAGAATCAGCCGTTCTTAAACATGTGGTAGAACAAATGGAGAAGGAGAATAATCGGTTACGGATAGATAATTTTAATTATTGTGAGCAAATTGACGAGTTAGCGAACAGGGCAAGCATTTTGATGTCTGAATTAAATATATCACAGCAAAACGTTGTTCGTTTAAATAATTTATTGCAAAATACATCTCATGTTTTTACTATGGATAATTTAGTTATTCATCATTCGATTCCGCATTATACGGGGGCTGGCGAAGAATGTAAGTTCAATTCGGATTATTATTTATAGGGAGTCGATTAAAAAATTTATTTAACGTTCCAGATTCTGCAACGACTAATCGTCCACAACCCAGCAATTATCGACATCTCAATCGGCCTAAAAAATGTCCTCCTGTCAAGAAACCACCTCCATCTAGTTCGGAAAACAGTTCGAGCAGTGTTACACCCACCGATGATTTATTGCAAGAAGCCAAAACTAAATTAAAGAATTTAGAAATCGAAAGTGAAAATATAGACCGTCGAATGAGATCGTTTACGGAAAGATATGATTTTGCTCCCGGTGTAAATCAATGTAATTAACCCTTCCTTAATTCATGTCACCCATTTAAGTTTCCAAACAATAATATTTAATATAATTTAGCTAATAATCCACGAAGTACTGGAAAATCTTTCAATTTCACCAACGATACTGGGAAACGTAGTAAAGATGTGTTCACGTTTGGTAACGATGAATTCGCAAAGAATTATTCGAATCCAGATTCAGGACCTACACCCTACGAATCCATGACGAGTTTCCCCAGTACCAGTATCTCTAACGATGAAGATATTCAATCGAGGAAGGAAGACGGTGAGTAAATTAGGTAAAACGTCTCTATATATAAAAATCATCTTTTATATTGTATGAAAATAGTATAATACATCTATTGTTACAGATTAAAACTAATATTGGTTCTGTAAGTCTGCAAACTTTGTCTTGGAGAGTTTGCCCCTGTTATCCTGAACCACGACTTCGGAACAGCGTGTACAGGAATTTCGTCCTTATTACAATTAATATTACGATTAGGAGTTGAAGTTTGTTTTGGCGCGTTGAAAATATATTTTTCTACTTTCGGACTACACCAGCTGAAAAAGAAAGACAAAAAAAATGTAATCCAACAATAATAAACCAATTTTTTCCTCACTATATTTACCTTTTCTTTTCATTTTCTTCGTATTGACTCACTGTGTGATGCCATTTATATATATTTGGATAATCTTTGGAGTTTAATTTATTTAAGGCATATTTTAACGCGTTATACACGTCGTAATCCATTTTCGTCGGTTGATCGCTGAAAACACATTATCCGGATGTATAATCTACGAAAGAATTGCGTGCGTTTTATATACCTACCCTTCAATAAAGATGTCACTATCTGGTACTCTTGATTCATCGAACTGTTCGTCTTCCGAAGACGTCTCCCTTAACAAGGAAGGGCTCGATGGGGGTGTATAAAATTCGTCGTCTGAAGATGTGATGTCGCCGATATGTTGAACGTCCTGTCCGTTCTTTAAATCGCCATAATCTGAAAAGAGTCGCTTATTTAGTATTAGTGTGGAAAACCAGTTATTCGTAGGATTCGAATGTTCGACAGATTCTAATAAGAAAACTCAGTTATTACAGCTACAGGTCCAGAAAATCTTGTTCAGTGAGAATTCACTTCAATAGTCGACAACGACTGACAAGAAAACATGCATCAGCTTTACGATTATCTGATCGGAGTGTGAGAAGAATCTTGCATCAAGATTTAAAAATGCATCCCTATAAGATTGTGTTGGTGCAAGAACTGAGTGAAAGAGATTACTAAGTTTGTAGAAACGTGAGTCAAGACATGCTTCGGGACGTTCACTGAGATTTTTTTTTTCAGACGAGGCACTGCACAGAGGTCCGCAAAGTTGGCACCACAATGTGGTCAAAAATGCTAGAAAGGATTGATCATCAGCGATTTTGATTGACCACCTTTTGTTTAGGCTACAGCCGCTATATCCACAATTCGGAGTCTAATTTTGTTCATCGGATACGACTGACCATCGTTTGACTGTGTTTGACCACCTTCCACATTTTTAAAATGTTCAAAAAAATTTTTCGATTTTTTTTTACTACAAACACTAAAATTTTGTTGCAGGATAGGATTGACCAACGTTTGACCATGATTGACTACCAAATATTTTTTTTGAAAACAATAGTCGAAAAAATTAAAAATTTTATGTGCAATGTTTTCCAAAGCCAACTCGTTTGTTTGTCTTTATACTTGGTAGTCTTTTTTTTGCAATAACTTGGGAACAAATAGAAAATCGAGATGCATTTTCGGTAAAATATGTGTAATTTAAATCCGCTTACGAACCTATTAACGCAATAGTATTGTTGCATTTAATTATTTTAAGAAAATCGTAAAACTATGTTACCGCTACAGAAAGCGACCTCTAGTTTATCAGTTTGAAACTAATGGATATAGCATATAAAGCCTGCTTAAAGTCAACACAATTCCCTTTCAAACGAGTCCAAGATTGTTCGGATAGGTTGAATAGTAACGGAAATATTAAACTTTAAACATTGACGAATAGATGGTCTTCCCCCTCGCTTACTATGACAGATACGAAAAAATGTCACTAAAGAAAATTATCTGATATTGAATGGGCTTTCAATTGATGATATCAAAGTTATAGCATATTCTGCGATTTTCTGAGATAATAGGAATTTTAGATTTGAACATAGCAGTTACGCCACCTAGCGGCAAAATCTGGAACTTGAAAATAATTTCCAGAAATTTCTCTTGGCTACTTTAACTATCAAAATTTTTCCCGCAAAACCTAGGACAAATACTTTATAAGATGCAGCCGCTTACCTCTCTCGCACTTTGTACGGTCTGTTCCAAAATTAATGTCACTCCCAAGGCTAAACAAACCTATAAAAATGATCTTTTCCATAACTTTTTATAAAGAATAACTTTTTCCCTAAATTTAATAATAAAAAAGTTTTCCATATGGTTCCAATTTAGTGAGACATATTGTACATGTGTAACTTTAAGATCGGATAAAATTTAACCGGAGGGTGGTCAAACGATATTTTTCAATTTTCTGTGGTTTAGAGTCACCATACAGTAAGTCCTACCATTTTCGGCGTTTGACTACCTCTCAAAGTTTGTGAAAAGTGCAAAAAACTTTGAAAACCCTGTTTTATGTAATTTCTAGATCGGATAAAATTCAACCGGAGGCGGCTGGTCAAACGATAATTTTCAATGTTCTGTAGTCTAGAGACATGAGACAATAAATCCTATTATTTTCAGCGTTTGATCACCTTCCAAAGCTTGCGAAAAGTGCGACGAACTTTGAAAACTCTATTGTATGAGATTTCGAGATCGGATAAAACTTAACCGGTGGGTGGTCAAACGATGATTTGCGATTTGCTGTGATTAAGTAGCCTGGAGCAAGAGGTTGTGACGTTTTCTGGGTTTGATGTCATTTCATTGTTTCAAGTTTTCAAAAAATTATTTGGTGGTCAATCATGGTCAAACGTTGGTCAATCCTATCCTGCAACAAAGTTTTAGTGTTTCTAGTAAAAAAAACTGATCTAACAACAATCCAAAATCCCAAAGTAAAAGTGTATTGTGCTTACGAATGTGTGGTTCCAACAAGATGGCGCCACAGCCCGCACAGTACGTCAATTACTGACATTGGTGAGAGAAATGTTTCCTGGACATGTCATTTTTTGTGTGGTGATATTAAGTGGCCACCACATTCCCCAGACTAGACGTCCTATGACTATTAAGAGCCCTCAAGGAACAGATAACACAAGAAGTTGAACCAATCACGCTTGACATGACTAAGAGAGTAATGACCAACTTCAGAGAACGGTTCAACCAATGCATCAATAATAGAGGCAGCCGTTTGAGTGACGTATTGTTTAAAACACATTAATATTGATGATGATGTGAAAATTTTATAAGAACTGGATGCTTAGTTTCTTTTGACCTATCCTGTCATGAGTTACTCACATAGAGACTGCGTTCATACTTTAATATAAATCAATTAATCAATAATATTACCTAACTCGTCTCTGCTGAACATCAACCTCCTCGAAACGTTATCGTAGCAATTCCGCAAGGACATCTTCAATTTCTGACTGTTCCTCTTCAACGAACCGCTTTTCCTCGTATTCTTCGCTTGCCAGGCGCACGTGCATTTCTCACTTTCGACCCATACATTCCGACAATCCGCTTCCGAAGTACACACCCTATTAATGCTCTCACTCTCTTTTAAAAGACTTAAAATAGATCCTAAAACGCATAACAATTGTTTATTGGTGGAAGTAGATTTTTTAACGGTCATTGTCGTCCTGTAATAAACACTCTCGTCATCTGACGAGAAACAATCGAAATTCTTATTGCAATTCTCCTGTATCTTCTCCACGTAAAATTTTATACAGTTATCGTCGACACAATTCTCGTTTAATTGTAAGTAGATCAAATTAGCTAAGCGAGAATGGACGCTGTGAAAATTCACGTTAGAAAAACGACCATCCTCCAAGTAACTCAACATTAATTGTTCTAGAAACTTCATTTGCGTCTCTAGGATATCACCAGTAGTATCTTCAGTCTTAATTATATTCAAAATATCGATCGCTATGCGATGTGCGAACACTTGGCACGATTTCTCTAAACACATGAAAGGACTCAGTTCGGGGTTGAGTTTATCATCGGGATCCTTAACAAAACAATCATCCGGTATTTTCAATTTAATCACCGACTTGCTAACACCGTTATCGTTAATCGTACAAGACTGAAACGCTTTGCACAATTCCGTCATCGGACTTTCGACGGAATTTTCGTCGCAGACTTCATTGAATGATGATGATTTCGTAGTATTCGCGGTGTAATTCAATGAAACCGAATTACCGTAATTCGCGCCGTTATTTCGAGATTCGAGATAATTCTCCAATTGCTGCAGGCCCTCCATCGTTCCCAGATCGATGAAACCGCCGAGGAATGGCCAGTATTCTTTCCATCCGATTTCGTATTTCGAGGCTAACTCCCTACCGACAGTTTCCAAACCTTTCTCGTGATCTTTCAGTTTTAAACTGGCCATCGTGTGGAAGTTGTTGGATAGGTTCGGGTGACTCGATGATCTCCTACCGATTCGCGGTGGGGTTTTCCATAATTTTCTGAATTTATCGGCGCCGGATTTATCCATTGGTCCCGCGTAGGCACGTATTTCCATTCTTGAATGTAAAGGATCCACGTTTAAAGTCTGTAATAGATTAATATTTGATTGTAAAATAGAGATGCAACTCAATAAAGAAAAAACAAATAAAATAAGATGTATTGCTTGTCACGACTATCGCTCCATTGGATCCGGCTCTTGCTGTGCAATTAAGTGTGTGTAAAGTGTTTCGTGGGTTTGTTACATACACAATCCAATTACTTTATTCAGAGCAAAATTCAGAGCAAAAAACAGGAGATAGGGTGGGGACTTTTCTAAAAATTCTAAATAACTGTTTCAGCTTTTGGTCAATGATTACCTTCAGATTCGTGGCTTCGGTGGTATATACTAGATTAGATTTAGATTTGTGGGCAGTGGCACTGCTGCCTTTAATCACCGCGATCTGCATGGATCGAACCTTAGAATTAGTCTGGGATTTCCGTCCCGGATGTCAGTAGGTGCTGAAAGATAGCAACGACTGTGCTGTCTTAGACGATCATGATAATCCTCTGCTGGCACTGACGGTGGCGGTTTCTGATCCTAGCGTAGCGCTTTTTCGTCGACTTTGTAACATGGTTTTAATCAATTCAGTAGTCGACGGGTGAAACCCTTTGGCAGAAGCCGCCCTCTCTATGCTCTCGAAGGAGGTGTTATCAAAAGCACCCTCTACATCAAGAAAAGCGCAAAGGGCTATTTCTTTTGCCATTAGTGACTCCTCCACTTGACTTGTGATATGGTGGAGGGTCCCTGTTTAGGAGTAGCGTATTCTTTATCTTGGTAAATAGGACAGCTATTGTCTTGTCGGGATTGATCCTTCTCCAATGCACTATTTGTTGACATTTGCATCAAGTTAGTGATTGATCTTCGCTTTACTGCGGCTAGACCACAGGTCCCCAAGTCCCTTTTCCTCTAGATGTTCAGCTCTTCAACTTGAGAGGGTACGCTGCGTGTCCTCTATTCGAAAATTCTCTGTGGTAAGCTTATCTTCGGAGAGATGATAGTGATTCCTCCTAACTTACTATAGAACCCATGACTAACTCAACCAGAACTAGGTGGTGAGCCGAGAAGATCAAGATCAACCAGCTCGCTCACTAATGGATTCCCAGATTTTCTAATTCTTTCAATTGTCTTAGTTGAGAGCTGTATCAAAAAGTTCTTAATTGAAGGCACATTAAAGTCCTCTCTCAGTTGACTGTTGCGCACAAACCAAGGGAGATCAGCAATCAAGCGAAGTTCGCGATTCTGCAGCGTCTCCAGGCGCCTTACTTGTGTGTTGGACATGCTGGACAGCGAGAGAGAACTATATCTGATTTTTTTTTCGTAAATCTTACCGTTAGGTACGCATTTGTATCTATTGATGTTCAGCCTCCACTTGGACGATCATTCCTTCAAGGTTTTCTCTTGGACCTTCTTCCTAAACTCTGTCAGGGCTATTTTATATTCATCTCAATTCTCTCAATCTTCTCGTATTGGTTCTAAGTTTGTTCAGATCCATATTCCACCAAGACACCTCTCTGACGTTGCGTTTTTGTTTTAAAGCTCAGCATTTCTTAAATATTACCAAAAAATCAATCTGTCTGACATAGATAGTGATATTTCTTGTTCAAACTTAGAGAACCTCGTAACATTTGTGACAAGAAAACGTGTCGTATATTATATGGATTGTTTTTGAACTTAACTTTCGGAAACAAACAGAAATCAATTAATGATTCTTTCCTATCATTAAACTATTAATACTACAATAAATAAACCGCTCAAAGTGCGCTCGTACAAACAAAGACATCAATTACTGTATTGAAAGAGAAGTTAGCGTACAATAGACATGTTGTGGCTGCAAGAGGTCGTGATATGAGCGAATTCGTGGAATTAAATCGCTGACACCAATATCTAAGATACAAGAGAGATCATACATCCATATAATTGAATATAACCGGTTCCATATTATTTATATCTCTCTAACTTTCTGAACTATGACCGAAAAACCATAATTTATAACAGATATAAATATAACATATCAAGAATTTAATTTATATGATATAAACAGCAAACGATCGCCTAAATAAAATTCCAATTAATCTTTTTAATACAACGTAAAAACTTGGCACATTTGAAGAGCTAAAAAAAACTCAAAATTAAATAGACAGCAATATTGCTATTGCTATTTATAGGACAGGTAGTTCGTGTTTCAAGCGCGAATACTTCTAAAAACACTTAATTACACACGTCAATTAATACTTTTTTTCTATTTAAAATATGAGCGCGTGACATAATTATTTAAAATTATACTTGCCGGCGGGCTGGCTGGAGAAAACGGTTCACCTATAATAGGCGGCGTACAATTATCTTCTGACCTCAAAACGGGGACATAATAATTCTCTTCCAGTAATGCGGCTATTTGATTTTTAAGCTTTTCTGCACTATAGCCATCGCATCTATCACAAATTATCTAAAATTTAAAAAATATTAAACGAATCACCCTGTATACATACATAAATATTGTTGCTATGGTTACGACTATGATGTTTACGACTTGTCGAAATCTAATATCAACAAATTGAACGATAATAAAAAATGGGTAAAAAATAAATCGATTGGACTTACCTGACTGGGAAGTTTCCCATATTTATTCCTTACATTTCTATCACATTGCGGAAACGAAACTAACACTTCGACAGCCTTCACCGCGCCAAATTTAACAGCGAAATGCAGAGGCGTCTCGTTCAGACCTTTATCGGGAGTATTCAGATATAAATCAAGCAAAATCTTGGCACGATCTCCAGCGTTTTGATGATCTTCATCGCCGTACAATAATTCTATAAAATCAACGTTCGCGATCGTATTTAAAATGAGCTCGCACATATCCGCATTCTTCGCTTTAGCTGCTACATGTAGGGCGTTATATCTAAAACCCTCCTGCAATATCGATGGTGTATCACCGCTACTTATTAAATAACGTGGATTCTCCCAGATGGTACTCTCGACAAATTTTAAATCTCCATTTTCGATACCTTTTCTAAGTTTGACGAGGTCTTGCGATTTAGGGCCACGAAATTGATATTTTTCAACGAGTGTCGATGAGGTTTGATCGGCAACCTTTTTACAAACATTGTTTTTAGAAACGGTTATGTTATTATTAGGAAACTCGGCACCCTGTTCTGCGAACTCAACTGCCTCGTGGTAATAACAGAACGCCTTAAATCTCGCCTTCTTGCATTTCTTCACCAGCTTCAAAGCTTCTAATTTATCGGTGAATACAAAATTTTGAATTCCTTCGTGTATTTGTGCATCGGAAGGGACATGTACACCATAGTAAATAGTATCAAATTCTCCGTTCGGTATACTGTACAAGTTCTTGTCAAAAAAGTCGACGGTTTCAGCAGATTCAGTAATCTTTTTTTGTAAATTACCCTCGATTACATTAGCTTCCATTTGTAGTGTATATAAAAATTCTTATAGGTTATATTATTTACCTATAAGAATAGGGCTTCACCATAATTATTACTAAGACTTCACAGCGCTTTTATTCGTTAAAATTAATAATATTATGTTATTATCTTAACGGGAGACGTTAACAAACAAAACCACAACACAAAAATATTCATTTAACCGACAGAATTCATTTGACATCACAAATTAACCATAATTAATAAACGTATCCAATTCTTAGGACAACTGTATATAGCGTCATCTGATTGGGATGTAACGAATTAACCGTTATTCCCATTATTTAAATAAAATGGATTATAACGGTAAGTGTAAGTAAGATGTTATTATTGTATTAAATTGTTTAAATTTGCGTTTAGGATTATTTAAAGATTATAAACATTCTTATCTTATATATAAGAGTAATTCACGATTGCAAATACAGTTTGCGTTCTTATCGACCATTTAAATATAGATATAATACAACATGTATTAATTTTTAAAACACCTTAATAATGTTTGAGATTATTAAAAGATAAAAAGATAAAATGTAAGTAATGCACGTCAGTATCATGCAATTAAAATTATGTAAGTTATAGCATTTTGCTATGTTTCGAATTTTTGTCATTTCTATCATCATTTCTATCGGACCCCCTTCCCTATTGAATTTTTCGAAAACCAATTTTGAAAAGAAATTGTTTAAAGTTTACTTTTCACTAATGCCTCTGATATTTGTTATTAGTAATAATGCGTCTACTTAATGATTTATTAACAATAATCTATGTGTTGATGTGTAAAGCTCTCGAGGATGAAGAATTATCAATAAATTACGTGCATATTGCATCGATAGACGTCATCAAGGTATTCAATTACGTGATATAAATAGCGTATGATGGCGTAGACGAAAAATTAACGAAGCAAAACGTCAAAATTACGTCAGTTTTATAACTACAGATTCTGCTTGTGATAACCGCATAGTACATACGTCACCAGACGTCAGTTACATTTCTTGTTTAAAACTTAAAACAACCATATTGCATCATATACGGTGTTTCTGTGTTTGGTGTCGTTTGCATTTTTGGTTAGTTTCATTATTTTAGTAACTAACAGTTTATTATTCGAGGTGTTTGTTTACATACAATTACTGTATAAACATTGTGTGTATATTTTGTGTATTTTTTCTATATATTTAAAGTTTTTGTTTTATTTCTGATATACGTCCCATATATATATCCTTTGCCAATCTTAGAAAAATATAACATACTTATACGTGTTGAGTTATTACGATTTGAGCTTTCATTCTCCCGTGATTCTCCCTTGTGAGTACGTTTTACAGTTGTGCGGGAAGTTTAAATTTTTCTCATTTTTAGAGTACCGTAGATTTCTAAACGTGCAATAATATCGAAATTATTATAATTTCTATAATACTATAACCCCATTAGGCAGTTGTTGATTAAAAAAGACAATTGGAAGACCTTTCGTAAAAAAATTAGTAAAAATTGCTTGACGAAGTAAGGGTATCGCCACCTTAACGATATCTCTTAATCATAACCTAGATATATACATGTAGTTCCATAAAAAAGACAAAGTAGCTAGAAATATAGTGTAATTAAAAAATGTACGGTATTTTTTAGTAAAAGCTCAATAATATTACGCCGAAGGCAAATGCACATGCATCAAGTTCAGCGACTGTGCAAGAGATGGCGCTCATTAAATACCAAATATCATTTTCAATTGCCACAACAAAATTTAAAACCTGTCGTAGAGGTAATGAGAAATTATTAATTATTTAATAAATATTGAAGTTTACTATTAATCAAATAGTCAAAATTTCACTTAGGATTTTACGTGTGTTTTTTTGACAAAAATTTTGTGTTAGGTCAAATTGAAATAATTTTTGCCAAATTATTTCAGCTATTATATAATAGGCTAAATATGAGTCTTTAGCCGCAATGCTTTCAGAAATACAGAATTTTGAACATAACGTTGCATTTCGCCCTATACTTGAAAAAAGTTGAATAGCTCAAAAACGACTGATTTTCGACATAGGGTGTCTAAAAAATGCTAACAAATTCTTTTCCTGTTCAGGCCGTTACGGGAATCGAGATTACTCTATTAATTTTTAGATTTAATTACTGAAATTTGCTATGAGCATTCAAAATACGCTTACACATGTGTGTATGAAGGCTGATTTTAAAATACGTTTTAAATAAATTATAAAAACATTATACATATTATGAAAAAATTTAACTGTGGCAACATCGCAAACTGTAGTCGGGCCAAAGTTGGGCCTCTTGAATTTAAACATGTTTCATTTGCGGTTTGAACGATATGATGGAAATTTAGGCGCGGAAAGGTCCCCTTATCTCTGATTTATACCGCTTCCGCTTCCGCTTACGTGGAATATTTCCATCGTTTTTATTTATTATTATTAATTAACGTTAGTGTGTTATCTTACTTAATACTGACTACTCAATTATTTATTACATTATAGCTATCAAATTCCAATTTCTACGTAACATTTAATGCGAATCAACTCTAAAAAATGGTTTTAAAAATTTTAACATTAAATTGCTGGTATGTTATTGTTTATCTTTAATTATTTTGATGACGTTTTTTTTAAAATTAAAATACATATTAGGGGCCTATTAGTGGTTGCCAAAGATAGGGCTCAACGTATTCGGGCAATTGGAGAAGTTCTCGCATCTAGCGATTATGATGTTGTTTGTTTGCAAGAAGTTTGGTTAGAAAAGGATTTTGCACTCCTTAAGGAAAAAGCTAAAGGTTCCTTACCGTATTCTCATTATTTTTACAGGTATTTATATATAATATATCCTCGCTTAATAATAATATATAATTTAGTGGTGTAACGGGTTCTGGAGTTTGTGTGTTATCGAAACACCAGATACAAGATGTATTCTTCCATCAATGGTCTGTTAACGGGTACGTACATAAAATACAACATGGGGATTGGTTTGGTGGTAAAGGCGTTGGTCTATGTAGTTTAAAAATAAATAATTTCAACATTAACGTTTATTCAGCGCATGTAAGTTTTAATCGATGCAGTTTTTAAAACTATAATGTTAATAAGATTAATTTTTAGTTGCACGCAGAATATAATCGGGCTTGCGATGAATATCAAGCTCACAGGGTATTGCAAGCGTTCCATACAGCTCAGTTTATACAGCTCACATCGGGATCAAGCGATTTAGTGATTTTAGCCGGCGATTTAAATACGGAACCTGGCGATTTAGCATACAGGTAAGTAACGAGTTTGTAATCATCCGTTCGTTGATTTTAATTTGATCTCGTATAGGATTATATTGAATATTGCTGGATTTAAGGATAGTTATCTCGAAGTTAAAGATGAAGATTCCCCGGCACCGTTTGGGACGAATGAAACTTCCGAAAATAGTTACACTCCGAGACATCTTGTTAAGAAAGGTTTTATAGGTAAAAGAATCGATTATATTATGTATCACGGGAGTGAAAGTATAAATGTAATTTTAAAGAACTACTGTTTACCTTTACCGAACCGTGTGCCAAATTGTAATTATAGTTATTCCGATCATGAAGGTATAGCCGCGGAGTTCCTTTTAGAGAAAGCTAATGATAAGAAAGTTTACGATAACAATGCAGATTGCGTTGCTATTTTAAAAGAAAGTATTCAAATTTGTAACGAGGCTCTATCAAATTTAAAAACGACTGCGATTGTTTATTGGTTCATAACGGCTTTACTCTTTTTGTTGTTGGTTAGTAGTATACCGTTCGATGCTCCGTTTGGTTATAGATACGTTATACATATTGTACGAGGTTTGCTCACTATATTTCTAACGTTTACATTCATTATGGGCTCACTTTGGAATAAAATCGAAAGTCATGGAATCTTATCTGGTAGATTAGCTATGGAAGCTACTTTGAAAAAGTACGAAAGTATTTCAAAATGATTTTTAGAGATTGTTGGATGTGTATTGTAAGAGGAAAGAAGTATAAATAAATGCGACAATAATCTGGAATTATATATGTATTAGTAGTAATTTGAGGTATTTTTATTAGGTTATTAGTATTAAAAGGTTTTGACTGAGGAAGGAGATAAATTTGGAGGTAACATACTTTCAGTTTATTTATTGCAACATATTAATTCGAAATTTTAAACGGAATGTGCTGCTTTTTATCAATTATTGTGTCATACTTTTTTAAATTAAAGAAATCATTAATTGCACTAGTTAAAATACAACAAATCCACCATGGACTGTACAGGCAGGGTGTTCAACAATTAGTGGTAAACCGAAAACTTTTCAAGGTTAAAGGTTGTTATTGACGAAATAAATAAATAATAATTTAAATTTATATTTAATCCCTGCGGTGTTCAAGACACTTCATAATTCTTAATTTAGTTTCTCTTCTAATTGTTCTTCTTATTTCATTTTTCTTGAATTGTTGAAAGGCCTTCGAAAATTTTGTTGAAAATTTCTTTATTTAGTACTATCTATTTTAAATATGAATTTTGGAACAGTAGATGTTTTTCTGACATCTATTCACAAAGTGTCATATATTCAAGACTAACTTGAATACGCACTTGATTTTAAATTAGCGTTACAATGTCCATATATTTTTCTTTTAAATATCAACAAAATGAAAGTGAATTGATTTTAATTTTGGGCATCAAGGAGGTCTTTTAAAATGTCCATTGGAACCGTACATGGAATCACCACTAAACTACTAGCTGATCGAGACATCTAGTGAGACTGACAATCCATGAATTGTCCAAGCTAGAGAAGTGTGTTGTTTAACATCCGGTAACGCTATTTCCGACATTGCCCACTGGGTGGAATGAGATTAGAATTAGTTCATTGTCGGAGGTTGTTATGCAATATACGTTGAGAGACGAACTGCGATGAGATTAGGAGGAACGCTGACGAGACCGAATAGGTCGAAATCGCGTAGTCCATTTCTAATGCTTGATCTTTTTTCATTGTACTCAATTGCAGGGAGATTCCAATAATATGCTATGAGGGTCTATTACAGGCATTTTTTTTTAATATGGTTACTCTTTATAAGGAGATGATGTTATTGCAACGGCAAAACTTGGCTTGCACCCTTTATTCAACATTTTTTCCTCTCTAGGTTTTGGAATGAGTCCATTGGATAAATGACTATTTGTTTTTCAGTTGAAGGTTTTGGTACATGATTAGCGTTTGAGTTGCCAACATCTCTTAAGCCGTCTTTGCTTGATGTGAATGTAGAATGAGTTTTACTCAAAATCCGTTGAGTCCTGTTTATTTATTATTATCTTGAGTCTGATTATGTTAGAAAATGCTGGATAAATTGAGAATAAAAATGAACTCAGTGTGGAGTCTTGAGGAACTCCTTTACGATAAATTTAATCGTTCAAACGCAGTATCTGAACAATGGAGGGAAGGATGCTCTTATAAAGTTTAAGTTAATGTTACCAATTCCAAATTAATAGATAAATTTTATATTATTGTCAACTAGTCTAGTCCAAAGTATGTTACAGACGAATTTTGTTACCGATAAATAAACCAAACTTCAAAAAATCAATTTATATATATGTTAGGGGAAATTGTTATCTCAATGGCTTTCACTCAAAATTATCAGGTTTTTAGTCTCAAAAATATGCTCAATTTATAACTTTGTATGAAATAAAACTTGCTAAAATATCTTTAAAAGGCCTGGAACTATATTTTTTATTAGACTTAAGTAAAAGCCTGTTTTAACTGAATATTAGCATTTAGCAGCAGTTTTTTTTTTGTGTGCTTGCATAATCAATTACTTATGACCACATATTTGTCAAGCTCAATCCTATTTAATGTATAATAAGCAGGGATGGTGTATAGATGATGCTTATTGGATTCTATTGAAACCTGGGCATCACAACGCTTCTCGAAAATACGCTATGGTTATAAGTATCTGCTCAAAAAAATATGCTCGAAGGTCTTCGTCCCTCCATAATTTTTCTTATATTGCGTTGTATTAGTATAGTTTGAATAGGTAATTGTAGCGATACTACGTCATTTTTTATATTAAACTTATTGGACTACCCCTGTATTCAAAGTAGTTTTTCGAGAAGCGTTTACTTTTTTTCTGATCTCCCCATCCCTAATTTTGTGTAGGTAGAGCTATTTATTTTTATTTTTATATAGATACGCTTGTATGTACTTTTAATTGTTAAAAATTGAAAAATTTTATATAATCAAACATGTAACATAATTATATCTACTTCACAGGCAAATTATAGTATTATAAATTAATAATATAATTTATGTTACATGTTTGAGTCTTTGTTAATTAAATTAATTAATTATAGACATATTTTCCATACAATGTCTGTGAATTTATATGCCTGTGATAAGTAGTCCACATTTAGTCTTTGATATTGTATTAAATATGCTTATATTATCAAAATAAATAATTTTGTATTAATTTACTTGATAATAAATAATTTTAAATCTTATATTGCATTTTTATTAATTCAAATTTAGCGCCAATATTGTAATTTTTTGTTGAAGAAATATTTTAGTTGGTGGAACTGCTTGTCAGTTTTTATCTATACAATCTAGGAATTTCCAAAAATCCCCACAAAAAAAAAAAAAACGAAAGTTGATCAAATATTTGTATTAACATTTTACATCTATATCTAACAAATAATGAATCAATTTTCTCATAATTAAAACTCACATGATTCACATTATAATCTATATAAATAAAATGTGTTCTAATAGATAATTTCTAGAATTCGTATATTCCCGCCTTAATTTAAACGATTTTGAAGTTATATGCCATTTGGTCGTTTCTGATTGGTTCCGCTTTTACTGTTTATTCTGTATATTTCGAAAGAAAGTGTGCTTGGAATAAGTAAGAAAATTGGTACAATTAGGTAAATTAATTAATTAACTTATATTTTTTCAAACGTATTTCACGCCGGCTAAACCGTTTCACATCGATATATATCGTTCCGATTGAATTTCCTGTTTAATAATCGACGGGAAATAATTGAGGTTAATCCTAATTAAATTATGACATTTACGTACTAATCATGCTTTAAAACTAATACGATTATACACAGTTTTCGAAATAACTTTCGTAATTTAATAGTTGTGCATTGTAATTGTTTGTAACATCTCATCCCTCTTATCTTATTTAAATATTTGCTCGTGATTTTTTTTTTTTTTTTTGGGTGAGACTAAATCCCATTTTGTTTAAGATATATAGCCCATTAATGAAGAAGTGACAGACTGCAATGGGTAGTCATAAAAATGTTTGCTTGTTATTTATTATTTTCACGGTAGCATTTGCGAACGAGGTTGATGATTTTGTAAGTATACTCCTATTAAAATATCCCTTTCATAAATTAGATTGTATCTTCGGCAGGATGAGGCAAGCGTCGAAGTAGTCGATGAACCTAATAATGTAGATATACCATATAGTAGTCCCACACCTTTCGATAGTAGTAAAGTGTATATAGCGGAACATTTCGACGATGTAGATAAATTTGACAAGAATTGGGTTAAGTCCGCAGCGAAGAAGGAAGGGATCTCCGAAGACATAGCTAAATACGATGGTTTATGGGCGATCGAAGCACCGGAACGAGATGGTTTGATTGGTGATAAAGGTTTGATCTTAAAATCTAAAGCGAAACATTCTGCGATTTCGTCGAAGTTATCTAGACCGTTCGTATTTAATACGAAACCTCTCATCGTGCAATACGAAGTTGTTTTCCAAGATGGGCAAGAGTGCGGCGGTGCATATTTGAAATTATTGACCGATGGACCTGATACTCGTACTTTAACGAATTTCCAAGATAAAACACCATATACGATTATGTTCGGACCAGATAAATGCGGCAACGATCATAAATTGCATTTCATATTTCGACACGTGAATCCCAAGAATGGTACGATCGAAGAGAAACATTGTAAGAAACCGAAAGATAGGTTAGAAGATTATTTTTCCGATAAGTTACCGCATTTATACACATTAATAGTGAAACCAGACAATACTTACGAGGTTATAATCGATAATAAAGTAGTTAATAGCGGAAGTTTATTAGAAGATTTTACACCACCGGTGAATCCACCAGCTGAAGTTGACGATCCCTCTGATAAGAAACCGGCTGATTGGGATGAAAGGGAACGGATCCCCGATCCGGAGGCTGTTAAACCGGATGATTGGGATGAAGACGCACCAGCTCAGATAATCGATGAGAACGCTGTTATGCCTGATGGTTGGTTAGAGGAGGAACCGAAACATATTCCTGATCCTGATGCAGTTAGACCTGACGATTGGGATACCGATATGGATGGCGAATGGGAACCACCTCTTATCGATAATCCAGCTTGCGCGAATGCTGTCGGATGTGGGAAATGGGAACCGCCTTTAATTAACAATCCGAAATATAAAGGAAAATGGATGCCGCCTCTAATCGAAAATCCTAATTATAAAGGAAAATGGAGACCAAAGAGAATAGCAAATCCTGATTATTTTGAGGATAAATATCCGTTTAAGATGCAATCGATTGTAAGTTCCTAACTTCCATCCTTATTTTAATCATTTTTGAATTATTTAATTTCAGTCTGCAGTTGGTTTTGAATTGTGGTCGATGTCGAATAACATTCTTTTCGATAACATTATCATAACTGAAGATATCACTGTCGCTGAGGATTGGGCTGCAGAAACATTCAACAAAAAGCGATTGAAGATCCACAAGGAATCCGTACGTATCACCTTCCATTCCGATTACACATTTTAATAATAATTTTGTGCTTGGGGAAAGAAAATCGATAAATTTCATCATAACTATGTTATAGACAAGTCTTTGGGGAAGAATTATGCGACATATAAATTACAGACCTAAATCGTGGGCTCTTTACTTTATATATTGCGCAATACCGGTCTGTGCTTATATATATTATCTCCGATCTTGGATAAAAAAGGTTTAAATTTAAACTTTCTAAGCTAGTCTACCCCAAGCTTGATAAATTCATTTATTTATTTATTTTTATATATTGAAGTAGTATTTATCCTATAATGTACATATTTAATACGCAGGAAAGTATCATAGAGAAGATTGCAAACTTAACCAATGAATACCCAGCACTTTGGGGATTTTATATCCTAGTATTATTACTATTTGTCGTTGGCATACTGTACCTGTGTTGTAGACCTAGTTCCTCAGCTAGTCAAAAGGTATGATCGCATTTTATATTCCTAATTTGATCGAGTGATAGGTGCCCCCGTTCATACTTTGCATGCATTCGTAGGAAACTGAAGAGGAACCGGTCGAAACTGATAAGAAAAAGACTGATGATATTACCGAAGATGATCAGGAACCTATATTGACCAATGTTGATCAATCTGAAGTAGCGAATGATGAAGATAAAGAAAAATATTCAGACCAAGATGATGAAGACGATGAAGAGGGAGAAGTCGAAGTAGAAAGCGAAGAAAAACCAAATTCAGAGGTAATTAGACTTATAAACATTATTTTTTTTATCGTTTGTGATATTGCAATAACTCATTTTAAAAATTTCAACTGTCAAAAGTGTTTTTTACAATTTGACAGCTGTCAAAAATGAAGT
This sequence comes from Holotrichia oblita, assembly GCA_023690525.1. Taxonomy (NCBI): domain Eukaryota; kingdom Metazoa; phylum Arthropoda; class Insecta; order Coleoptera; family Scarabaeidae; genus Holotrichia; species Holotrichia oblita. Next base: position 8,981,223 of record CM043018.1, read on the forward strand.
TTTAACAAATACCCGTTTTTTGACTAAAATATCAAAAGTAAAAAATACGATTTGACAGCTGTCAGAAAATTAATTCAAAATTCGTAAGAAAAATAGCTGCTTTCAGAAAATTATTCTTCATTATAAGAATGAATATTGTTTAAAAAAATGTTTTAATATGACAGCTGTCAAAAATATATTCATATGTGAACTGTCAAAATACGCAAACAAATAACGGCGTTTACAACGTGATTGTTACCAGAAATTGTTTCTTTAATATAATGATTGATTAATATTGTAAAAACATTACTGTCTAATTAATTAATTTGACAGCTGTTACTGACAAATATTTCAACAGACAAACTGTCAAATTAAGTACAAATAACTGCTTTTACAATTCGATAAGTATCAGAAATTTCGCCGTTATAACAGTCGATATTTTAGAAAAGAATTGTTTTTCTTTTCAATATGATAGCTGTAAAAAATATGTTCATCTGCAAACTGTCAAAATCCGGAAACAAATAACTGTTTACAGCTTGATAGCTACCAGAAATTTTTCTCCAATATAATAATATTGTAAAAAATACTGTTTTTACAGTAATATAAATACAGAAATATTCTTGAGGGACAAACTGTCAAAATGGATAAAAAAGTAACTCTGTTTACAATTCTTAAGATATGAGAATTTTTTTTATTGTTGCGATACTGAGTATTCTAAAAAATAATAGTTTTTTTTAATATGACAGCTGTCAAACATATATTCATATGCAAACTGTCAAAATCCCCAAACTGCTTTTACAACTAGGTAGCTACTAGAAATTTTCATGCAGTATAATTAATATTGTTTTTAAAATTTGGCAGCTGTCAAAAGTATTTCGATAGCTTAGTTGTCAAAATAGTTAAAAATAACTGCTTTTACAAGTTGGAAATTCCCCAGAAACTACTTCAGCATTATAACAATCAATATTTAAAAAAAAACATTGTTTTTACGATTTGGCAGCTATCACAAATGTATTTGACATGCTAACTGTCAAAATGGGTAAAAAAGAACTGCTTTTACAATTCTAGGATAGTAGGAAATTTTTTTTCAGCATTACTACACGAGATATTGCAAAAAAAGGATTGTTTTTTATAATAGGACAGCTGTCAAAAATATGTTGACAGTTACAACTATCGGAATTTCAAAAATATTGGCAGGAATATTTTTACGGACGAACTATAAAAATGGGCAAAATACCAGTTTTTGTCCAATTTGACTACGTCTAGATTTTTTAGACGGTTGAACTGTCAGAAAGGTAAAATAGTAAGAAAAATTGACAGCTGTCAGATAAAGTTTTTATAGTTTGACAGGTTTGAACAAAATTATAATACCTGCCTTTACAAAAATGATACAATACAATTCTCAAATCTGATCTGTTCTTATAATATGACAAGTAAAGTGGAAAATTTTATTTTTGTTTAGCCACTTCCTAAAACTGGTGAAGGGGAACAACAACCTGTTAGAAAACGAAAACCTCGTAAGGAATAACTTAATTTAAAAAAAGCTGCACTATAGAGCACCGTTTCAACGATTTAATTTTTTTTTAAATTAATTTATTATTCTGTTAGCCTATTATATGATTAGGAAGTTTTATAGATTTAAAATCCTATTATAAATGTAAATGTGTTATTATAATAAGTAATTTATATCTAATGAAACATTGATTTGTTGCCTGTATATTTCGTGGAACACAGAGTAATGTACTGAATGCTGAAATTTTGTATGTATTTACCTTTAATAAATACGTAGTGTTTAGATTTTTCTCGTTTTATTTATTCGTATCACATAGATTATTATAAATATTACAATAATAAGCATAAATTAACACGTTTCTTTAAGTAATTCATCCCAATGCACTGGAGATTTTTGTTGATTACTGTAGATCTCGTCCTGTAAGGGGATGGTGAACTGTTGAGTGTGTGATATCGTTCTAGAACGTTGCGGTTTTCTTTTATTCTTTAATAGGGTATATTTCTGTTTGATCTCATCCTGGACTTCTTTGTTTAGCAAGCAGTAGATTAGAGATACGAAGAAGCCCTTGAAATATTAACAAAATATATAACAACATACTAATTTATTAAATAAATGTTGATTGTTACAAACCTGGAAAGACGTGAATACTTGATCGTAAAAAATCCAAACGTACTCTAAAGTTTGACTGTCGAATATTGATACTAAGACAAACATAATGTATGGGACTCCGAATAATAAAATGAGGATTAATGTTGATCGTATCAGTCGACTGTTTTAAAAGAAATATATTTTAATAAATTTTCTCCCTGTATATGCTAGATACGTACCTGTATTTACTTTTACGTTGTTGAACGTTAGTTGAACTAATTTTAGTGAATAAAACTTTGGTAATTGTTATAAACAGGAAAAAGTTTATCTACAAATATACGATTAGAATAACAGTGATTTGTTTGCTGTTTTTATCGCTTATTAAATTTATTAATTGGTCCTTAAACATACACAAATTTCGTGATACGTTTTTTTTTGTAACACCCTGTATATATTATATATTATTGAGAAACTTACAATGACAGACAATTCTATAGGTGTCTGTATAACTTTAGCAATGGTTCTATTTTCTGCGGTTGTCCAGCACATTTTGTTATCAAATGTACTTCTGAGTATTATCCATGGTACGATAAAGAGTAGGGGTAATGCTAAAAGGGAGAAAGAAACAGTTGAAAATTAAAAACAAAAAACGGAGTCCAAAGTCCGAATGTTTAAAAGTACATTAACATTATACCACGGCTTAGTGACGTCATTTTCGAATATAAATCACGTTTAGACGTCAAATGTATTCGAAGTAGCACACTGATGTCGATATGACGTCATATTTAAGCGATTCTTGTCATCATTTTGACTAAATTTACACATCGTAATATGACAGCTGTCAAAAATATGTTCATCTGCGAACTGTCAAGTCCGGAAACAAATAACTGTTTTTACAACTTGCAAATTTTTCTTTAATATAATAATATTGTAAAAAATATTGTTTTTACATTTTGACAGCTGCCAGAAATATTCTTGAGGGGCGAATTGTCAACATGGATAAAAAAGTAACTCTAGTTTACAATTCCTAAGATATAAAATTTATATTGTTACGATACTAAATATTCCGAAAACAGTTTTTTTTAATATGACAGCTGTCAAACATATGTCCATATGCGAACTATCAAACTCCCCAAACTGCTTTTACAACTTCAATATAATAAGTAATATCGTAAAAAAATGTTTTTACAATTTGACAGCGTCAAAAATATTTCTAAGGTAATTATCAAATTGGATAAAAAGTTGCTTTGAATGTTTAGTAACCGACGAAATCTGAACGTTATCACATTCAAAGTCTGAATGTTTCAAAGTAGTGATCTAAATTATGTTTTGACGTCATATTTAAGTAGCGCACTGATGTTGATATGACGTCATATTTAACCGATTCTTGTCATCATTTTGACTAAATTTACACATCGTGAACTAGTCTTAATATTAATGTATATCACCCGACGTACAGGTGACGTACACAGAATGTTAAGATACTAATAACGTCATTTTTAGTAATGATCATGTTGAGTGTAGGTTCTCACGACCGTCGTTTACCCGGAAGAGTATTAACACGTTTTTAATTCAAGAAAAGTAACTACAACTAGTAGAAAAAATCTTAAAATTGAGTTTTTAAAAGACACATTGACACTACAAATGACGTCATATGTAGACGTGAAATAGTAATACAAAAGCAATACACTGATGTCTAGATGCCATCATGTTTTACTGATTTTTATGACGGCAATTTGTCACAACTATAGAAGACGTCATTGATGTATGTAGAAATGACCTAAAAATTTGACGTAATATTTGATGTACAAATCATGTTCAGATATTACGTACGAATAACGTCATTTTTAGCAACTATCATGTTATTGTCGAGGTAACTAACAAAAAGTAGTGGAAAATAATCTTAAAATTGAAATTTTAACATTTTTTTTCTGGTATTTTTCGATTCTTGCATGATAAAATAAAAAAAAAACTGCATTGTATTTCCTATCTTCCATCATTAAGTAGAGTCGTAAGTTGGTTATTTTACGTCAGCAAAAATGCAGCTTTTTATTTAATAAGTTACAAGAAAAGATGCAGATCATTCCAACGTATTCCGTTTGTTAAACTTGAATAAAAACGCATTCCCACTACGTGTAATTAACAATTTAATTTTAATTTACGTCAGTTATTAAGCTAGGGACGTTATAGACCTAAATTGACAGAAAAATGACATCGTTTTGACGTTTACAAGTAGTTTTTTTCCTTTATTCAAGTCTAGCATTAATGAATTGCAAGGAAAGGCGATTATTTCTTCATAAAAAGGACATTATCAGAACTGTTTTTTAAGAATATAAGATCAACAAATAGCATAGACTGTAATAAGTTGTCAAAATTAAGAAGAAAACTGTCATATCGATCTCAATTCTTTCACGACATACCGTTACTCATTTTCACAAAGTAAAGATTTGTAATTTTTTTGATACATACCCCATCCTAAGCAGTAATATACGGTTATTCGACTACTGTCAGAAAACAGATTGAGAAAAATGAGATTATGCAAGTAAACTCCTTCCATTAGCAGCAACATGTAGTTGGCAAGAATAAAATAATTCTGTAATATTATTACGATCTTGCATTCCCAACTCTGCAACAAAACCAGTCCAATAGATCGTTGAATGATTAAGTTGAATTTTAATTCATACTTACATGATGCTCCTTAACGTAATTTCCTTTTCCATGTATATAGACGATATCGGTTGGTAATGCTATACCATCCACGAACAGGAATTCCTTCACCAAATACATGATGATACGTAAAATGAAAGAAGCGAACAGATGCATGTGTAGTATATTCCGAGCGCATTGCAATCTTCTACATCAATCGTGAAACAAAGTTTTATATAGTACAATAATTAAGTTAATTAATAAATTAGGAGACATTACTTTATGAATAAAAATATACTCATTGCGGCTAATAATGTTAATAGGGAACACCAATAACCAACGTGAGATATGCCTTTCATAATCGGCAACCAAGCATAATTATTGGTCGTTACATTTTTGTTGGGTTCGAATTCGATGAGGAAGTTTCCAGAATCGTATTGCGGCCAGCATTGCGTGTAATTCGTCCAAACACGACCCGTTTCGTTACTTACAAACCATCTTCCCGTCGACTCGCAAAACTTGCTTGCAGTTTTCTGAAATTAATTTTTTAAAAGATAGAAACTTGGAATGTAGTATAATAAAATAGTAAATCGCTTATTCATATCCTTACCAAACCAGATCATATTTTGAGGACGTATGCATCGATAAAATAAAATAAAAATCTTACTTGAGTAGGTACTTTTATCAATCAAAAATATCCTATCGAGTAGGTTCATATATTATATAACCAGAGAGACTCTATATAAATAAACACAAAAAATGACGTTGTACCGCCTATTAAAATGCCATTACATTCGTAACTAAACAAGGAAATCGTTTTATCTAATCTTGTATGTCTCATTTAATTAAAAACTTTGGTCCCTCTTCATCAGAAAGCGAACTTATTTTTCCAGGAATCTCTCAATTGTTTAGAAGAATTCCTAAGTTGGACAAGATAAAATTCACTTTTTTGCTATACAGTTACATTCCTAGTATAAATTGTTTAAAATTCATTACTTATTTTTTAATTTTTTGCAATCGTATTAAAATGACGTAAAATGTACCTGCAATTTACGTCGAAAGAACGTCATTATGTCTGTAAGAAGTCTAATTTTTCGCGTTAGTATATAATAGGCATCATATATAAACGCCCAAAGGTCAAATCATGACGTAATAATATCGTAATCCGATTGGACATTTTTGAAGATGACGTCATCTTCGACGAAAAAATTACGACAATATGTGACAGCCTGCCGATCAAAAATAGATTGTATTTAAGACTATTATAACGTTTGATAAAAGTCACAATTTGAATGCAGTCTATCGCAACTTATTATGACGTATTTCTAACGTTATTTAGACAGCATAACAAAAGATCGTCATCAATATGATCTCTTTTTTTGACGTTGTTCTGAAAGCATTTAATTTCTACACAAAAAGCTGTCCTTAAAGTAACACTAAAAACACGTCATATTTTAAACCTAAATCATTTACGTTTATATTGACAAAGTTATTATGACGTTTATTAAAGAACGCTTAGCTACATGACGTCTTCATAGTGTCAAAAATGTTTTAAAAAATGAGAAATTAATCAATCGATTGTGTTAAAACAACTTCGCGAAGAGAGCTAATATATGTGACTTATATAGATATCACATCTCGACGTTTACGTCATTTTTTTTACTCAAGAGACGTTAATTTACCAAAATTTTATGGTATAAATATGTCAGATTTTAAAGTTATAATACACGTTTAATATAGTTTGTCTAAATTTTATTTCATCTTTCATCATTTGTGACGTCGTAATTTAGTGATTTTAACTCCTTAGATTGTTTAGTTAGGCGTTGCTGCCAGCTGGTTTTGGATTGCAACAGTCAATTTGACATTTTGTGTCAAAATAAATATACATCGCTTATAGTATCTATATCAAAATACATTTGGCATCAGTGCTGGAACATGACGTCACTGTTATTAATGACGAAAGTTTAAATAAACTTTAGATAAACTATAGTTTTATTTATGTGGACTTTAAAATGACACCTATAATTAACGTCGAAATAACGTCATTTGTACTTTTTTTCACGTAATAACGTAACCGATGACCAAATAATGACGTTATAATATTGTAGCTGTGCAAAATTGGAGTTCCAGGACTGTTGTTTTTCGGTAAGTATTGCATTTTTGGTTCGAGGTAGAATCGAACCGGTATCGAGATGGTTCGATCTGATTTTGAACCATTTTGTCTCAACTTATTTTTTTTTAATATTTGAATCGGCATAACTCATTTATTATCGCTTGAAATAATTTGGAAAATATTACCGCATCTGATTCAAACTGTAGGATTTTTTTTGCATTTCTGTGAAATCCAGACTTGTTTATTGAAAAATTTCGTGTGTTTCTTGACAAATACTTCAAATAAATAAATCAAATTAAATTATTATCGTCATAACACACCACTTACGATTACAATTACCGATGACTTGAAAAACACACTTATTTAGAGTTTGTCCGTACTTGTGTAATACTTAGCATTGCAATTTGTTATTAATGAGTAAAAGGGTCAAAAGTTTAAACATTGATATTGTAATCGTATACATTTAATAAGTAAAAAAGAAAAGACAATTAAAAGGAATAAATACCTAAAATAAATTTAAATCGTATCACAATAACACTGATTAATTCATTCAAGTCCTAATTGAAGCATGTATGTGTATGAATTGAACACGATAAAAGTAATGAATAAATCTGGTATTATCGTTTAATGCAATTAATTTATTTATCAAGCGACTTTGACAATTTCAAAAGGTCTTACCTCTAAATTATAAAACGGACATGGAAGTGTTGCGAGTGACCCAGCATTAGTAGCCGGCCAACATAAATAACCATCGAAGATTGATTCACAAAAAGATTCTAACAATGTCGTTGGTACAGAAATATTTTGACCTGTCGGACATTTATCTTCTACACTCATCATTTTTTTTCGGATAAGTAATCGAGGTATTAACCGTAAGAAGTACGGGACGAAAATGAAAGAAAATAACGTCGAACTTTACTTTCCATTTCTATTATAGCTTGTAATCTGATATAAATCAACAGATCATAAATATAATTTGTATGGATTGTTTTAGATTGTTTATTTAGGATGACATGGATCGATTATTCAGTAAAGATTTACCTTATAATAATATTAATTCAATTAGATTAGAGTATTTCGTTCTAATATAATAGAAAATATTTGCCGAAGTTTGATAATATTTGAATTTATCTATTTTTAAAAATTGCGCGTTATATAGTAACATTTTCGCGCGAGTTTTTAAATCTGTCAGCTGTCATTTCACTAATTTAGGTCTGTTTGTTCTGAATAATCATATCCTGTATTAATAATCGTAACAAATAAGCCTTTAATTAAGTTTTGCAGCAACACAAGCTTATATACGTATTTAATGTTGTTTTATAAATAGTGCAGTTTGTATTATGATTATATGTATGTAATAATAAACGCGAAAATTTTGAACTCCCTACATGAGTGAAGTAGTGTAGATATAACAAACAGACTTATAAATCAAGCTTGTCAAAAATGTTAGGTTATGTTTCTCGAGATGATATAGAAATAGGAGGGAATCTAAATATTTTAATTAAAAATGCCAAAAATTAAAATCGAAAAAGTTATTAGTTTCAGCAGTGAAGATCCTGTAAGTATTTCAATAAATAAAAACTTACTAAATCAAATTTAATTAAAAACACAGGTCCATGTAGCAAATAATATTTTATCTAGCGATCCAATAAAGAAGTGGAAATGTCAAACAGCCGGAGAAAAATCAGCAAATTTAGTCTTACAATTGGAGGAAGCCGCTGTAATCTCAAACATAGATATCGGAAATGAGAATTCAGCTTATATCGAAGTTTTAGTAAGTCGTTCAGGTTCGACCGATGATTTTAAAGTTTTCCTAGTTATGTCATCGTTCATGTCACCTTTGGAGGCACGACAGAGTACGAACATGAATAAAGTGAGGATGTTTTCATATAACGATTTAAGTGCTCCCGAACGAGATGAGAAATGGGATCGTGTAAAGATCGTTTGTACTCAACCGTTTAATCGACATACTCAATACGGGTTATCATTTATTAATTTCCATACTTCTGGTAAGGATGAGAAAACTAATACGCCTCATATCGGTAAATTTGCTTTACGACCTGAATCACCCAATACGATTTCTATCGGGAGTTTGTTCGCTCGGAAGAAAGAATTGCAGGAAAATAAACCATTAACAGGTATAAGTCATTTAAGAGATTTTTAACAAATTTATTAATTTTGAATATAATTTAGCTGCTGCTGCTATTAGAGAAGCATCGTTATCACCAAAACAATCACCATCGACATCTATAAAATTAAAAATTCAACAAAATGCGACAATTCAAATCAAGATTTGGATATTCCGAATGTATCACGTGGTCGCGATGAAATTTTTTATGCTAAAGACGAGGAAGAACCAAATCAAAAAATCGATGCTATTATAGAACAAAAGCAGCTGGAGAAACAGAAATTAGACGAGAAGAAAGTTGAGGTGAAAAAAACTCCGAAACGAAATGAAGAAAAATTGGTTAAAAACGAAAAGAAAACTCCTCAAGCGAGTACGTCTAAAGATAAAGCAGAATCTTCGAAACGAAAGCTCGGAAATAAACTTGAGGGTACACCCAAGAAAAAATTGAAAAAACAATTACAGAGACCGTTTCATCAATTGTTTAACGATGTCGTATTAGTTATTAGTGGGATTCAAAATCCCGATCGAAGTAATATCAGGAATATGGTAATTGCGATGGGAGGCAGATATAAAGCCGATTGGGATAATACGTGTACGCATTTGGTGTAAGTTTTTATTTATAACTTTGGAATATTTAAAGTAAATGTAGTTTATAAATTTAGGTGCGCTTTCACTAACACACCGAAATTTAATCAAGTTAAAGGAAAGGGTAAGATTGTAACTAAGGCCTGGGTTACAGATTGTCATGCTCAGAGGAAAAGAATCCCTTGGCGGCGGTATGCTTTGGATAAAAACGATAAGAATAAAGATGAGAGCGAGGAAGAGATTTTAGAAGAAGTAGACGAAGTACCTGAGGTTCCTGTTCAAGCTAACGATGATAATGATGATAATAGGTAATGTTTTAATGTAATAAAATGTAGTTAAATCATTTTTATTTTTGTGATAACAGAGATAATAAAAGCGGTTCAGACACCGAAGATGAAATTGATCGGATAAATACAATGCAGAAATTAAAAGGGAAAAATGAAGAGGATGCAGTACAAACTAAACAAAACGGTAAAGAATCAACGCCGCCACAATCTTTGAGTGTATTCGATCAAGATACTGATGAAGAAGATCTCTCATTACGGACAGGAAATGATTGCCCAACTTTACCTGATTTTTTCGCGGATTTATCGTTTTATATTGATGATAATTTGAGCACCGATGAGAAGAAAATGTTGGTTAAATACATCACAGCTTGCAATGGGTAATTATTATTTTTAAAACATAAGGTTTACTCCTATAGAAAGTTTAAGTCTTTCTGAACGTGTTTTTTTCATTATTGTTGGGGGGTTGTATTACTATATAAGTAATGTTGCGCTGTCAATTGTTTCTCCACAATGAATGGTAGTTTGGAGCGAAATATACACTTTCTGGAAAGGTGAATCAACCAGTAGTAAAAAAATGGAAAACTTAAAAGAGAAACAATGCTAAAGGCTCGGAAAGAGTTAGTAAAGAGAGCTTGAAAGGATAACTACGCTGCGAAAGAAGTTCTGGTGCCTCCTAATTTGTCTTTTGGTTTACAGAAAGCCTCATATTTACATTTTGAGCGTTTCCAATCCTTTTGGGCATCCTCCATGGTGATTAATGAAAAACATATAACTGGCTTGTCATAAATACCATTTGGTGGACCAGTATCTGATTTTTCTGAATCATCTTCATCTGTCATATCCATATGAGTTTCACGATGTTGTAAAGATTTTGTGAGTGTTATAGTATTTAGGGAGCCTATAGACCATGTATGTATAGAGGTAAAAGTTGTTTCTCTGTACTTCCACAAAACGTTAAGGTAATAGAACTTTGTGAAAAATTATATATTGCCTATAAGATTTGTTTCACTAACATAAAAGATGTTTTCTAGTTGAACATCCTTTCAAATTTTCCTTGTATTCTACCATACATCTTTTATTAACACCAGCTTTATTTTTTTTTGATAGTAGCAGCAATTCTTCAAAACACGAAGCAAAACTTTCCTCTTCTTTTCTTCATTTTTTTGCCTTGTAAGATAATTGTCTACTTTGTTACATTAATTACGTAATTTTATCATCTGCATCTTCAAATCAAAACTAATATGGCATTGCCCATTAGGTATTAGCATCATGAGTTGATGTGTTTATTGAAACTATACTTGCATCTGTTTGCATCAGGTTCAGGTTGTAAAGTGGATGGTCGAAATTTAGTATTATTAAAAAAAAGGTCCTCTAATACATATACTGCCATAGTAAGACTATTAAACGTGTTTGACTATATTTATATTTTATTTTTGCAGAACAATTTTAACTTCACCTGCAAGTAATGCCAATTATATTATTGGTACTAAGGACTGTAAAGTGAATTCATCTTCGGAAACAAGAATCGTACATCCAAATTTTATATACGAGTGCTTCAATTCCAAGAAGATTGTCCCATCTAACGATTTTGTATTATGATATACATATATTTTCGAAGTACCTATTATATTTTTTTTAATTTATTTACATAAAATACATTTTATTTTCAAATATCTAATTGTTTCCTTTTTTTGTATATATAATATGTATATATGTATAAGAGACGAGAAAGAAAAACCCAGCTTATAAAAATGAAAACTGTTCTTATAGAAAAACAGTTAGTTCTTTTATTGTACAGTATGTTTTTCCTTTTTTTAGTTTTACAACATGTATAAATAACTATAATATTAACTAAAAATACACCAAAAAGATAATAAAAATATAACTATTTATGTACAGTTTTTAACACAATTAGTTCACTGAATTCCGCTAAAAAATCCTAATATTTACAGATCATGACATTGTCACAATATAATTCTTTTTTTTTGTATAAGGTGATTAAAATTAATATAATTTAATTATTCTTATCGATCGTTATATCATTAAAATTTTACTATTTACAATTTGAATTCCCTTACTGTTATTCAGTGGTTGGTGTATTAGAATCTGCTGACGTACCGTCCGATGATGACGATGACGATATAGTCCTTACTATGCTTGTCGGTGCCATAACTCTAGCAAACACTTGTCTACTCTGTACACCTGAAATTAATAAATAACCATTATTTTCTTGACTGGTTTTTAATATCATTTTATAAAGTACTGCAATAATATAGAATAAATTTAGAACAACAACAAATCTAATACCATTTGAAATGACTATCACAGTTTTAAATTTAAACAAACGGAGGAGGGTCTTTTAAAAATCCTTTTTTTTGCATTTAATTCGTAAAAGTTTGGAAAAACTCTGAAGCAATTCAGCAGAACTAAACAATTACCGATGCGTTGCATTTTTTAGCTCAGCCCCCTTTTTCCAAATAAGAAATTGCAAACATTTTTTTCGGTTTGTCCCATATTTTATAAAATAAAATTAAAAATTAAGTCAAAAAACATTTTTTACTCCGACTAAATATGAAAAATAAATTTTTAATGGTTTTTTCCGACAAATTTTGAAAATAGGGGTTGGCTTAACAAATGTCTTTTTTTTAAATTAATTTTTAATATTATTTTATATAATATGGAACAAACCGAAAAAAGGTTCGAAATTGTGTTTCCAATTCATCGGTTAAAAATTAGTCGAGACAAAAAACATTTTTTAGGTTAGCCTTGCTCCCCATCCCTTCCAAATATAGTAGTACCTATATTAAAAATTAATTAAAAAAAAAACATTTTTAAGCCAACTCCCTATTTTCGGAGAAAAAATCAATTTTTACCTTGACCCCCTTTTTTCTAAATATGAAAATAAAAATAAATATTTGGTTTGGCCCATATTTTATTAAGTAATATTAAAAATTAATAAAAACAACCACTTTTTTAAATCAACTCCCCCCTCCTCCCCCTATTTTCAAAATATGTCCAAAAAAAAACCTTTTTTTACCCCGACTAAATATGAAAAATAATTTTTTTTTGATTGTGCCATATTTTGCAAAGTAATATTAAAGATTAATTAAAAAAGGTCCAAATTATCACAAATATGTATTTAACTAGCGACCGGTTTCGTGGTTCACCACATCATCAGGCCATCATATATCATAAAAAAAATTAGAGAATTTGGACCTTTTATTGCATACTACCTTTATAATATGAACTAACACAGAGTCTACTCCGACAACTTAATATTATTAAAAATTTATCAAAAAAATTACATTTTTAAGCCAACTTCCTATTTCCAAAATTTGTCGGATAAAAAGTTTTTAGGGGCTGACCTTAAAATATGAAATTCCATTTTTTTTTTGGTGTTTCATATTTATAAAAATTAATCAAAAACAAACATTTTTTAAACCAACCCCTTATTTTCAAAATGTGCTAAGAAAAAACATTTTTTAGCCCGACTAAATATGAAAAATAATTTTTTTTTGATTATGGCAAACATTCTTTTCGGTTTGTCCCATATTGTATAAAATAATATTAAAAATTAATTTTTTTAAGCCAACTCCCTATTTTCAAAATTTGTCGGAATTTTTTTAACTCAGCTCCCTTTCTTCAAATATGAAATTTCATAATATTTTTTGGTTTGTTCCATATTTGATAAAATAATAGTAAAAATTGATTAAAAAAACATTTTTTAGCTCAGCCCTCTTTTTCCAAATAAGAAATTTCATAAAAAATTTTCGGTTTGTTCCATATTTCATAAAATAATATTAAAAATTAATAAAAAAAGACATTCGTTAAGCCAACCCCCTATTTTCAAAATTTGTTGGAAAAACACTAAAAATTTATTTTTCATATTTAGTCGGGCTAAAAAATGTTTTTTTCTCAAGATAATTATGAAAATAGGGGGTTGGCTTAAAAAATATTTGTTTTTGATTGATTTTTAATATTAGTTAATAAAATATGGTACAAACCAAAAAATATTTATGAAATCTCATATTTGGAGAAAGGGGGTCAGGGTAAAAATAGATTTTGCTCCAAAAATAGGGGGTTGGCTTAAAAATGTTTTTTCTGATTAATTTTGAATATTAAGTACTTTGCAAAATATGGGATAAACAGAAACGTTCTTTTTAATATCATATTCGGAGGGGTTGGGGGGTGGAAGGGCGAGGCTAACCTAAAAAATGTTTTTTGTTTCGACTAATCTTTTTAATATTTCCAAAACTCTTGAATAATGTAAACAATCCGTAACAATTTTCAAAATGTTAATTTTAGAAAAAGAGAGGACGGGTCTATTTTTTTTCCCTCCATCTAATTTATAATATTTACTTATAAAACAATATACATAGAACAAATGTAGAATAGAACAAAAACCAAGCAAAATCTTTTTTGAACATTTTTGACACCGTGTAATCCGTATTTTTTATTAACGAATCTACCATTCAATTTATTCCTAACTTTTATGTAACATCCTGTATACAAAAAAAATGCTTGCTTCCATAAACAAGATAATTTACCTTTAGCTTGCTGAGTTTGAGCTATAGGAATAACCTTCACTCCTTGAAGCGCCTTCACATTAATGGCGGTCCCTTGAAAACCAGACGGCAGCAAGATTTGTTGAGCAACTATCTGTCCGCCTTGACCTTGACTCGCCAAAACAACCCTCTGAGTACCGGTGGCGGTACTCGTCTGAAGTCGAACAGGATGACTGCCCAAAACTAGCTGGTTCTGTCCCGTATTCTGATTTGACTGTACGCTGGCGCCTTTCACACCGGAACTTAGCAGCATTTGCGAATTTTGTTGTACTTTAATTTGAGGTGCTAGAACGACTTGCGCGTTCTGTTGATTCAACAGACTAACATTACTGGACGCTGGCTGTTGCGCCATATTAGAAACCGACAGGGATTTCGTAGTACTGATCGCGACTAATCCGGACGTGTTAGCTTGCGTTTGTATGATCACATTTTGACCTTGAAGATTCTGCAGGGAACTACCTTTACTAGCTAGAAGTACGGGTTTCCCTCCGATATGCGTTAAATTCAAATTAGCCGTATTCACCATCCTAATCGTGTTCGTATTTGAAGTAACTCCTAAAGAGACTGGTTTATTCACTACAGTCCCTTTATTAGCGTTTAATTTGACTTGATTCTGCCCGATAATCATTTTCGGCTGGACTATTTTCTGCGCGTCGATATTTTGCGCTATAAATTTGGCATTGATCAATTGTTGAGCGATTTTTGGCGTGAATTTCGTCACCGTTTGGGCTTTTGGCACTGATTTTGTTGCCGTTTTCGTCGAATTCGTTACCGTTGTGGTCGTTGCTGTACCCGCTTGCGATGATAATACTAATTTTGGCTGGTTCGTGATCGCTATAAGATTATTTTGAGTGCCTACGGCTAATTGGGCCACCGTGTTTTGTTTCGACGGCGTTGCCAATTGGATGATGTTGGTCTGAGCTCCTTTAACGCCTGACACACGTAAAGTTGTTCCTAGAATATATAATTTTGTGTTAAAATTTAAATGTAATGTTAATTTATTAATTGCGGTTACCTTGAGGTAAAGAACCATGTTGTTTTTGATGTGCCAATAAACTTTCCACTGATATAACTTGTCCCGCAGCGTTCGTTAACACTTTCGCCACTAATGGAGTTTGGTTGCTTGTTAGAATAGGTTTTGTAGATATGGTGTCTGAAATAAAGATATTTATATTAATTTATTATAAGAGATTGTAAGAAAAATTAAATGAAATAAGCACAGAGTTAGGTAAGTCTTTAAGGTTAATTTTTAAAGTTAACATTTCAAAATCTATCATCGCAATTGGAGATTGTGAGGATATTAAGTCAGAACACTCGGATTTTGTTGCTGCAATTCGAGAAAATAAAAGGAAAGGTAAGAATTATGAGATAAAGGAAAAAAATCTGCGGTTAGGCCATATTACGTCTGAAACAATAACAGCCGAAAGTAGTGGAAACTATGACCTTAAAAGTGAAGTTCAGTTTATACAATAAAAATGGTACAAAAATTTGCTATAGGTGCAGTTAATACTATACAGGGTGCGTCTAAAGTTCCTAAAGGAAGAGAGGGGGTGGAGCGGGGGCACTGTGTACTATAACAACACAATGACAGACTATTTCATGAATCAGTTGTTAATCAACTATTACTAAATAAGCATTTCAATAAAATTATGTTATAAACAGTGGGGAGCAAGAAAATAGAGACAAGCTTTATTTATTAAATTATCGTTTTGTTTCTTTAAAACGCCATCTCTTTATTAGTAATAAAAGTGTGTACAACTACTGATTTTGGTAATATCCGTGAACCATTTGCCAGCTTAGCTTGTATTTCGGGGAAAACCCCAAATATCAGGAATCTCAGCTGCGTTTAAATGTCAATAAACGGAGAAAGATGGAAGATATCACTTTCCTATGTCATATGTTTCTTATCATTATCACGACTTCTTAGAAAAACAAGTGAAATTTGTGCACCCTGTGTCTTCATTGGCAAAAAAGAAAACGGGACATGTCTTATAACGATTTTGACATTAATTTAGCCTTGTGATTAAGCTTTTTTATCAATAATAGCAGCCATAAATACAGGACTATGCACTTGTCTGTTTTTTTTTCTCGACATATTTTGAAAATAGGGGGTTGGCTTAAAAAATGTTTTTTTAAATTAATTTTTAATATTATTTTATAAAATATGGGACAAATAAAAAAAATGTTCGAGATTTCTTATTTGGAAAAAGGGGGCTGAGCTAAAAAATGTTTTTTTCATTGATTTTTAATATTACTTTGTAAAATATGGCACAATCAAAAAAAAAATTTTTCATATTTAGTTGGGCTAAAAGGTTTTTTTCTCGACACATTTTGAAAATAGGGGATTTAAAAAAAATTTTAAATTAATTTTTAATATTGCTTAAAAAATATGGAACAAACAAAAAAATTATGAAATTTCATATTTAGAGAAAGGGGGCTGACTAAAAAAAAAATCCGACAAATTTTGAAAATAGGGTGTTGGCTTAAAAAAATTATTCAAAATTCTTATTAATTAATAATTATTAATTTTTAATATTATTTTATAAGATATAGGACAAACGAAAACAAAAAATTATTTCAAAAAAATTAAAAAGTGTTCTTTTGAAATTTGCTTAAAAAATGTACTTTTTCAATTAGCTTCTAATATTACTTACGTAATAAAATATGGGACAATGCATATAAAAAATATTTATTTTTATTTTTATATTTATAAAAAGGGAGTCCAGCTAAAAATTTTTTTTTATTAATTTTTAATATTAATCATGATGGCTTTTTCTCGACACATTTTGAAAATAGGGGTTAAAATTTTATTTAGAGAAAGGGGGAAAAATAAGTCGACAAATTTTGAGGCTTTTTTCTCGAAATTAAAAAAAAAATTTTTGGATTATAATATTTAATACTTATTACTTAATAAAATATGGAACAAACCAAAAAAAATGATGAAATTTCATATTTAGAGAAAGGGGGCTGAGCAAAAAAATTTTGTTCGACACATTTTGAAAATAGGGGGTTGACTTAAAAATATTCTCTTTTTTTATTAATTTTTAATATTATTTTATAAGATATGGGACAAACAAAACAATATGTTCGAAATTTCTTATTTGGCAAAAGGGGGCTGAGCTAAAAAAAATATTTCATATTAAAAAAAAAGGGGTCAAGCTAAAAAATGTTTTTCTTCCGATACATTTTAAAATTGGCTTAAAAAATATTTTTCAATTAGTTTTTAATATTACTTTAATAAAATATGGGACAAACCATATAAAAAAATTTATAATATTTTTATTTTCATATTTAGAAAAAGGGGGTCAAGCTAAAAAAAAAATTTTGCCCCCGAAAATAGGGGGTTGACTTAAACAGAAAATTTTGTTATTAATTTTTAATATTACTTTATAAAATATGGGACAAATCAAAAAAAATGTTCGAAATTTCTTATTTGGAAAAAGGGGGCTGAGTCAAAAAAACGTTTTTTTTTTCTGGACACATCTTGAAGCTGCCTTAAAAATGTTTTTTTAAAATACATTTTTAATATTATGTACTTACAAAATATGAGACAAAAAAAATATTATTTCATATTTAAAACCATATATACGGTTATTTTTTTCTCCCGAAAATAGGGGTTGGCTTAAAAATGTTTTTTGTTATAAATTCAAAACAAAATTGATTTTATTTTCATATTTAGAAAAAATGGATAAATACAGGACTATGGACTTGTTTGTTTTCATTCTTTATTTTTATTATCTATTCATTCTTTATTATAATAAAATTGTCCTTTTTTTCGTTTCTCTGCTTCATTAAAATGCAGTTGTATAATCAGTCAGTACCATTTGTCAGTTTGTTAGCTAGAAAAGTACAATAACTAATCGTCAGGTTTTGGTTAATACTTACTGACGTATACAGGGAGTCTCACGCATATTTTCTCTAGCATTTTCGAAAATTAATGGCGATAAAAGTGAGGATGATATTGTGCATTCTCCCCACCCCCTCCCGGGCACACAGAAGTATCCTATTTACTTCCCTTCCCCTATTTTATTTTCTCATATTACACCTCCCACCCTCTTTTTTTCGTGAGTTACGGCTGTTATATTTTCAAACCAAATAAGAGATCAATGTTTGCCGTGGCTTATTCCATGACAGGTTAAGTGGAGCTTTTCCGTATCAACTGTCATGACAATAAAATGTTAAAAACAGAGATAGGGTGGAAAATGAACATTTAGCAGAAGCCAACAGTTAGAAGCGGCTGTGCTATGATTGGTCGAAATTTAAATTGTTGCTAATCATATCAGGTAATTTAAAATTTGACATTTTAAGCTGACATAACTTAAAATGTCAAAATTTTCGCGATTAATAATAACGAATCTATACAAACCTGCGTTATGTCGCGCTTGTCCTAACAATGATGTACCAGAAGGTGATTGAACTTGTTTGGGAATCTGCGTTAAACCACTCTTATGCTTCAATATAACTTGCTGCTGCCCAGTTAGCACAGTAGATTGTACCGGTAGAACCTTTTGCTTCAAACTTTGCAAAATTTGCTGTTGCTGCGACGGCGTTAAGGACGCTTGTTGTACCCTTATCTGCTGACCACCACCCGATTCCGAACTTTTACCCAAAGCCGAAGCGTTTACTTGTATATGCTGGCTATTGATTGCGTTTTGCGAGATAGTTATAGTTTGCCCTTGAGTTGTGGTGATAGTTTGAGGCGATTGCCTCTGCGAAACGTTCCTTAAAAGAGCAACGTTTTTAATATTCTGCAATTGTTGCGGCGTGATCGTTTGCAGAATCTGCTGTTGAATCGATATAGGTACCTTAGATTGCACTTTTTGATCGACTTTATCGTTTAATTCTACCCGTATTTGTTGCGAATTTAATTTCTGTTGTGTAACAGTTTGGAATAAATGCTGCGTTACAGTTTGATTGATTTTATTCGAACTCGGCGATTTCTCCAATTTACTCGTAGACGGTATAATTAGCGATTTACCTTGTGAAGGTGATATGATTTTCACCAGACTCTTACCCGGTTTCGGACTATTAGATTTACCGATGATAGCGCTATTCTGCGTGATACTTTGCAAGGCGTCGCTGATCTCTTTCTCCTCGATTTTAATCGTGGGCTCCGGCGGTTCAGCTTTAACTAATTTATTAATTTGCGGTAATAATAGCGAAGTACCCGGTTTAGATGAGTTTGATAAGTTCGAGTCTTGCGATAATAAAACTACATTTTGGTTGGTTGTGTTTGAAATATTTTGATGCTGATTCGTATTGGATTTAATTTTTTGTAGGATTTTTAATTTCTCAGCCGAAGGGGAGGTCTCCGTTGTTTTAGGTTTATTGCTTTTATCCGATTTCTGTTTGGGTTTACTTGGTGTTTTGTTTTTATTCGATTTTTTCGTTGTTTTATTCATGGTTTGGTATTGCTGGTGGAGTCTTTCGAAATCCTCTTCGGTCCTGTTCCTGTGTAAGTAGATCCATATCTTTCGTTTGGGATCGTATTTAACGCAAGGATCGAATTGAGTGTGCATCCTATCTAAAGCGCCGCTAACTACTGATTGTAACACGTTATCAGGGGCTGTACTCGATATATATTGAGACGATTTTAATAATTCGCAAATATCAGCTCTAGTTCCTTCGCCGTTAGGTAAACGAGCTGTCGCATCTCGTACCAACGATAATATCGTTACAAAATTCGGCCTATCAGCGCTTAACATCGTGTGCCCTCTAGCTTTAGCGTTCCCCACCGATGGGTTGTAGATACCTTTTAAAGGACCTACCACGCTTTCGTAACCGTTACAACGAAACGTAAACGCTTTATGCGGATTATCGTATCGCCTACGTTCTTGTTCTCGATAAGATTTCACTTCGTCAGGTTCGGCTTTCCTAACAGTCCAAGTCGTTGGACATCTAGGAGGCGGTGGCGTTTGAGATCTGTCCGCCAATTCGATTTCAACTTCTTTCTCCTCCTGTTTAATCGCGGTTTTCACCTCATTACGATGTTCTAACCAATATTGCGATAAAGGTGATAATAATGAGTCTGAGTCTCTCCCAGCTCCGATCCACTGATACATATCGAGTTGAGGTTTATATTCTATGTAAGGGACGAAATCGGGGGGTTGCTCAGGGAAATTACCGCTTAAAAAATTTATTGCTGATTCTAATAACCCCATCCAATTGTCTGATAAACTGTACCAATCGTTTAAGGGTGTAATCGGATTCTCCTGCCATGATTTTAATCGTTCTTCTAATGTCGTATAATTCATTCTATGCTCAGACGTAGAACAAATGATATCTCTAATTAACGATAAGAAATTTGTGTGTGTTTCTTGCATTAATTCCGGCTTGTTATTGATATCTAATATATCGATGTTCGAATCGTCTAAATCGATAGGTAGATTCATCATATCGATACCGTCTAAATCAGAAAATGTTGCCGGTGTGACTTTCTCGTAATGTATAAACGAATTCTTCATTATACTATTACTCGTAGGACTAGAATTCTTCTCGGGCAAAATAATATTTGTACTACTAACGTTGAAATGATTAATCTTCTGCTTATTCTCGACTTTCTTCGATAATTTACGTTTATGTTTCGTCGTTAATACTGTTTCTAAAATCGAATCGGAATCAGATTCCAATTCGGAATTGGAACTGTGTCCGAAGAACGGATTAGGTTTACTACTACTAATTTGATCGGGTGAATGCGATTCAACCTTTTTTAACTTCTTCCTATGTATTAATTTATTGCTAGAGTCTATGTGATGTTTCACCGAATTCGTAGTATTAGGAACACTATTATTCACTTTTCTCACGTACGTTAATTTCGTTCTATGAATTAAATCGTTTAAAACCACTCCTTTCATATTAAGTTCAGGATTGTCCGGACACTCTAATTTTCTCCGCTTATGATTTAAAAGTAACTGTTTATAACTATCTTCCGAGATAAAAAACGGATTATGATTAGGCGTTATATTCCTTTCTAAATCTAAACCGTTCGGTTTCGTCGCCATAGTTGATATAATAAATTTCTCCCCGTTAAAATTGTGAGAATTCCGTATACTATTTAAATGTCGTTTCTGCTTCCTCGATATCGACGTAGGTGGTCCCTCTGGATAATTTTCATCTGAAGAAAACCCGGATTCGTCCACTTTCGATCGGATCGCTGATAATTCCTGGAAATATCTCATTTTTGTCCGGTACGCTATCGGACTAATATACGCTGGTGCATTCGTGCTGGTTTTTTCGACACGTGGTTCCACACCGGGGGGTAACGCACTAACTACGTTTAATAAATTCTGCCGAGATTCCATAACTTCACTTTCTAAACGTTCTCTGAATTTCCTATATCGACATTTAGCTTCTTTTCGTTCAGCTTTACGTATCATATACCTCATTTTCGCGATATCCGGTCTATAATGACCGGCCTTCAAGTGATCGTGAAATTCCGATAAAGGATTTGAGAATTTAAACACTTCACCACTAAATAATTTCTGAATTGTATTATTCTTCTCGTGCTCATCGTTTTCTGGAAATGTCGGTAAGAACTTTTTTAAGTGCTGCTTATTACTTTCACTCAGCGAATTCCATGTGTGCGGTGAAAAGAACTCTTGAAATATATTCTTCCGCTCACACAAGCCTTGAGGTATTTGTATACGTGTTCCACATACTTGCACAGTTTCCAACTTCTCGTCATCTGATGAATCTGTCGAGCAATCCGAGGATGTGTGTTCAGATGAACTGTCACTACTCATCTTCCTTCCTGTAAAGTGACATAAAACAGACTTTAGTGTTTTTTTTGTGGATTATAAACTCATTAGATTGTAATAATTAGTTCATGTGAATGAAGTGCATGACCTCTATTGTCAAATGCATTTTATAGCTGATTTATACAAACATTAACAATGTTTATTGGCCCAGCAGTATATTCATTAAAATTGAAATGAAGGTCACCTTATATATAGGTTTTCATTTTAGTAACCAGGATTTCACGTCGCGTTCATAATGTTGAAATACTCATATTGAATATATTTGCCGGAGATTGCTCTATCAATAAACAATCACGTTTAAATGTAATGGGTGGGGGAGGGGGTCAGGTAGACATTATTTTGGGTCTAATTTTAACAGACCTGTATTTTGTAATCAAGTATTGTCCAGAAAAAAAGCGGCCACACTCACTACAAACTGGTATTGCTGAGGCACGCCTGCATTGCAGATATACCAGAACAACGCATACACAGAGGCAGTTTTGGTAGTGGTGGGCAACGAAACCATTTTGAGCGAAGCCATCAATACTCTTGCAAAGAAATCGTTCAAACATTTTATTTTATCGTTTAACAAGTTGCGATTAGATTGAATGTACGAAAAGAAGAGTCTCATTAAATCATTTATTATCAAGAATAATACAATAAATAAAATTATTAATACAATTCCTTTTAAAACTAAAAGCGGCTACATCACTAGATTTAAACCAGCATTTTAGTAATTTTTACAAACTCAAAGTTGCAGGATTGGATCGATTTCTTTTACGCGCATGCTTAACGTTAGTCTGTCATCAAAATGGCGCTTAACCTTATTGTCAAAGTGCATCCCGTTGTTTTATTTCAAATAGTCGATGCTTACGAACGTAGAAATGCCGATTCCTATAGGGTAATCGGAACATTATTAGGTATGAGATATTCCTTCGTATAAATCCATTCAATAATGTAAATATCGTGAAACGTGTCAACGTGTGTTAATCTAACCTCTACAATTGCAGGTTCCTCCGATAAAGGGATCGTAGAAGTGACGAATTGCTTCTGTGTACCCCACAAAGAGTACGATGATCAAGTGGAGGCCGAGTTAAGTTACGCTATGGACGTGTACGAGCTGAACAGACGAGTAAATTCTAATGAAAATATCGTTGGTTGGTGGGCAACTGGGCATGAAGTAACGAATCACAGTTCCGTCATTCACGAGTATTATTCAAGAGAATGCAACAATCCGGTGCATTTGACACTCGATACAAGTTTGCAAGGAGCTCGAATGGGTTTGAAAGCATATGTTTGCGTGCAGCTCGGCGTACCGACCGGTAAACAAGGTTGTATGTTTACACCTGTTCCCGTAGAGATTTCTTGTTATGATCCCGAAGTGTTTGGGCTGCAGTTATGTCAGAAAACGATGAGTAGTTCAGCTCGATCTGCCGGCGGATCTGGTCGATCAAGAACTGTACATCCCATGTCAGATTTCGTTCAAGTTTCCGAGGCCGGTTCTAAAATGGCTTCGCTTTTGGATCAGGTGTTAGCGTACGTTGAAGATGTATTAGCGAATCGTATGACGGCTAATAATGCTGTCGGACGTTCATTATTAGATTTAGTTAATTCTGTGCCGCACATGAGTAATGAGCAATTCTCCGAAATGTTCAACAGCAATGTGAAAGATTTATTGATGGTAATCTCGTTGTCTCAGTTATTGAAAACCCAGTTACAATTGAACGAAAAGTTAACGTTACTCACCTCGATTTAAAGAACGACTCCATATTACACATACACTGTAAAAAGATTGTATATTGGTATATTAAGCTAAAATATTCTACGCGTGTGTTTTATTTACTTTATGCTGAAATACAGAATAAATAATTTTAGAAGAAACGTTTTGTATTGTTTATTTTAATTCTTAATACATTTATATTAACACTTTAATTACTGAACAACTAAATAAAATTTAATAAAAATATTATTGTGTTTTAATCTTATGTTATCTCAGATTATGATTTGTTTTATGTTTTTTCCTGGAATTTTTATTCTAATAAAATTGTTTCATGTAATTAATCGAGAAATATTTTGCTTTAGAGCTAATAACAATAATAGTTTTATTGCGTAGAAATTAATTGCAGCATGCAAAATAGTGATGATTATTTGAACAATCAATTGAAATACCATGGAGGGAAGGGGATTTTACAAGAAAAGAACTACTAAAACTATTTTTGACTATTGAATCATAGATGGCGCTGTACACGGTGCGATTTGGGTATTTTGAATAAATCGTAAGCAGTAGCGATCGAAATGGTAACTTTTCCAGAATTTTACTGGTCTTAATTACTATTAAAACAATTTAATAAATTAGTGACATAATCGGATATATGATTAGCACATTGATCAAGATGGATGTTCAAAAACTCAAAGCTGTGTTTTTTTTTATGGTAAAATATTTTTCGGCCTAAAAGTTGATATTATGAATATATTGTAAATAATAAAATACGACAAATGTAAATAAAGGTGTAAATCTGTACATTTTATACTAAGTTTTAAAATAAGTGCCAATGAAAACAGCGCCATCTAAAATTTTCTAATTTAATTACTATGGAAGTTATAATTCAGCCATAGTCTGTTAGATGGCACGGAATCAATATGTGTCATTCAAATTTAAATATGCACAATTTAGTTGTGATGTTTTAATTGATATAAAAGTTACCAAAAACAACATTATATAAAAATGAAACGAAATGAATTACTACGAATATATTTATTGCAAATTGTTTTTATACATTATACCTTGTTTTAAAAAGTGAGATCAAAAAAAAAATTCTGAACAGTCTCAAATGACAATTATTTCTTATTGGCTGAACGCAAGGGAGACTCACATTGGGGAACAGGAACATTTTTCAAATTATATCTAATTATGTAGCGTGTGTATGTCTAGCTATCATGAAAACATGTTTGACATGAAATTGTAACATTTTGTCGCTTCTTGTTTTCATTTACGTACCGAATAGGCTGCGTAACTATAGCCTATTTTTAAACTAATAGGAGAAGTAAAGGCTAGTTCATAGCTCTCCGTTCGTACGTAAACATCTCCAAGCGGTTCATAGCTTTGCGTCTGTACGTACCTATGTTCACATACCAATTTTCAAGAGTTAACCTCACTTCTTTCGTAAACGGATGAACGGAAGCGGACGAAGTTCAACTTCAACCAACTTTATCCGTCAGCGGACAGATGATGCCGTGCAGCGATTGATCAACATATCAACGCAAACGTATGAACGGAGAGCTATGAACTAACCTTAAATGGAAAAGCCACATTTACACCGTAAAAGTTAATCAATGTCATTATTCTGACTGTTTTCTTTTAATTTTCGTATTTTATCAGTTTTTCTTTATTCATTGAGCTCAAAGGCAAGATTTAATATTGTAGCGTTAGTGTTCTCCAACCAACAACCGCATGACAGAACGCATTAATTCAATGTAGCTAACTGTAGAATGTAAAAATTAAGCGAACCAGGGATTTTTATGCTACCACAATACTTAATTCAAAAACGTAATTTTAAACAAGGCACTTAACATTCGATCTGTATATATGTATATCTAATAATATCTGTAATAGTAATTATGTTATTCGTAATTAAATGATATTGAAGATGGTAAATTTCACTCGAAAAGTCAATTCAGAATTGCTACCGAAATAATCCATTCCAACAGCCCACCTAGAGGCAATTTGATTGATTCTCTAGAATCTCGTATCACATTTAATTCCAATATGTTAGGTCGGATATCTCAACGCAATCAAAATCACTTCTACCTTTCATATCGAAGTATAAACGGAATTTGTCTGCGCTCCTCTATCCTTTTGGACTTTATTACGTTTACGGAAATATTAATAATATCACAGATACTCACATCTAAGTAATCTAGAAACGTGAAAATTGAATGGAAATTGATTACTTATTAGAGAGACGTATGCATGTAGCAGACATATTACTCGTATTTTAGTATTACTTTTTGGCGAGTTCGAATATCAATTAAGTTACCGCAAATATTACCAACGTTAGTTACTTAGTTACCCACTAGGGGGAAAAACTAACCGCAATCTAAATTGGACGGCGGCAGTCTATATAATACCCAAAGCGAAGCATGGCATATTAGATATATGGTATATTACCTGATGTAGTAGTAAGGCTGGAGCAAAATCTCAAATTCCTAACGTTTAATTTACATGCGGTACGAAGAGTGGAGATGAAGTAAAACGAAAATCAATAGTTGTGTACTGATACATCCCGGAGGCGTAATTATTTAACTATTTATTGGACTGCTACCGCTAAAGAAGGGTCAGCAAGCAATTACCTTCGTTTATATAAATGGACTTTTAATGTTTCGTATCTTCCATATATGGTTTCACCTCTAATTACCAAAACGGCGATAGAGATCTATCGCCATTTTATATGGTTCTCCGAAAGAAATAATAAAAATATTCAACCTCAAAATTTGAGCGAATTTGGTTGATAAATTACTGTTGGTTTAGCCGATTTCGTGAGGGTCATGAGGACTTCGCAGACAATTACCGAGCAGCAACGCCAAGAATCAATGGCGATGAAGAAAAAATCGAAGAAAGAAAAGTCGAAGAGGAAGCTGGGATACTGAAAAGCATAGTCTATTGAATTTTGATCGAAGATTTGGGGAAACAGAAGATCTGTATGTGCTTCGTGCCACACATTCTGACAGACGACCCAAAAGAGTGGACAGTTCAGCATTGCAAAAACGTCCAAAAGGAATCCGGAAAGCATGCCAGATATTGTAACTGGTGATGAAACGTGATGTTTGCAATCAGAGCCAAAAACAAAACGTCACAGTGCGGCATGGAAATCACCAGAAGAGTCAAAAGAGAAAATTTGGCTTTCAGAAGAGCAAAATCAAGACAATGCTGACCGTTTTCTTCGATTCAAAGGGAATCGTTCATAGTGAATTCATCCTAGAAGATGATCCTAGATTGTGGGCCAGAATTCGACGAGTCCGACCGGAATATTGAGAGCTGGGCAGTTGATTTTTGTTGCACGACAATGCACCACTGCACAAAGCCATATATATGGCTTTACATTCCGTGCGGAATCCTAGCCGCTCCAGAGAGCTCTTCAGACGGTTTTTCAGAGGTGATGGAGGTCCATCGCTCCTCCATTCCTTTCTCTTGCCATCTTATAGGTTGCCATTTTTCCTCATTTGTATCCTCCATCCCGAGATTCCCATTCTTCTGATGTCCTGTATAACCTGGTCCTCCCACCTTGATTTTGGTCTACCCCTCGGTCTGTTGGCATGTGGCTTCCAGCTGGTAATTTTCCTCAGTATTGAGTCCTCCTCTTCTCTGTTTAAATGAGAGTACCATCTCAGTCGTCGTGACTTTACTACTCTGACCACATCTTCCCCTTCTAGTATTTCATTTATTTCGAAGTTCATCACCCTCTCCTTCCTTAACTTTTTTGGGCCATGTATTTTCCTTACTATTTTTCTTTCAAAAGATCTCAGTTGGTTTTCTTCTCTAGTTGTTAGGCTCATTGTTTCAGCCGCGTATATTACCACCGGTCAATTTGGTTTTCGAGCTGATCTTTTTGTTTAACATTAGTTTTTTATATTTATAGAAGGTCTTATATCCTAACTAGATTCTATGCCCAATTTCCCATCTTCTTTAATTTTTGCGGTGTATAATTATTTGAAAGTTTCAACATTTTCTAGCGTAAATTGCTCAATTTGTAAGATATAGTCTTTTATTTTTTCTTTCCTTGTCACCTCCATATATTTAGTTTTTACTAGTTTTTATCCATATATTTATTTATTTTATTTATTATTTTATTTATTATTGTGCCTCCTAAGCTACATGCTCGTATAATTCCTTCGAGAGACCGTCTCCCTGCCTCAGTGGCGTAGCCAGAATTTTGGTTTGGGAGGGGCCCAAAAGGATTGAAGAACTAAAGTAAACGAATAATAAAATTAATCAAATTAAACGCAACCTGAACAATTTGAAATAGCTCAATTTGCTACTTGCGATTTCTACAAAAAAGGAGTCGCAATTTTGTGTTAGAAGTCGCTCAAATTGCGATAAATCGCCCAACCTGGCAACTCTGTGTGTGCGCACTGTGCAGTGTTGCAATAGATGCTTGTTTTCATCAGATCCATTTAGATTTATCGTTTCTACCGAAACAAAATTATTTTAATATTTTTCAATAAAATTCGAATTATGGATACAGTACAATTTCGGAGGGGGCCCGGGCTCCTCCCTCCCCCTGGCTACGCCACTGCTCTGCCTTACATCTCTATGGATCTTTACCTGATTGGTATTCCCTTCAGATGTTTTTACTACTGCCGTGGAGCCTTCCATTGTGGCTTTGATTAATCGAATTATTTTTTCGGACATTCCTATTTCCTTTACGTCCTTCAGGATGATCTTTGTTCTTAAACTATCGAAGGCTTGCTTGAAGTTTACAAAAATTATATACAATAGGATATCTTCCTCGTCTAAATCAGTTTTGGTACTCACCAACTGCTCTCTATGTGTATACATTTAGTCGCTTTAGTAATATTGTTGTAAAGATCTTGTTTGTTGTACTTAGTAAGGTAATTTGTCTTTAGTTTTCACACTTTTTGAGGTCTCCTTTCTTTGGAATTGGTACTATTATTCCTTGCTTCCATTCTTCTGGCATCACTTCTGCTTTTCCATATCTGTAGTATTAGGTTATACATATATTCTTGACATCAGTTCCTGCCCTCCACCTTTCAACAATTCATTGGGAATTTCGTCCACTCCTGGGGCTTTCCCACACTTTACATTACCTATTATTTCTCGGCATTCTTCGAGCGTAGGTTTCTTTACTTTTTCCTCTTCTGGTATCTCGGTCAATGGATATCCATCTCTCTCCTGCTCTTCTTCCACTTGTGCACTCATTTTCACGTAATCCTCCCATATTATTCTTACAGTCCCTTTCTATTCCGTCCATCATTTTCTCTATCTCCTCTTCCTTTATCTTTTACATCTGTATTCTTCATAGTCATTCTCATTATTAGAGCGTAGCCATTTTAATCTTGCTTTTTACAAATCCATCATGGTACGTAAATTCTTGACCAAAAAAGGCATCATTGTTATCGATCATCCACTGTATTCACCTGATTTGGCCTCGTGCGACTTCTGGCTGCTTCCCAAACTGAAATTGGCGATGAAAGGACATCGTTTCGGTCATCCAAAAGACTTCGACCGCCATACTAAAGGTCGTTTTAGTCGTTTTCTCCGTTGTATTGATTCAGAAGATTCTTCTAAAGATCTATTATTGAATATACGTGTGAGATCTGCCGAATTAGGCAGGTAATGATAGGTATTATTCACACACAGACGAAGGGATTCACATTTACAAAACGAAATTATCCGAAACGTACAACAGCCAGGAGAAAAGGAGGATATGAACCGTGTTGATTTCTATTTGTTGTGCTGCGTGCAAATCGCTATAGCGGTTGCTTATCGATTTTCACGAAATTGAATTGAAAAACGCTATTCAAAGTCCCGAAGGTCAATAAAGGGAAATTTATCGTGCCATTTACTGGATGTGTTGAAATAATCTTGTTAAAACGTAACACGGGTGTATATATATATGTATATATGGTTTATGGTAGTTGCCGTGTAATAATTTTATTAAAACGGCGAGGACTGGTAGACAAAACGCAACATGTGGCCAATAAATGATCTAATAACAACCTGTTAAAAGGCAGGTATACAACCCGGGAATCTAGGTAGTTTATATCTTAACGGAAACCGTATAGGATAATATACGAGGTCTGATATGTCGCCAGCAGCACACGGAGTGCGTATATTATAAGTTTAACCATACTTTGTATTAGGAAATCGATATCCAAGGAACCCTTGCTTTATATCACAAATTACAATGGCGTAATGATTATAGTCTTTTTATATGCACGTAGTGAAGTGAAAATCCTATAGAGACAAAACCACACACCACACTACGAGGGCGTATTTTTATGTTATCTAGCTAGTTATTAAACAAAAGAGTGACGATGACAGACAAATTATTGAAAAATTGCTGTCACTGTTAAAAGTACATGTGGTAACTTGTGTTTAGCTTGTATTGTTTACAGAGATTTGTTAAAATGAGTGAAACTAAGGTTGAACATCGCAGCGTAATAAAGTTCCTGACAAAAGAAGACAAAGGTCCATACGCAATTCATGAAAGAATGGTTGCTGTGTATTGGGAAGATGCACCATCTTATTTTCAAGTAAAATATTGGTTTAAACTCCTTCGATGGGGCCGAGAGTCAATCAATGATGACCCCAAGTCCGGACGACATGTTCAAGCTGGAACTGAAGACATTGCGCGAAAAGTCGAAAATTTGGCTCTGAAAGATCGGCGTGTAAAGATCTCTGTCATTGCCAATGAAGTCTGTATATCCGAAGCAAGTGTCCTCAAAATTTTGCATGACGATTTGAGTATGAAGAAGGTGCCTGCACGGTGGAGAGTTGGAGAGGGTCAAAACATTTTTATCCCGAATTATCACCGGGGTTGAGACTTGGGTACATCATTGGGACCCTCCTACTAAACAAGAATCCATGCAGTGTGTTCATAAGAGCTCTCCACCACCAAAAAAAGGCGAAGACACAATTTTATGTTAAAAAACTGATGGTAACTGTTTTCTGGGATGTTGAAGGAGTCTTGCTTATTGAATATATGCCAAGAGGGTCTACCATAAATGGAGAGGCCTACGAAACGCACTTGCTCTAGAGGAAAAGCGTTCGCATTCTTATCAAAAAAAAAAATTGTTGCTGCACGACAATTGCTGGGTTCATAAGGCAAACAAAGTTCAGCCGATAATCAATGATGATAGAATTCAAAACGTAGGAGGACATAATCAGAAGCACTACTAGTGAAAGCGTTCTACCTTTCATAAGTGGCAATTTTTATCTAAGATTTTTTTTCAGGTTTTGGAAAACAATTGCACCTCATTAAAAAAAGATGGTTTTCAGATATCCGTGAAAATGCGTTTTGAGGCATATTTTTTGTTCTCTTGAATTTGCTTTTCTCATGGCTAGGAGAGAACCCCTACTTATACAACCTACTTAACCTATACAAAATTATTCTTACAACTCCATTCGGCCGCCCCCCTTCCATAAATTCTGGCTACGCCCCTGAACTACGTACGTTTTAGGTAATACCTATAATTCATTTTAACGAATTATGAAATGATAGACTTTTAAACGGGATTCGAGCTCTGTTTCTGTTTGACCAGAAAATAGTATTGTCCCAAATAGTCTGCGGATCTTCGCCAAACTTTATACAGAGTATGTACTAACCCAGGAGAATTCGAATCTACCATCGGAATGAAGCCAACCCCCCTTCAAAGGGGTGGTAAGATACGGAATTGGAGCGTCAAAAATACAGCCTTTCAGTTTTTCACATTTTTCAAGGTGAACTAGCCACTTTTGTAAATACAACCTATATATATTCTGAAAGCTGAGAAAATTTGCTATTGGACAAAGAAATAGTCGCGAGGTTTATATGCCGTTTACCTACAAAAAGCGGGGTCAAAGTGCTCCTATGCGGAATTGGAGCACTATTTTGCTGCTATTTTTATATTATTTTGGCCAAACAAAGCCATTGAGCCCAAATCTAATACTTGTTTCATATTTAGCATGATCAATTACATATATATCCAGAATTTGAACGAAATCGAACGCCCTTTGAAAATTGTCAAAAATTCACATTTTTTTCCATACTCACCCCTTTGCGATTTTGAAGAAAATCTCGACCTCATCGATTTCCCTGAAATTTTGAATATATACGTAATTGATCGTGCTGAATACGATAACAGTGTCAGATTTGGGCTAAAGGGCTTTGTTTGGCCAAAAAATCTAAAAATAGCACCTAGAACCAACGCTCCAATTCTGCATAGGGGCACTTTGATCCCGGTTTTTGTAGGTAAACAGCGCCAAACTCCGCGACTATTTCTTTATCCAATAGAAAATTTTCTCAGCTTCCAGAATATATAGGTTGTATTTAGAAATGTTTCTCCTTGTGACCGAAAATTTGAAAAAACCAAAACGATGCAAGATTTGATGCCAACCTTGGAGCGTTGCAGCGTTTGAGTTTTTCTCATTTTTCGAGGTGAAGTAGCCACTTCCGTAAATTCAACCTATATATATTCTGAAAGCTGAGAAAATTTGATATCGGAGAAAGAACTAGTCACGGGGTTTGGTGCCGTTTACTTTACAAAAACCGAGGTCAAAGTGCTTCTATGCGGAATTGGAGCATCCGTCCTAGGTGCTATTTTTCTGTTTTTTGCCCAAACGAAGCCCTTTAGCTCAAATCTGACACTATTATCGTATTCAGCATGATCAATTACATATATATCCAAAATTTTAACGAAATCGAACGCCCTTCGAAAATTGTCAAAAATTCACATTTCTTCCATACCCCTTGGGATTTTGAAGAAAATCTCTACGTCTTCGATTTCCCTGAAATTGGAATAGTTGGAATCATTGGTCGAAATTTAAATTTTAACCAATCAACGTGGAGTCCTACGTGTTGCTCTGAACTGTTGGTTTGTGCTGGATGAGACCGTTGACTAGAGCGCGACCAAATAGATTTGAGACCCTGCACTATAGAACAGTACTTAAGAAGATCTCAGTTAATTGAAAAATTTATGCGTGTCAGTATGAATAATGACAATGAAGGAGGTTGGTTGCACAAAAACCCCTCCTGTGGCACAATTGTTGTGATCGTTAAGTTTAAGACACTGTACGATTTCTACGTTTAATTATTTGACAGTTAGATGTTCGGTTGCATTAGAATTCTGACCTGCCAAAGGTTGATGGCACCGATGTTGCAATATACACAGGTGACACGGCAATATATACGTCGTCTATATACGACGCTCTCGTCTGCACAAGACTCCAAACGGCGCGGCGGTTGATTAGTTTTTGGCCTTGTCTACAAAATGGCGTTTAACGATAAACCGTGACAAATGTGTGGCTGTCAGATTCTCACGGAAAAGATTGCCTCCTCCAACCAACATCTTTGTTGAGGATGTACATCTTCCATGGAGTCCAACAGTTAAATACTTGGGCATTCACTTTAAACTACCACTTCTCCGAGCTAGGTCGATTATATCTCCGTCAGAATTACATCAGAATTCTGAGACCAATTCTAACATACGGCTCTTTAGTCTGATCGAGCTCAGCTGTCTCTCATAGGAAAAAAGTTCAACGTTCTGCAAAATAAAATCTTGAGATGTATTACCGATGCTTCATGGTATGTAAGAAATGTGCAGTTAGATCAAGATTTAAACATACCCACTTTGCTCCAATATCTTGCTTCACTTGCTGAAAAAACTCTCGTGAGGATTTCGACAAAACGTCCTAGTCAAGGAATTGGCCATTCTTAATCCCGACAGATCGCCTACCTTAGTCATCAGGGTGAACCGAATCTCCACTACCACTGAGGCGACCTAGCTTTTATCAAACATGACTCCATTTCGAGTCGATTTATTTTCTTTTTTTTAACTTTCTTTTTTGTCGTGTGATTACATCATATATATTTTATTTATTTGTTTATTAAATGACTTTTTATTTATACCTACACCGTTTCTTTTTGTTTAATCTTACCAACTTACCTCACTAACGTCTCCTCCTCATCATACACACAATTCTATTGATGACAATACTCCAACTGTATCAAACAACGGGGATGGCCTTGTACATTATGGAAAACTAAAGAGTTCAAGGGCTTAGTCCAATCTTAGAAAAGAGATTGAAGGACAATAGTTAGAATTAACTCCTTATTACCAACTACTCAGTGTTACAAACTGAAAATTTCTTCTACCAGCCCGCCTTGTTTGAAATTGTTCACCCAGTAGACTGTTCGTTTTTGTCGCTAGGCACGAGTCAAGTTTAGCAGCCTATGGTATATTTTTTTTTTACATAAATACGTTAGTCCTGTGCAGTCCTGTGTCCAACGCATTTAAAGAGAGTGTGGTAGGCTGTCTCCTCCTCCCCATAGCATAGTCTACAAATAAGGTCATCCTTAAAGATGCCAATTCTGTATTTGACAGCCGTATCCTGTTTACAGACCCATCATTATTCTAAGCTGTACTTGGTCAAGAGCCAGCACATCTGCTGCTAAATGCCTTGATGCCCCATCATCCGTTAGCTGTGTATCCGCTATTCAACGTTGTTCCAGTCTACCTGATGTGCTTTTGTGATCCACTCAGCTACTGCACCACACATCGCAGTCTTGGTTATCCCCAGATTTGGTTCAGGTCCAGTAAATGTTGTTTTAGGACTCCTTTTTGCCAGCTTGTTTGCTATGGCCAGGGCTAGTTTAGAGGTTATCTGATAAGATGTTATATTGCCCTAATCTCATATATTCTTTATGATACACACTAAACTAAGTTTGTGCGGTAATATTTACATAATTGATACCACAGCAATATGTAAAACACAAAATCTACTTTAAGGTAGATACAAAACTTCTGGTTCTATTTTTAACACTTTCGGTATCACATTACATCATGCTGTAAAAAGAGAATTTCCAAATTCAATAAGCGATATTGATCATATTTCGTTCAATGCAACGAGCTTCCTAAGAGAGCAGTTTTCAGATGATTCTTCTTCCACTTGACAACTTATTTTCTCAATGTAATACAGTGTAATCAATCATCATAGGAATTTTTCACGCACGGTAATATAATAATACAAAACATGTTTCCTGCATCAGGACAAATAGACGAAAAGAGAAAAAAAATAAAAACCAAGTTTGAATCTTTAAAAATAAGAATAAAAATAGAATATCTCGATATATTACCTTCAATAAATACTTTGTTATATTAAAAAAAGCCATATTCGTCGTTAATTAATTAAAATATAATCTGAGTTTTACGAGAACAATACCGAATTAAGTTTAATTCCTGCAGCCAGTCGTGCTATAATAAGATTTACTTATTAATATCTGTACCGGCCTATTATGAAAATCCTCAGTGACAAGTTCTTATTGAACGTTGTACAATACACATCTTCCTAATTAACTACGGAGCGTTCGTATTCTATATAACTAGGTACCTACCTGAAAGCCGAAAATGTAGTGTAGCCGAAAATCAGAGAGCGAGAAGCTCGAGGCTGTGTAGTAGTCGTCCATTGTTGA
Source organism: Holotrichia oblita (assembly GCA_023690525.1). Classification (NCBI taxonomy): domain Eukaryota; kingdom Metazoa; phylum Arthropoda; class Insecta; order Coleoptera; family Scarabaeidae; genus Holotrichia; species Holotrichia oblita. Next base: position 9,016,553 of record CM043018.1, read on the forward strand.
AGGAAACCTCTTCTGTAATCGTTCGGAAGGTAACCCATCACAAAAGCGTACAATATGTAAACATCTTAGAGGGAGATATTACGTCGTCGGTTATATCTTATTTTATTCAAATCACGACCGAATAGGGTTCCTGCGAACAGGAAATTAAAATTCAACGTCTACTGATTTGTATATTTCGATAAGTCTTGGCCTATTTTACATACGTTTCTGTTTCGTTTCCGTTCGAACATTTCCGCGACTAACTTCCAATGTTTAACACTGGAATGCTACCCATCATTTTTATGACGTAAACGTTACCATGGGGTACACATGTACCCCCAATAATAAATGTGAGAAACAGGCATATCATTTTTATTTTTAAAACAAGCACACTTTCTTTTGGTGTTCTAAACAAATGAACTTTCTATACATAGCGAATTTTATCTTTGATTTTCTGTCCCTCGACCTTTCACAGATGCACATCTTCGGCTGATGGTTCGGATTTACTGGAAGCAACTTCTTCGTAAGTTACCTTTTGGAAACGACAAATAGTTTCACAGAGTTCTCGAGGCAAAGTTGGTACTCCCAAAAGCTCAGCTGCAACAGCTGCTCATCAATTCTTGTGTACTCTGAAGGCACATATAACTGTTGTTAATCTTCTTCAGAGATCTCTCGATTACTTCTATAAATGCACCTAGTCTATCAGTTTGATTCCTGAAGGAAGCTTCACACATCGTTGCACGAAATATAGGCATTCCTGAGTCTTTATCAAAAAGTTCTTTTGTGAACACTCCGTGCATCTTCATCACACCAGCATAAATCTTCAACTGCTTTTTCTGTAAATCTGTCACTTTTATGTTTCAGTCTTTGCCTTGCCATTTCTTGGTTGGTATGTTGAGTCATACAGTCCAAGTTTTCCTTTGTGAAACATAAAACTACTAAACTAAATTTCTTTGAGGTAATCTGTGCAGTTTTCCTTTTTTCCACTCCATCGAAAACCATTTTTGCCTTGTAATTTTGTTGGAACTTGAACAATTTTCAGTTTGTCCCCTTCACCGGGCTCTTCTTGAAGTAAAGAATCAGAATCCGATTCGAATAACTCTGCAGCAGTTTGATCCATTGATGAATATGGATTTTGGAATTGTTCATCTTCAAATTTACCTTGAAAATCAGAAATAACACCATCTTCTTCATCACTATCCTGTATGCTTTTTTCGTTCTCTGATTCAGACTCAAACAAAATTCTTGGTGCTGCTGCAACATCTTCCTCTTTAGGTAAGTCGAAGATTTTCTGTAAACTCATGGTTTCCTAAAGAAAAAATAAAAATAAAATAGAAGTCTACTATAAACGCAAGAGTGGAAACCTGAAATCGTAAATGAAAGGTTGATACATACCTTTTGAAAAAATATTAAGAATAACACAATTACTACCCTGGGGTACAGGTGCACCCCACATAAGCTCTAGCTGCTGATTGAACTGCGTTCTTCCACTGTTAAAGGTCACTGCGAAAGTAACTCTCTGGAATATGAAACTACTAGAAGCCAGCGATATGTGACGCCATCTATTAATAATATTAAAAAGGAGCTTTATTTGTTTATTTTATTAAAAAAATAATTTGATTAAGACGACTTGGCTGGAAATTATAGAACAAACAAATTACCGTCCTAATTAACGACAAAAAAAAAACATCACAGCAAGCTATGTAAGATGAAAACTCTGAAAACCCAATACCGTTTCTTCAAAGGGTCCTTTAAAGGGTTAGAAATGAGAGGTTGTTTATAATTGTGTGGTTTATAGGACCTCCTGGCTACTCTGCCAACGTCAAACACTACAGAAATCCTCAGTCCTCGGCAAAGTCGATGTTACATTTTGGAAGTTACTCGTTCAAACAGGAATGGGTTACATATATAGGACTTCAATCCGATGGACTATGGTACATTTTGGAGGTCAAAGCATGTGTTAACCCCCAACAAAAGTTTGGGATCCCTGTAGTAATCAAATGGCCAAAAATTTTAATAAGACATTAGATTTTTGCTAACTTAGTAATATTCCTGTTAGGTCACCTGTTGAAGGAAAACATACCCTTGTGGAACAATCAGGAAAGAATGGAAACAAGAACTCAAAGACAAGAAACGTCGTCCGAACTGTTTCTAGAAAATAAAAAGATGATTCTGCTGAAGATATTCCATGCTTACATCTTGGCAAATATTACATTTTTTAAATGGGTTAAATGGATCAATCAATCGGCTCTTTTTTTATACAAAATAAGACGAAAATTCAGAAAATGCTAGCACAGCTTCTTTTGGAACCTTTTAGATTCTAAACACCAACTCAATTGAACAGATTTTAGTGCTACTGCCATTTTAAAATTATTTCAGGTTCTTCGAAATACTTAGCGGACTGAGCCTTCTATAACAAAAGTATTTTTCAAAATCCAAGCGACTCACGCTTTTAATGATAAATCACCAATAAGACTACAGAATGCATACTGTTTGAACAACCACAGACTGTTTTATTTAACTAATTTTACTCTTCAAACTTGAAGGTAATGAACATACATAATTTGACAGATCAAAAATTTACAAATGTCATTTTATTCACAAGCTCTGGTGGATGCGTTGAGATGCAACGGAGCAATAATATTTCAACAGGATGGAGCACCAGCCCATTCTGCTGCCATCGTCAGAGAATTTTTAAAGGAATCATTTCCTGATAGTTGGGTTGGCCAATATGAACCATTCCATTGGCCTGCTCGAAGTCCTGACCTAACACCACTCGATTTTTTCTTAAGCGGGCATTTAGGAACACAACTTTATGACGTCATAAGAGCTCAATCAGAAACTATGGAGGGACAATGACCCCTACATTGTCTAGCAGTCGAAAGGAAACACTTTGATCAATTCCTTTGATAATTACTGATAATCTTTGTTAATTTGTTGAATTATTTGTGCTTTAATGGTTTCTACGTTTTGTTTTTTTTTTAAATAAATAAATGTTTACATGTTTTGTCTTCCAAAAGCTAATTTAGTCATAGCCTGGAGGAGCTTTCGCTGTTTATTAAAAAAAAAAGCCCCCAATTGTTCTATCCAATAGTTTAAAGAATTTTCCAGCTTTGTTCAAAAAATGGTTTAAATATTTTCATCAGAACAAAAGTTAACAAGTGGTTGAATTTTTACCATGCAATTTCCTATGGCAACAGTTAAAACAAACGCACTGTATAAAACCTCCAGCTTTTCAAATCTGATGTGCTCAGAAAGAGGCGTCGAATTTAGTTCTATCAACTCTCGTCACTAATGAATTCTACCCTGAAATAAGAGCGGTCTTCGTAATTAGATCTTTATATCTAAATTAGAGGTTTTGATAGAGACTTGAAAAAACCATCGCTGATCGTCAGCTACCTTTAACTGTTGCACTATTGAGCTCTCGTTGAAGTTCGTCAATTTCTTCCAATATAGTCGAACCTTAATCTGCATAAGGTGGTCACAAATTCCCTTCTTCTTAGCTTGTCTTAGCGAATCAAGGTTTGTCTAACCCTCCGTTTGCAGTTTGTTTGTACCAATCTCTCTTGTCAGAAGTTTTTAGGTTCAATGGAGAGAACCTCTTATGCCTAATAGTGCCAGCCGCAGAATTTTTGCGCCAGGTTATCTGCCTCCTTGTTCCACTTTATATACCATCTAGGGATTTGCTCTAACGTGATCTGTCTAATTTGTTTAAGTTCAGAACAAGCTTTCTGGTTCTTACTATTCACTGAAGACATCTGCAAGAGCTCCTTGTTCATAAATATTGAACCCCAGGCACCAAACTCCGTAGCTAACAGTTCTGGGATTCACACGCAGCGATCGCTTTCTAAGAATCTTTTTGTAGTTGCTTGTACAGTTTCCATTACTTTAATTGGACTAAGCATGTAGCATGTCAGGACTTAGATTAATAATAATAATATGTTTATTGCCCAACTGTATTAGAACCATTTAGAGGACAATGTAATAAACTACGCTTAAGTCCCTAATTTTGTTGCAACGTTCCAAGGTCAAAAATGGATTCTTTTTTCTGCTGTAGTACTTTGCACTTTACCGCATTCAAACTGAGCTTGTTCAATATGCACCAATCAGATAAGGAATCTTCAACAGAAGAAATGCTTGCAAAAAGCTTGACATCGTCAGCAAACAGGAGAATTTCACAATTGATAATCGTTGTAATGTTGTTAATAAAAAGTAAAAATAGCAAAGGTCCCAAATCGGAACCCTGCGGAACTCCTGATGTAATTGTTTTTCTATCGGAACAAAATCCGTTGTATGAAACATAAAACTTGCGGTCGGTTAAATACAACCGAAATAAATAATGTTGCAAAGCTCTCCAACCTTTGCAACATGATTCCATGATCAATACGATCGAATCCCTTAGACAGGTCTTTGGTTATCTCATATTTCAGACACATACTGCACCAGATGACTCAAATTAGTCAACATAGATCTTCTGTCTACAAATCCATGTTGCTATATTTGATAGAATTGATATCGGTCTATAGTTGTTGATATCGGAGACTTCACCATGTTTGAATACCGGACAGATCCCAGCAAGCTTTCATGCTGTTGGAAAAGTACTCGTCTTCAAAACTAAATTGAAAATTACACACAACGGCTTACTATGAACTCCAGTGCAATCCTTTAAAAGAAAACTTGGTATCTGATCAGCTCCAGATGTCAATTTATTTTTCAAAGATTTCATAGCAACGGTTACATCGTCGTGACTCAAGTTGTTAATAGTAACCTCTGTGGTATAGACGGGTAAACATTGTTATCGGTAAAGAACACAGATGAGATTAGATTAGATGACTTCTGAAAAAGTCTAGAATTTTTTTTAGGGAGGTTGTTCGGCATCTATCACAATCCACCTTGCCCAATTTTTTTCTAAATCCTCTTAGCTATCTATAGGCCTTGATCAGTGGTTGGATCGTCTTTTATTTCCAATTAGGTTAGAGTCAAAACATTTAACTCGATTCCTCCATCAATCAGAAGAGGATTTCTGATGGTGTCCAGGCCGAGCATCATAGCTTTGAGTACGAAATTAGTTCCCATTTGGTCATATTTGAGGTATTTATTTGGGATTACACAGGTCTCTACATGTAATGCATTAATGTGGGTTGAACGCATTGCCGTCAATCCTGTTCTAAGTGGAGCTTTTTAGATCCATGCTGGTCCATGTTGAGCCCCTCATTTTATTTTTGCCAAGCATTTCATTACATTGAGGCTTTAATTGGTTTTCTGTCTTAATATATTCATATTGAATAATACCACTCTGCTTTTGATGGCTTGATGAACACCGTTAGATCGTCTGCATACATTAGATTATTTCCGACATTAAAAAAGAAAAAGAAGGTCTTAAAAACGCAGATGAAGATTAAAGGAGTGGAGAGTAAACATTAAAAAAATATGATCCATTAAATTTGTGTAAAAAATAAAACGTAAAGGCCGTATGTAAAAAAGTTTTGATGTTGTAAAACAAGGAAGGATATAACTTCATCTTTGTGAGCTTTATTTTTTAAATTAATATAGCTTTCCATAAATATTTTATGAGGAAATCGACTTAACGTCAAATTGAAAATGTAAAAATGAGTGCGGTTTAAAAAGAAAGTTCTAAATAAACTTTTCATCGCAGTCGAAAGCAAATTAAGTTTTAATATTATAAAGGATCTAGATTAATTAATTCTAATATAATAATTTAAAATTCAATTCTTAACAAGCAATCATTTAGATTACGAAAACGTCGAAAGCCCTACATAAATACATACACAATTCAGGAACGACGTCTTATTTCGTAAAGGAGCTACAGGTGTTGAAACCGTTACATTGTATAACCTAGGCGGTACAATCGATAGAGGAACACCGAAACAACATCTGGATCCCCTTCTAATTCGTGTAGCTTCTATGGAAGTGGAAGGAAATATCAGAAAAATGTATTTTTCATCTGCACACCAGTGCGAAGAACAAATTCGAGTTCGTATTAATCCCTAATATCCTGAAAATAATGACTTCTCAGGATCTTTGACGTTTACGTCACGAAAAAAAAAGCGTAATTATCTTGATTTATTTCTTCTTGCCTTTATTGTAATACATTGGCGCGTAAATCAGATGCCCGTTAAAGATTTTCCTTTTCCTTTTGTGTTTGCCGAATATAATAGGAATTAAACTTACTATTGCGAGATTTTTATTTTTGTTTTTCGAGATGAGTTTAATTACGAATTTTTATTTAATTTAAAAGCATCTTTCAAAATTATTTTAGTAGCCCGGAATAAAACAAAATTCATGCATAACTGATCATTGGAAAAGCACAAAAGAGAAACAGCCAAGTTGTGCAGTACTACGCGATATTTCAAGGGAAAATATTGGAGTATTTGTTTGTCTAACGTCCTGTCGATAAATTGAAGATTACCTGAAGCATAAAATACATTCCCATGAGCGAAATAGCTATAATGGGATTTGCAACGAGGAAAACATCTATTTTCATTCTAAGCGTTAGACGGATACGGTGTATGAATAACCAGCGTTATATTTTCGTAGCATTGTTTTCTTTTAAAAGTTGGAAAACTATTATATAGTGCATGGATATTGTTTGGTAAACCGTGTATGTTATGCTTCAGTTACGAATAATAGACGACAAGTTGGTTGGAAAATATAGAAGAAAATTGAAGGTTAAAATATCGTTTATTGTGTCACAAAGTGTGTTCGCTTAATTGTGAGTTTGAATCAAAAATTGTGATGAGGCAAAATTATTTTTATACCAGATTTATCAGAAGAACAAATTTAATGGTTTGATTCGAACATATTTGAGGATTGATTCAACCTTATTAAACAAGAAATGAAGGTAGGAAGGTCCTCCTCGGCGATAATTTTGCGAACCGTTTATCGTGTTAGATGTAATTGAGAAGCCCCAGCATATTTGCCAACTCTCACATTTGCCAACATCTTAATGTGTGCGTATTTGTACCATTGAAGAGAAAATTGGAAAATGAGACACAAAGGATTTGCACCAAAAATGGAATCAGTTTGCAAAATAATTTCAAGAAGAGAACCTGTTGTCGATGAAGCAGCTTTAAACGGAAGTTTTCGGGATATCATGAAAGAAACATCACCATCCACCAGATGATACACACCATACACGTAACCTTCCTCTGTTATTTATAAGATTGAAAAACTTCATCAGAGAGAACACGACACCAAAAATCGATGATTTAAAAATTGATTTCCAAACTCAATTCTACTTCGCTTATAATCAGGCAATAGACAGATTGTGTGCGTAGTAGTGCAATTCTTAAATCTAAATTGGTTTATTCGTCTTGTTGTTTGAAATGTTTCTTCTCGAGCTCTCATAGCGGTTTTGAAAGAATTTTGAGGAATATAGTTAGTTAACTCATTCAACTATTATTCTGACTGGTCTTCGAACTCTATGCTCTTCAATCCAGTTTAAAATCAGCTGTTATTGCTGCTAAAGACCAGTGATCTTTTAATTTGGCAGTCATCCTAACTTTCTGAGCTTCACTTAGATGTTGCAGCATTATTTATATTGTTACAATCGAGCTTCTCTGAGAACGTCAGAGTCACTTTTTCTCATAAAATCTTGTAATGAAATATTGCCCAAAACTGTTCAAGAAAAGTAATTAATGGATGGAAATGTAAGCACAATAGTAAGCAATGGAAGCACAAATGTTAGTTAATTTTGTTTCTTTAGATTACAATTTGAAGCCCTCGATTGGTAACTAAATCCTTGAAATCTTTCTCATTTCAAGAGGGGACAATCTTTCTGACCTCATTTTTGCAGCATAGATTCCTCGTATTAATACTCTATTCTTGCCAGAAAAGGAGAAAGCATATTGATCTTGAAGTAATGTCCAAAAGGGATGCCTTTAGGGTGTGAACAAGGCGGTGTTAAGCATATTTGACATGATTGCATTGAAACTCTCACATTACCAATTCGGGCGAACTTTTTATAATCGTAGGTTAGGTTAGGTTAGGAGTGGGGTGGCATGCGAGCCTGTTTCACCGCGACCTTTACAGGTCTATTGTGATCCCCTTTACCTTAGAGAACACTCTCTAGTTTCGCCTTCTTAATCAGACTTATCATTTTTGAGAGCGGCTCTTTTTTGTAGCCATTAGCTGTGGGGTTCTCTACGTCCATTGCTAGAAACCTTCTCCTCGGTAGACCGTCACAGTGGCATAAAACATAGACTGGGATTTTTTCTTCCTCCTGACAGAATCTGCAGTGACCGGTCATCAGACCTACTATCATTTTAACAGTCTTCCTGTCTTTACTCAGTAGGTCTTCAGTAAACTCAGCCTGTCTGTGTCCTGGTGATCTTTCCCACCATTCTTTGGACTTATTTTGTGACCATTCGTTGATGGACCTTTTAATTTGTGATTTGGTAATGCCGAAGGAAGGGCCCGCTCCTATGAAAGGCCTTGACGAACCTCGTCTGGCCAGTTCATCTGCCGCCTCGTTTCCCTTCACGCCCGTGTGGCTGGGGACCCAGACCAAACTTATTTTCGTTAGGGTGCCCACCTCATTTAGGGCTCTTACGCAGTCCCAAACCAGCTTTGAGTCAGCACTTGCGGAACTGATTGCTTTAAGTGCTGCTTGACTGTCAGACTAAATAGCGACGCTTTTACCCTTACTGTCTACTTCTCGGACACAGTGATGAATCACTGCAACTTCAGCAATATTCTGTGACGTCATCCATTAAAAACAATTGACTACAAAACATAAAAAATATACTAAAAACAATACACTCAAAAAACAAAAATCGACGTGTCCGAGAACCTCAAGAAATTTTGCCTTTTTGCTGTTTTATTTAATTTTGTATGAATACATCGCCAAATAATACTAAAATATTTATTACTCTACCAAAGAATGAAGAAATTTATAGAAAATAATATGATATGATTATCAAATTCGTCGTCGAATATCTTCTATGCAATCTGCGATTCGTTTTTCCAGTACTCTTGGCCGACAGGCTTCAGTAATACTGTCTCTGTTTTACGAAATTTTTCAATATAATCGTGAACATGGTTTAGAAGTTGTGCACAAGTAACTGGCAGATTATAAAACGGTTGAACCAGAAACCCTGAAAGCACTAATTAATGAAATAACCATGTTGATAAATAATCAAATGTAAGCTTCTCTAATTCGGATTTTCCACTGACAGCTGTCACAATTTAAAAATATTACAGTGTTGTCAATCTTACTAAAGAAAACAATCGATTCTAATTAGTATAGTATCATTGTCCCCAACTATTAATAATAAAATATTTCCACGATTTTAGACTGGATTTGTTATTGCCTATAATTCACAATGATATTACCAAATTTTGATTTTGCAACATGTGTCCTGTTCCATATTCCCAGATTGATACGATGGGGCTCAAGTAATTCCTAGAGCTGGCAAATTTTACCACGCTTTACACGTTTCTATTAATCGGCAGAACTTTAAAACGATAACAGATAGAGCGATGTTCTAGAAGGAAGATCTTACGCTGACAAATTGCGTTTTGTAACAGAGGTTTCGAATTCTTATAACCATTTCTTAGAAACCCTTTTTTTCCCACAAGCATAAATTAAATATATTTAAAAACATCTTTTTTTTGTGAACACCAAGAGCTTACATGAATAGAATCCCATTACTAGATTGTCGCTGTAACTAATAATAACCGATATAAAATTAAACCAGCTCCGCTTCGTCCAATTCTTCAGAATGTAATTTGATCGTTAATTCGGAAATTTGTTACAGCATTCCGTTTCATGCGAACAAGAAGGAGGATGGCGGAGGGGGAGGGCGCCACCTATTACATCGGTGTCGTATTACAGTCATTTCCCGTTTCGTAACTGTACAGCACAACACACACAGGTACAAAAAAGTCTCCGCCGGAGAAAACGAAATTAAGGTAATATTACCGAAAGAATATAATATTAAATTCGCCCTGCACCTTGTATTTGCATTATAAAAGCCATTGTGAGCTTGTTACAATGTCTGGCAGGTGTATTATGATAAAAACCGGGAGGGGGATAAGCCAGCGCCGCGCAAATTTTCGGGGGAATGTATTAAATTACAAACGGCGAGGAATATGCATGTCAAATATAATTATTTAATAATATGAATCATGTGCGACCGGAAATTGTGGAGCTTTTATCTTTCCGGATTTATTAATTATTTCTAAGATGGCAGCGTGACTGTTTTCAGTAGTATATCCCAAATGAATTGTTTCGATAAATAATTCAGTTAAGTATATTGCGTGAGTTTACAGTGGAATTTATTTAACGTCCTTCTATGTGGATATAACAGAAAAATTGTGTCATCCAACGTAATTGTATCTGTAGTACTTAATGTGGTTGTAGTGATCAACACTTGATGTCTTGAACCTCTAACAATGCATTATCTAATGAACCATCAGACGCATACAGCATCCGTTATTATAAGGATTAACGAAATTAATTAGGTTATGTAAGCCTCTTCCCTTTGTGCGTTCGCAAAGGTGAGGGCTAAACTTCCTCTGTACGTTATGTGTGTTTGTGATCTCAAAAGTAAATGCTCTCGAGCGTTGTTAGTACATACTTATGTCTATATAAGTATGAATTCGCATACACGTATGAATATGTACCCTAAGTTGTATTATAGAAACACTCAAGTTTCTAAACACCGGCTAAAAGCATATAAGTTTATGTTTAGTCGTATATTTGGTTTGCGGATTTTCGTACTGAGAACTTTCGAATATACGATGGTGTACCTACTATTCAGACAATCACTTACCGAAACTACCTCTCTCTCTCCCTCCCTCTTTCGTTTTGCGAGTTGAACATGCTAAAATACCTCATCATTTCTAATAATAATAATAATAATAATAATATATGTTTATTTTCCAAACTCATATATACATATGTATAATTTACAAACAAAAAATATAAAGATAGATATAATCCAAACTCAATCCTGAAAACAATATACATGAAAATAAACAAAGGAGAATAACTCATGAAAATACAAGTATTTTGTTATGAGTATCTAGTTACATATATTATTTCAAAGCTCGTGTGCATGGTTACAAGTGTAAGTGTCTCTTTCGGTTATATTGTCATGATAGTTGGTATAGATGCTATATCAAGTTCTTTTAATTACATTGGCAGGTAAGTATCCTTTCCGGTTATAATGTCGTGACAAAACTTTCTTTGCTTACCAAAAATCCATGTTTTAATTCTCTTTTTCCAGACGTATGAGAATGGTATATGTTTAAGCTCTTCTGGAATTTGATCATATAGTCTCAATGAGAGGTAGGTGAAACTTTTTTGGCCAATTGATTTTAACTGTCGAGGTTTTGCTGTAATGGCAAGCTTATTTCTTGTACTATAATCATGGTTGAGTAATGGTATTCTAATTTTCCTACTTTTGAGGTATGACAGTGTTTCCAAGCAGTATATCTGTCGGACATCCATTACGCCAGCCTCACTGAAAAGGATGTCACTGGGGTAAGTTCGATCTTTTTTCAACATAATTTTCAATATGTATTTTTGAATAACTGCTAAACTCTTTAAGTGGCAATCTGCTACACCACCCCATCCAACAATGCCATATCGTATATGTGATTGTACTAAAGCAAAATATAATATTTTCATCTGTTGTTGACTTAACAACTCTCTTAGATATTTGAATTTATATAACAAACCTCTGATTTTTTTGACAATGTTGTATATATGTATATTCCATCGCAAATGCCTATCAATTGTTATTCCAAGATATTTTGTGTATTCTACTTCATCAATACTGATTCCTTCATCAATAACAAGTGATCTCATGCCAGGCAGGTTTGCTTCATATGAGGTGTATGTCATATATTTTGTTTTAGAAGTATTCATTGTAAGTAAGTTATAATCCAAATGCCTCTTAATCTTCTTCATATTTTCTTGTACTTTATTTTTTAGTTTTTTCCAGCTATCGGCCCTAAAAATTACTGCAGTGTCATCTGCGTAACTTATTATGTCACCATCAATGTCCGTGAGTAGTAGGTCATTAATATATAAAGTAAACAATATAGGACCTAAGACAGTCCCCTGGGGAACACCACATACTATGTCCTCCACATCACTAAGCTTATCGCCCATTTTCGTAAGTTGCTTTCTACCAGTCAAGTAACTTTTTAGTAAAGTATGAGCTGTTCCTCTTATACCATACTTTTCTAACTTCTGCAGTAACTTTGCATGGCATACTGTATCAAATGCTTTTGTCAGGTCTACGAAAACACATATGCAGGGACAGGTTTCGTCAATTGCCTTATATATCTTTGAAGTTAAGTATGCTATTGCATCTTGTGTAGATTTCGTTTGGCGGAAACCAAATTGATTATCCGAAAGCACGTGATATTTTTCAAAGAAGTTAACGAGCCGTATTGATATTACTTTTTCCAGTATCTTTGCAACACTAGAGATAAGTGATATGGGTCTATAGTTATTTATTTCTGATCTACTTCCTTCTTTATAAAGTGGTTTCACAACTGATATCTTTAGTTCTGCGGGGAATATTCCATTCCTGAGACAGTTATTAATTATGTGAGCGAGTGGTTCTGCAATTTGGTCAGCAATTTGCTTTAATGTTTCTGATGTAATATTGTCTATACCCGGTGCTTTTTTATTTTTTAACTCTGCTATATATTTTTTAATTTCTGCTTCATTTGTAGGGACAAGAAAAATTGTATGTTCTATTTCATTATCAATGGGTTTATATTTTTTAGGAATCTTAATTGCTTGTGCTAGTTTGTGTCCTATACTCGAGAAATATTTATTAAACACATTTGCCATGTCTTGATGATCATCTATTACATCATCAGCGACTTTTATATGATCTAAGTCCCCTCTTTGCCCATTTTTGTTACATATTTCATTTACTGTTTTCCAAAGTGTTTTAGAGTTCTGACCTCCCTTAGATATTTTTGAACTATAATATTCTTTTTTCTTTTGTTTTATTAATGTGTGTGTGTGTTTTATTAATGTAGATATTTTATTTTTATATTCTTTGTATCTTTGTTGCAGCAGTTCATTGTCCGGATATTTTTTAGCCTGCATATACATGTGATTTTTACTATTGATGGATTTCAAAAGTCCGGGTGTAATCCAAGGCTTTCTTCCAGTGGTTTTTTTATTGCTTTAACATATCTGGTGTTTTTGGCAATGAAGTATTTTATTTTTTGAATAAAGATACTCATACTGTCTTCAACATTCTGAGCATTATACACATCATCCCAATTTTCTGAACTTAATTGATTGTTGATTGCCCGATAATCCACATATCGTTTGTATTGGTCCAAATCAGAAGTCAGATTATTTTGTTGATTCATTTCAACATTGACATGCAATATTATCGGAAAATGATCAGTAATTCCGTCTTCTACAATTATTGGAGTTAGTTTACTTTGCTTAATATATGTTTTTGTGAAAATATGATCCAAACATGATCTTTGGGTTTTCTGCACTCTTGTATGTTTATTTACCTGTGATGTAAATCCCTCCTTCGATAACATATTCAAATATTCTTGTGCATAATTGGTTTCCTGAAGAATATTTATATTGATATCACCCACTATGACGTGCAGAACAAAATTCTTTTGAATAGCTTTTAAGTAGTTTTCCAGTTCTTGAACAAACAGTAATGGACAAGTACTTGGTGATCTATATATTGCTGTTATGCAAATTTTCTCCTCTAGTCCACTTAGTTCCAAATGGATAGCTTTTATGTCTCCTATCTGAACTACATTATAGGTAAATTCAATGTTCTTTTTGAGATACACTATAATACCGTCGTTTTGATTCAAGTCGCCATAGTTGTATATCATTTTGTATCCCTCAATTTCAAATAAATCCACCTGCTGTACTTTCCATGTCTCCGACAACACTATAATATCGAACGAGCGTTTGATTGCAGATATGAACACAAGGAATTCATCGAAATTTTTAAGAATACTACGTATGTTAGTATGCAATATTGAAAAGTCTTTGTTTGTTTCGCTTAAACTAACAGCATATTCATCAGTACTATTACATATCACGGTATCTATAGAATTATTTAGATAGTCTCTAATATAGGAGTCCATAGCAAAATTTTAAATATAGCAAAACACGCGAGCGAAGAAAGGAATCTGAATGCATTTATTACATTTTATTATTTAGACTTAAAACTACTTACAGATCTATTACTTCTAATTTATTTATTTTCTTTTCCAGATTTTGTGGCAGCAATTTGTTTCTTGACACTTCCAGAACGATCAGCGACCAAGGGTCTTGTTTGCATGGATTCTGAAGCGGATGCAGATCTCAGTTTTCTAGGTTTATCAGTACTTTGTGTCGCGTTTTCTTCATGGATATCACGTAGTTTTATCGGTGTAAAAGTAGATGTATTGGTACTACTTTGTTCTTCAGTACTATTTCGTTCTTCGGTAGGAGAAGGTATTGTCTCCGCAATTGCCTTCTGAATGGTTGGAGTTGGTGGGGCACTACTTGATAATTGCTTTGGAATTATAATTTCATTATTCTCGCCTTCCTTTCCTTCTAGCTGTTCAGCATTATAGACATCTCCATTAATATAAAGTCTATTATTTTTTATGTAGGCATTCAACTTTTTCTCACGTGCTATCTGTAAATGTTTTCTCAATATTTTATTTCTAACACGCTCTTCTACTGTTAGATCCTCAGATATAACAATGTTAGTTCCTTTTAATCCTCTAGCATTGTTTAATACTTGTTTCTTTTTTAGAAATGATACAAATTTAACGACAACCGGTCTCTTATCTTTATTTTTAACCTATACTGTAAATATCACTAATATCATTTTCCGTTATATCGATTTTTAGATGACTTTTGAAAATGTTTAGGGTATACTTCAATAGGTTATTGTCGGTTACTTCTAGACCAAAGATTATGATGTTGTTTTTCTTTAATGATTTTTCTAAGTATTCGTATTTTTCCTTCAACTTGTATATCTCTCCCTGTATTTGTTCTTTATCTATGTTTATCCTTATTTTTATATCCCTAATTTCGTTTTTAATATTTCAGTTTGCTTATTTGTTAAATCCGTAATTGTTCGATTATTATATTCTGAGAAACATCGTCCGGAATATTTTCAATTTTATTCATAATAAAAGATGTGATATGTTGAGAAAAAAGAAAAAAAACCACGTTTTTCTTTCCAGTATTTTTGTATGGGCGTTTACTGCTGTATCGATATGTATGCACATATATTATATATGCATATGCATGTATAATAGTATATATCTTATCACAAATTTATCTTCGAAATTTATCTTCAGCAAATTAGAATAGCCCTCCTAAACTTCAGCTATGATTTCTAGAGAACGGCTCACACACGTGCACACACTTATACTTGCTAAACTATACTATAATAATAAACTATACTATAATAATAATGATAATATTTAAAGCCAACATGAGGATTGAAATCGTAAGGGAAGTAAGCTATAGGATCTATGATATGTATGCATATGATCGTCTTTTAGAAATATAGGTGAGGGAATTGAAATTAACGAAAAAAATGTGTGTGCAATAGCCAATTGACATTTCTGCTCCAGTAAAAATTGACTTTATTGGAGTTAAGTTGTTTCATGAATTCATTTGGGCTTACAATTAGTCCTATTTTAGCATCGTAATTGCAGCTGAAGCTAGTTTATCTGTGACTTAACGAAATAGCACTAATAATCATATATAGGCGTCCTGATGAGCTGGTAAAACGCGTCGTAGCGCTCTTTAGTTCAGTTCAAGCATGTCACTATATTATCTGAAGAATGGAGAAGCTGAATAGGGGGGGTATAATCCAAGAAATGCGTCTCATCATAGATTGTACGATAAAGGTTAGAGTACACCGAAATATATGGATAAATACTGATATTATAAAGGAAATGAATATAAGAGACAATAAATATAAGTTGGCGGTGTTAACAAAAGATGAATATAAGACTTACACAAACAAAGTCAAAAACAAAATACGAAAAAACGCCGAGATACGTCAATTTTTGTTTGAAAGGGCAAACTTTTTCATCAATAAGGCAAAATCATTGGCAAACAGAAGGATGACTCAGAACTAAAGCCAGCAGGATACGCACACCTGCCATATATTGCTGGAGTCACGGACAGGCTGAAGAAAACCTTGGAGAGCACAGTCAAGAAAGTAAAAGAACTGCTTCCATCCAACAAAGACTCCATACCGAGACTACAAGCTAAAGGCATCTACGAACTTCAATGCCAGTGCGGGAAATCGTATATTGGACAAACCGGGCGCAGTATACAGTGCAGACTGAAAGAGCATCTCAGAGATGTCGAACAGGGAAATACTGGAAAATCTGCAGTAGCTGAACACTACCACACCGGAAGCAGTCACGTAATCGATTACAATGACGTGAAGATACTAGCCAAAAGCAACCACTACTACCCACGGATAGTGAGAGAATCCCTGGAAATAATGAAGAATCCGAACAACTTCAACCGAGAAGACGGATACAGATTGAGTAAGGTATGGAAGTTAGCGCTGGAGAACCCGAAGCAGCAAGGACCAACGAGGACGCATCCAAGAGCATCTAACACGAATAGAAGAGAAGCATCGGACACGGATCAGAGAACGATAACGGATACGGTTCAGCGGACTGAAACGGATACGCATCACCCGAGCGGAACAGGGACCGGGTATATAACGAGGAGCAGAAGACATCAACATCAGTCTTTAGAGAACTTTTGAAGAAGCTGACAGTATGATCAGCGAAACGTCAAGTTTGTTACAACAACCACGGCAATACCCGAAAGATACATCTTTATGGAACAGTGGCCGTGAAAGCCTACATTCGATTAAGGCAAAATCATGTTTTGCCCTCTCTACGCCCCCCAGTATCGAACATTAAAATTTCAAATGGCACTACGTCATATTATTACATTTTTCGATTCTACATACCATTTGCAACAACTTTTATATAGGACAGCCTATATCTATCCTTAACACTTTAGAAATATCTTCTAAAGTTTTAAGGCTATTTTCTGTTACATTAACGGTTCAGTTGAACTCAAGGTTAACTATAGTTGGTACAACTGCCACTAAGGGTGGGTTTATCAATGTGAGGATAAATAAATTAACTTGCAGATAAAATTTTATTCGTAAGATAATTACAATAAAACGTTTATTGAGTGTTAAATAGAAGTTATCTGCCAGTTAGCAATATTTGTCAGTTTCTTAAATAATACTTTTATCCTCACATTGATAAACCCATCCTTAGTGTCATTAGGATAAGTATTAATAATATTGAATTGGAAAAAGTAAAGGCTATAAAGTATTTTAGGAGTTATTGTAGATGAAAACTGATGATTTTAAGGAACAGATAATTGTTTAGCAATATTATTCAATGCCAGGCAAAATAAACAAACTGCAAAAACTGCAACACAAATGTATGAGAATAATACTAAAATGCAATAGGTATGCACCTGTTAGCTTAACGTTGGATACCTTACCATATTTGTAAATGGATTGTGTGTGTAAATGGAAGTCAATAACAATAGTTACCAGAATATATTAAAGAATGTAATAGAATTAATCTTTTCAAATCGATGGCTTATAGGCACATTAAATTATATTTCTATGTAGTTGTAGAAATAATTGTTGAAATGTATGTAAATAGCAATGCTAAATAAATACTAATTACTAACTCTTTGGGCTGGAAAACTAGTCAGTAGGGAACCCTAAAACAACTATTTTCCAGTCGATATAGAGTTTTCCAAATGTGGCTATTGTATTAACACACGTAGGAAGCCAGCCAATAACTGAGATCCAACGATTTTGTAGGAAAAATAACCATCATGTCACCATTCCCCATGGGCATAAACTTTAATAGCATTGAATGTGATTTCAAGGACTGTGGGCTCATCAGACACAGATAAAAAATCGGTAACATCAACACCACGACATTTAATTAATGACTCGGGACACGTGTTTCATCATCAACATGATACCGAATGAGGGTCGATGAGCCTTCGAAACACGTGTCCCGAGTAATTAATTAAATGTTGTGGTGTTCATGTTGCCGATTTTTTTATCTGTATCTGACGAGCTCACAGTCCTTGAAATCATATTGAATGCAATTAAAGTTTAAATAAAAAGCGAAATATCAAAATATGGATTTCAACAATCGATTTCTCTTAAAAATCGAGCCCCAGAAGCACAGGTCAGTTTTTGTCGATTTGATTATGAAATAGCGTATTGGAGAATGATTAGTTGTTTTGGGCCACACACCTAACCCAATAGTGCGAGGGTGGTTTGACAAATCAGTAACTTTTTAAATTTTCCGAGCAGTAATTTTAAATTCAGCAGTACAGAAAGTTTTCCAGTGCCTATAGTTACACCCAATTAAGTCAGTTCTATTAGTATGTTCCTTTTTTTTAATTTATTCATATTCATACTCAATCAAAAATCCAAATAATGATAATATAAGCGCATATTATATTTGATTCCTAACAAAAGGAATGTTTTTAAAGTCGTCTTTACCAAATCAAGACAGTGAGTTTCTTTGGGTGAATGTGCACCAAAGAAGGCCAAGGTGTGTATGTCGGCCAACAAGGTCATGGCCACAAATTTCATTAAAACGATCACCGTCGCATATTATTCAGAGCTTTTGGACAGATTCGATATTGATTTGAAGCAGAAACGAGCGTATTCGTCGAAGAAAAAAGGTGCTGTCCCATCAGGACAAAGCACGGGTGCACATGTGTGCAGTCATCATGGCTAAAATCCATAAATTAGGATACGAACTGCTATCTCATCCACCTTATTCATCAGATTTGGCACCATCTATTTCCAAACCTAAAGAAATTGGTGGGCGGTAAGAGATTTGGGTCGAATGAAGAGGTCATCACTGAAACAAACGCCTACGTTGACGGTCTTGAGAAAAACTATTTTTTTGGAAGGAATAAAAAATGGGAAAAGCGATGGACTAAACGTTTGGAGGTAGGAGGATCCTATGTTGAGAAATAAAACGCTTATTTACCTTTTCCTCATTGAGGTCCGGAGTTCAATTCTCCAAGGGAGTGGTTACGAATTTTTTTGGGTTGATGGACAACATTGGCATACTATGCAGAAGGTGTTAATAACTACAGAGAAAGTACAAGAAAAGAAAAATTGTGTTGCACAGTGTAATTCCTCCTAGTGTACAATGGCCCATTAAGACATTAAAACTGTTTACAAAGAATAAGTAGGATTAAATGGAGGAACGAATAAGTAAATGTACTAACGCTTTACAAGGTTAGCATTCTATATAGATACTTTTTCATAGGTATGTATGTATGTCTACTTCAAGCGGCATCTGTGCAAAGGAACGTTGAAACTTCGTTAAAAAACGTATTTTAAAGGGCCCACTTAGGAGAGTATCAAGCGAAGCATTTCCCGAATGTCATCTAAGAGATCAAAGGTTCTCCTCGGAGAGCTTACGGGGTCGCTAGCGATACATTTCTGTATTCCCCAACACTAAACATTCGTTTGGCAAATGGATAATAACAACAGGGCACTTCGCTTTGCAGGTCCTTAATTTGATGAAATTTATATGGGTATATAGTATTGATAATTTCTACTACAAGGGATTTGTGTAGTTTCGCGTTACTAATTATAATTTAGGGAAAATGTAGGCCCCTGTATTACTAATCACTCGCTTAGTACTAGATTGTGGTAGGTATGTAATATAATACATTTTCATCTAGGATATAATTCTCGTATGCGGGAATATAGTTTTTAGGCATAGCATATCTCAAATTTGGATGTGGTGAAGGTACTTTACGAGATTGATTTTTGAGAACATCATCTTAAAATTAATTATCCAAATCAAACCCACGTTATAGAGCCAATTGTTACAAAGTGTTGCCCAAAATTTCCGAAATGCACAAATTTGGGAACTGAGAAGCCGGAAGAAAGAAATTTATATGGATATGGTGCAAGTACTGGATGAATCTGCACCTTCATAGCAGGTGGTGAAGAATTGAGAAAAGAATTTTAAACCTGGCAGAGAGACCTGTGTGCAAGGTGTTGGTGCTGGACGTCCAAAAACTGTTGTTTGCAAAGAAAACATTGATCTGGTTCATGATATAGTGTTGAAATCACTGTAAAATTTATGACTCAGACTTGTGGCTTTTCAACAGGTAGCGTAGAAACCGTTTTATATAAAGAATTAGGTCTCAGAACTTCAGAGATAGATTTGGCCATTATCAGGCGAGATCCTCAACACTTCCTAGCAAGATTCGTTACTGTAGATGAATCCTGGGTTCGCCATTGTGATCCTGAATTAAATCAAAAGACACAGCTCCTCGAAAATTTCGCGCAACAGCATCTACGAGGAAGATTATGGCGACAGTTTTTTGGTATGCATGATCAGATTATAATTGGGCAATATTATGCTGCTTTATTTTCAAAACTGCAGCCCCTAATGACGTCCATGTATTTCCCAAACTTGAAGAACACTTTCGTGGGATTCACTTTCTGCACGACGAGGCAATGATGATAGAAGTGAATGAGTGGTTTGCAGCCCAATTCAAAATATTATTTTCTAATGGCGTTAAAGCTCTTTGCCATTGTGATCCCAAGTGTGCCAATGTCTTAGAGGACTATGTTGAAAATAAACAATTCCACCTTTCCAAGTGGTTTCATTCTATATTACGGACAATAATATCTATCATTGTCTATCACTTAAACATTGTCTAAAATATTAGAAGTTTTATTATTTCCAATATTTTCGAGAGTTCTGAGACAAATCTTGAACCGTAGCCGGTTAGTTAGAAGATTTAAATTCTGAAGTTTGGATTTATAGTATTGGTTTTATTGTTTTAATATATTTACAACTAAATATGACAGAACCGAATAACAGCATTTTGGTTTCACCAGACCAAATACTTCCCTTAAATCCAGTGTCTTTTGTATGTTAGCGCACGGTTTGGCTTGAAATTTCAACTTCACAGCCCGATTCGGGCCTTGGCCTCCCTCAGTTTTCCTCTCCATCTGTCTCTATCTTTGGCGTCTCTCTTCCAATTCCTGGATTCCATTAAGCGTTTTTCGTCTGCGGCAATATCATCCTGCCATCATTATCGCGGTCTTCCTACCGGTCTTGTTCCTGTTACATTTGCCTCCAATACCCCTCTCTGCATCCTATGTTTTTCTATTCGAACCACGTGTCCTGCCCAGCGTAGTCTTTGCAACTTTACGAATTGTGATATGGGTGGTTCTTTAAATTGTTGGTAGATTTCGAAATTGTATCTAATTCTCCACGTGCCACTGTCGTTCTTTGGGCCAAATATTTTTCTTACGATTTTTCTTTGGAATGCGTCGATGTGTGAGGTCATTGTTTGGGTTAGTACGCAAGTTTCGCATCCATATGTGACTATTTGATCTAGGTTGAAAGCATACTATGCCAGGGATGCAAAGTATGCTTTATTGGCCTGGATGACCTTTTTTTTATTTCAATTTCTTCGTTGCCGTCCTTCGCTAGGTTTACTCCCAGGTACCTAACATCTGAAACTCTTTCTAGGTTGTCATCTCCTATCGTGACGTTTTGTAATATTCTCCTTGAACGTGTTTTTGTCAGGATTTTTTTTTCTGTATTGATCTGCCCATGATGTTAATGTCGTCAGCGTATGCTGCTATTTGTGATGATTTGTTGCTTAACATGTTTTTCTGATCACATATTCCAGGGCTATGTTGAATAGGGTAGGGTGTCAGGCCATCTACTTGGTTCAGGCCTTTGGTTATTATGAATGGGTCCGTCAGATGGTGTTGTGGCCGTCACCTGTGCTCTCGTCTCTGTCATGGTTGTCTTGGTCAGCCTTATTAACTTTGCAGGCATTCCGAGTTCCTTCATTATTTCGTACAGCTTATTTCTTTTAATAGAATCGTATATGCTTGTCGAAAATCTACGAATATTTGGTGTACGTCAACGTCAAACTTCCATGTGCGGCGAAGGATTTCCTTTACATTGAATAGCTGGTCTGTGGTGGATCTGTTCGGTCTAAATCACAGTAGTGTGATTCTGCGGTAGTTGTTGCATCTTAGTTTGTCTCTTTTTTTGTGAATGGTGATGATCACGCTTTTTTACCAGTCCTGGGGGATGTGATTTCTAATTTCCAAACAGTGGCTATTAATAGGTGCAATTGTTCTATGAGCCTGTGCCCTGCCTGTATGGCCTGTCTAATTTCATCTATGGTTAGTG
This sequence comes from Holotrichia oblita, assembly GCA_023690525.1. Lineage (NCBI taxonomy): Eukaryota > Metazoa > Arthropoda > Insecta > Coleoptera > Scarabaeidae > Holotrichia > Holotrichia oblita. The sequence goes on from CM043018.1 coordinate 9,038,795, forward strand.
GTTCTTCAGGGGATTCTGTGGGGTTGCTGTGGTGCGCTTTCCTTGTCTTATTGATTTTCTCCTCCCAGGACCTTTTCAAAGTAGGTACCTTGTCCATAGTGTCTCCGGGTTCGCCACAATATTTCCTTCTTTGTCTCTCATTAAGGTGGTGTGGGGTTTATGGCCAGTACGTAATTTTCTTATGTGCTTATAGGCTTCTCTCGAATTGTCGTTTTTGAAGTTATTGCTTTTTTAGTTTTGTTGTTTTCTCCTTTCATCCTCTACATATTTTAAATTGTATGTGTTTTTTAAATGTTTGCATAATACTTGCCACAAGCATTCATTCATTCATTCATTCAGTTAGGGTTGGCCACCCATTGTCCAAGCACTTGAGCTGGGTGCTCTTTGTATCATGCCTATTGGAGCCCTTATTTCCAGTTGAGAAGTTTACTGTCCTCTATAAAGTCTAGTAACTTGCCAACTGGAAACTTGAGTATCCTCGAAGACTCCAGTAGATCCTTTCCGAAATGTTTCTGCCTGAGTACCTTCAATTCCTCACATGTGCAGATTACATGTAAACTTGTTTCCTCCTGTAACTCGCATCTCCTGCACCAGGGTTCGCTTACCCGATCCGTGTTGCATAGATGCTTCCTTAAGGGACAGTGTCCAGTTATCAACCCAATAATGGTCTTAACTTGTTTTTTATTGCGTCTAATTAGGCTTTCAGAGAACTTAACGTCCCCGTCCCCTATTAGCGCTTTAGTATGAAGTTGACCCTCAGTCGACCTCCATTTCCTTACTCATTCCTTATCTAACCAAGACCAAATCGCCCTTCTAGTAGAATCCCTTGTGATTCCACATACGGGTTCTGGTCCTATGAAGTGTTTCCTAGAACCCTCCTTGGCCCTGTTGTCTTGTGCCAATCTATTGAGGTGCTGTTTACAGTCTTTAACCGGTTTTGATCTGGTAAGAGGATTCATAACTGCCTTGACAGCGGCCTGACTATCAGTCATTATGTTTATTTTCCTCTTAGTGCAGCCTCCCTTTGCAGTCAGTTCTGCGCAGGCTCCAATAGCGAATACTTCTGCCTGGAAGACCGTTGCATGCTCTCCCAGGCTTAAGGATATCCTATGTATTGGGCTCAGACCATAAATACCGGAATCTGTGCCCTTATTGGATTTGGATCCGTCCGTGAACCAGTTATCAGAGTCAACGAAGTCATCCCGTGGCTGGTCTCTGTTCGGTACTTCGGTACTTGCCACAGTATTTTGGTTTACAGCAAGGTTTTTACTAATTTTTTGTACCCAAAACCTTTCTCATGTAATTCCATAATTTTCTTTCTTAAATCAATGCCCAACTCTTTAGTTTTTCACACTTCTTCTTGACATTATGAAGAGAGAGCTGGGATATGAATAATTTTGTTAGATAGTGTAAGTATGTGGCAATCATCGCATTTATCTTTCAATTCCTGAGATATTTCCCCTTGTAGGTCAATGAAACAACAAATAATTAAATACCAATTTATTCCAGAACATACAATATATGTTTTCGTTAATACTTCTTCATATATTGTCTTTAACATGTTCTGGAATTAAATTGAAAATAAATTGCATTATTATTATTATTTAATTATTTGTTGGAATAAATTGATTTGTTGTTTCATTGACCTATAAGTGGAAATATCTCAGGAATTGAAAGCATTGTACAAAAAACTACCTTTTTTGAAATGAAATATTGAATAACGCGAAATATTGTTATGACAGATAAATTCGTGTTGGTTCATATTGTAATACATATGGATGTGATTTTAATGCTGTACCTCACTGATGAATGTATTTCAGCGTCGGTTTTGAATGGTAAAAATGTGGGATTACGATTTTAATTTTTTTTTTGTGTGTGTCACTTTAAATCGATGTTCTATCTCTGCAATTATTTTGAAATTTAGTATTCTACGTGTAGCATTATGTTACATTATGCGGTTTGAATACGCAAATAAAAAATATTATTTACTATGCACTCATATTTGCATTTTCTATAATAAAAAATTAAAAAATAAATAACTGTTTGCAATGTGTGCATGTTGACAAGAATTTGACATCAAAAGCACAATTCGACTTATTCGACTTAATTAAAGATAATTGATTAACTACTTAATTAACAATATAAACTTTAGTATGCGCTGTCGTTAAGTAAAATTGAATAAAAAATTGAGGAACTGGGAAGTCGTTGAAAAATTAATTAGCTCGTTAAAAACGTTCCAATTAAGCTAGAATTAAATTTACTTTTGGCAGTGGCATACAGCTTTTTGGAAAGGAAGGAAGATTAAAACTAAAAAATAAACAAAATTGTCGGCCTTAACCTTTCACCTCCATAAGACAAATAGTTTTCACTATACGACTGTTTAAAGTAGACTAGTTGAGTTAAAATTTCGTTCGTTAAAATGGATAAATTGAAATACGTGCTGTCATAAAATCCTTTATTTTCATCCAAAGTTTGTAACGGCTTATAAGGATTGTGATCCTTCGTTTTCAACTATAAAGAAATGGCTGGCTGAGTTCAAACGTGGTCGTACATCACTTGAAGATAATTCACGTGATGGATGGCCAAAAATTGCAAACGTGGATCCATCATCGCATGCCTAAGATGAAACAGCAATCAAAGCAGTGGATGGAAGCTACCTCCAAAAACAGCGAAGTCAATTTCATCTGTTGGAAAGGTCATGGTTAGTGTTCTCTGGGGATGCAAAAGGGGTTCTTTTAATTGATTACCTTGCAAAGGGTAAAACAATAACTGGCGAATACTATGCACACCTTCTTGGCAAACTAGATGAAAAAATTCGTAAGATGTGGATTGCAAAAGAAAAAAATCTTGTTCCATCAGGACAATGCAAAAGTGATTTGGTCAAGGTGAAAAATTTGCTAGATTGAGCTCCTTCTGACTAACACTTATTCTAAAATCTAAACAAATTTCTGGGTTGGGTTAAAGGATGAGGTGATTGCAGCGATAAATGGATATTTTGCAAACCTTCCAGAATCGCACTTCGGAGATAGAATCCATTTATTAGAGAGACGTTGGACACGGTGACACATTGAATGTCTTTAACAAAACTAAAGTTTTTTCACCTCCTTTATGATGTAGCAGAAGATTCTTCAAGGGAGGTTTCAAGAAGGAAAAAAAATGGAGAAATACCGATTTGGTATTGAGTACAAGGAGGCAAGCTCGATATGGACTTCAATAAATTTTATGATTTTCTCCTAAAATTTCCAGACTTTTTTACACTTTGCAATCGTGTCTTGGAGCTAGATTCTACTTCGGGACATCTCCTCCTTTGTTTACAACCGTAAAATATTAGAGCGCAGAGTTTAAACGAGGCTGTACGAGTTGCCAAGACGAACCCGACAGTGGTCGACCAAAATGGTGGCCACGCCGGAAATGGTGAAGAATAACTGGTGAATACTACGCACATTTCTTGAGCTGCTAGATGAGCAATCTTGTTAGATGAAAAAATTTGTAAGATCAAGCCTGGGTTGCAAAAGAAAACAATCTTGTTCCGGTCCACAAAATCACTGTTGATCACTTCTCCGAGTCTTTTTTTTTTTAACTTGACATGAAAAATGCATCACTCTATAGGTGTGGTAAGCTTTAGAGTATGTATGTATTTTTCGATCATTACACTTCGCTTAATTTTAAATTAAAGTATATCAGCTGGTACTACGGTTATACGGACTTTACAAATTATATTAAGCACTCGAAAAGTTTTAGACGTAAAGAAAATTTTCCAGTCACCAATCATACTTACTGCACTTAAAACCGTGGCGTAAACTTTACACATAAAATCAACTGGAACGAGCTTTTCCGCTGAGTTTGAAGTTAGCCGGAATATTTATTTATTTAAGAGAAATACACAACGATAATAAACGCAGAAATGTAAAATTTCTCCTATATACAGTAGAATAATTATGCGTAGTTTAAATGCAAAGGAAAAATTAGCGGCAACGTTGTCTTTTAATTCGTTTGTTTACTAGTAAATGATGTTTATATTCCTCTGGTGCTTTGGGTGATGTAAAATATTCATTTAAACAGACGTATACGCTTTTCTGTAGAGGAAATCGATACAAATTTCCCTATATATCTTTCTGTAGAGTTGCGCCAATTAAAAATAAAATGGAACGGATAAATAAAAAGAAGGAATACCAATACTAAGTGGGAGATCGATACACAACGTCGTATTCAAATGTATTTTGTGTTTCAATAAGTATTTTATTTTAATCCTATATAAGCGAATATTATAAATAATATTAACAAGAATTAGAAAAGTTTTGCAATACAGGTTTATTTATTAAATTTTACGAAGTAAATTATTAACAAGCAGTCGCCTGCGACTTATTATAGCATCATATGTTAGCAATTATCAGCAACAATAACCTGCAATGAATCATAACAATTTAGTGTTTACGATTAATCCAAGACAGATCATATTTCTAGTAATTATAATTGCTCATTAATTATTTTCCTTCTGAAATGTCGGAAATCATTTTTCCAGCACTCTAAACATAAGAAAAAACAATAGGACTAACCTATTTAATTAATTACTTCGTCCGGGTCCTCTTTTAAAAGCCTCGCTGGTGATAAATTCGTTTTTGGAATCTTTTCGGTGCTGCTTGTTATCGGCATGAACGCTTTGTTCGGAGAATATTGAAAACCTAGCAAATGTAACGCGACCCAAGCCGTATTTCATCTGTCGTTGGTAGGTGGGGTCTTGTTTTTGTCATAAATCTTCAAATATAAATTTTAAACTGGTGAGTGTCATAGGCGTAACTAGGTGAAGGATTGAGTGGATGCTATAACGTATCGTATAATTTTATGCACGCAAGTTGCATTATGGACGGTGGGCTTCCATGCACAGGGTTAAGTTCGAGGGTGTGATATCCGAGAGGATGCAAGTCGTACTCAGACTCGTGAAAAGGTGATGTAAAAGAGAAGGGTTAACTGTTAACTCAAGAAAAACGATTATAGTCACGTTCACTCGAAGAAGGAAGCTTTCCAGACTTCAGTGTCTTCGTATCTTCTGAGGTCAAATACCCGGGGATGACTTTGGACGCCAAATTGACGTACAAACCACACCTGGAACGGGTAAGAAATAAACCCACGAGGGTCTTTTGGGCTTGTAGAGGAATGTTTGGTAAAACGTGGGGGCTGAAACTTGCGAAGTTGAGCTACTAAAGCCAGTAGCTAAATTACCGCAGTCATCGGTACGATGCTGCTTCCTCCTCGGCAAGTAGGTTCACCTTGTTAATTTAAACGAGAGGCCAAACGCTCAGCAGGGCACATTAGCGCCTTATAGGGCTAAATTTTCATCGATATTTTCTCCGAGGGGTGGAAAAGATTGTACTCATCGCCCTGAGTGTTGTACCGAAGAGATTTCGGTCCTATCTCTCTTAATAGCCGTAAGGATTACTTTATTTTTGTTTGAACCGCATTTTAGTTTGATTTCGTCGCGGTTTACAGCGTGGTTGTATCAAATATTTCTTTAGGTTTTTTTGTATAATAATGGACTTATTTTTTTTTTGTTGTGAAGGTTTTCCAAATTATAATAATGGACAGTTATGGACATGCTGGTTCAAATTAGGAACAGTGCTTCGAAATGAATGAATATTGTTTATTGGTTATTTAAGAAATGAGAATTACATTAATATAAGTTAAAAGATTAGAAAACAGCCGTAACCAAATTTGGACCATATGTCCATAACTGGAGCATTTGGTGGTCCATTACTGGTGACAAAGTTTCTAGACAGTTTTTGTTTTTTAGAATGAAAAACCTAAAACGTAGCCGCTACACTAATGAATCACTGAAAAATGCACTTCAAGCAGTCAGTAATGGAATGCATTATAGAACTGCAGCTAAAATGTGTAGCATTCCCAGGGTGACTCTAATGCGAAAGTTCAAGTTGCATAAAGACGTAAAAGAGAAGCCGGGACCATCAACAAAATTTAGTGCCAAACAGGAGAGTACCCTTGTAAACTGGATAAAATATATGGCCAAAGCTCGATTTCCAGTGTCAAAAGAACCTCACAGTTTTACTGACTGCCAGTGTCTCTGGTGAAATCGCACCTCCAATGATTGTCTACAGATATGTACGGGTACCTTTTTCAGTATTAAGTGCCATGCCATCTGACTGGGGTATTGGAAAATCTGAAAACGGCTGGATGACACAAGAAACGTTTTATGAGTATATGACAAATATATTTGAGCCTTGGTTAACAATGAAAAAAATGCCAAGGCCAGTAATCTTTTTCCTAGATGGTCACGTCTCACCCATCTCATTGCCACTTAGTCAGTTCTGTATATCAAAGCAAATAGAATTAGTGGCGCTCTTGTCAAATGCATCTCATTTACTCCAGCTCATGGATGTGGCTGTTTTCCACACCTTGAAAGCATCATGGCGACAAAAGCTTGCAGACTGGCGCATAGAAAATAATGGCAAACAGGTAGAGAAGGACGATTTTCCAAAAATTTTGCAACAGCTACTAGAAGTTGTCAAGCCCGAGACAATTCAAAATGGTTTCGCTGCATGTGGACTGCCCCTGTCCCTCAAACTACCTTGAATAATAACAGATCAGATATATGAACATTTCTTGAAGTGCTTGAAATGCACATTGAACAAATTAAAGTTATTCAAGACAAACAGGAACGACTGGAGCGGGTCAATAGAAGATACTTCTTTGTATCAACTTTGGTACAGCGTTATAAAAAAGATGTATCCTGATCAATCAGGAACATTGGTAAGTAAATATTCCATAATTTTTTTTCTCATACCAGCTGAAATCGTTTACAAGGAACAAATTATTTTACAATTGTATTCCAGGGGCACGGGGTAGAACAAGAAAGATGGCAAACAGAGATTACTCCTACGAAGAGAGAAGAAAATAATAAACCTTGCAACAATCATATCGAATCTGCTTCTACAAGTACTGCAGTCCAAGGCTTTCCCATAAGTAAAAGTAAGGCAGAAATAATACCATCACCATTTAAGAGGGTTCCATTTTGGCCTGAAAATTCGAAACCTGTGAAAAAACGAATGAAAGATAAAATACCAGCAGTTGTTACATCTCCACAAATCTTGCAATATTTAGACAAGGGAGCAGAGAACAAAAAGTTTGAAGCTGCTGAAAAAGAGAGGAGACGTCGAGAAAGAGAACAGAAGAAGAAAGATAAAGAGGTAAGCAGAAAAATTGCCAAGTCTCCATCAGTAGAATCCTCAATCAGAGAACAGCCATTTTAGCCTGCAAGAGTCTGGGGAATCTGACTGGCAAGAAGAAGAGAGTTTGAAGAGTGACATTGGTAGAGAAGTTGTAGAAATTGGTGATATTAAGGAAGGAGACTTTGTTCTGATCAGCTTTATAGGAGGAAAGAGAAAATTTCATCAAATCTGTAGCACTTCTCCTTCTTGACAATCACCAGTCTCACCTTGCCATTGAAGTGATATCTTTAGCGAAAGACAATAATGTTATTATGTTGTCATTGTATTTAGCTACATATCAAGATGCGTGGATGCATAATAATCTTGGAAAAGTGATGACGATCTACGACTTACCATTAATCGTGAAGAAAGAAACTCCCTTTGGCAACAACCTCAAATAATATCATGAAAGGTTTCTCAACAAGCGGAATTTACTCTTACAATAGAGAAATCTTTCAAGATTCGGACTTTGCAGCGGCCTTTGTGACATATCGTCCAATGCCTGAGACTCCAGAAAGTGCCATAAATGCCGATGAGCCATCACTAGACATTAAACATTGAAGTTGCTGAAGCCTTGTCTAGGCCAAGATCCAGTTCTGATTTCTCACCTGAAAGCCTAAAGTCATTTCCAAAAGCACCGAAATAATATTAAGAGACACTCCCGAAATGAATGCATTGAAGGAAGAAAAAAAAAAGCGAACAGTTGTAAACTAAGTAAAGAAGAAACATGTGACCAAACAAATATTCAAGTTGTAGAAATTGGTGATATTAAGGAAGGAGACTTTGTTCTGATCAGCTTTATAGGAGGAAAGAGGAACACATCCAAAATTTGTATATCTTTGTTGTGGAGGTTAATGAAGATGAAGATGAAATAAGAGTGATGGGATTCAAATCATGTAATTCTGAAATTTTTGGTTTAGTGTAATTGCAATGTAGGGTCGACTTAAGGCAAAAAAGAAATAAAACCAACAAAAGATATATAAATATGGTCGCAGATATAGCAAATGTTGTTAACTGGTCCATAGCTGGTACAGTTACCTTTCTTCTGAATCACTTCTTGTTTCAAAATATTGTACATATTGTACATGGACAACTTTCACAGCATTAATAACATAAAATCTTTCCTTTTATTTCCGGTGATATGTAAAATTCCCGACAAAAACATCCGACCAACCTTTCTTTTTTTCCCCAGGTTGCGAACGCATTCCTTTCCAAACGATCGCGTATACCTGAATCCTCTAGAATACGATAACTGGATGTCGTAACGTCTCAAAGGTATACATTTCACGGGGAACGAGTTTCGAGGATTGGCCCTTTACATCCATATTGTCCTTCGATTTGATATGCACGTCAGAATTTCCACGGATTATGTCTTTTCTTCTCTTGTCAAATGTCACCTATCTATGTGGTGTATTACCTCTACGTGGATATTTCTATTCGAATTAATTTATCTGCGATTCCATTAACTAGAATTGAAAACCGGATTTTAGAAAAATTTCATGGGGACAATACGTTTCGATACAATATTCGTTGGGTAAGCCCGTATTCAATTACAGATATGAACTTACACAACAAGAATAGCGTGAAATTAATGTCAAGCTAATTGTCAATGTCGAGTTAATTGTACGTACTCTGGCGTAGCCCAAAGCCAATCACTTCGACTGTGCAACTGATGTTGACAAAGCACTTTGAACTGTTCATTTTACTATAAAGCAAATAAATTCATGTGTCGAACAACAACCCTGGATTGGCGAGAGAGATAGAGAGGGAGAGAGATGTGTATATGCATGTGTGAGACTGTACCCTGTGTGTGCGGGTTACACGATTAAAAATGGTTTACACCACCGAAAAATGGGCAACATTTCGCATGTCGGTGTATTAACGTAACGCACTGAGAACGGTGTTTGTTTTGAATTTATCTTTTCCAGGGTAACAAATTCAAATTTCATGATAAACGAGTTTTGTTTTTAACCGAATAATTCCAGTTCGCGAAAGATATTTCGTCATGAATACATGATTTTTATAACTGACTTAACAATTTAAAATTTTAGTATTGTGCTAGAACGGATACGACGTCACGCATTCCAGCACGGAACCAAATCCGGTAAATGATGATCGATAATAATGATGCCTTTTGACTGCCAATGTGACTGTCGATGTCCCGGTCAAACTTATTGAATTCTGACCTTCTGGGACGAATTCACTGTGAACTTATGACTCTTTGAATCGAAGAAAACGGTCAGCATTGTCTTGATTTTGCTCCTATCTTTTGGCGCTTCTGGTCACTACCATACCACATTCTGTCGTTTTGTTTTTGACTCGTATTGAAAACACCACTTTTCATCATTACCAAATACAGCTAAAAGACCGGAAGACGGGGACCCTGAACTGGAGGCAAGATTCAGACCACGATATTCGACCCATCACTTCAGCAGACATTAGGAGGACCATGATCTTCAAATCGAATTATACTGCACCTGGACCAGATAGTATCAACACCTACTGGTGGAAACAATTGGATGCCACGCATGAAAGTCTTGCTTTCATTTTTAATGACTATGTATAAGGAAAGAGAGAGCCATCCTCAAAACAATCCTGAAATTCCAAGAGATCAAGAAACCGGAAAACTACCGACCCCACTTGTCTTAATGCGGTCATAAGATATTTACCACTATACTGCAAGAACTGATACTAGAACATATAAGTGGAAGAACGTCTACGAGCAAAGAGAATCAAAGAAAGAGGTAGCCGGAGTGCAAGAGAGCATCCTAATTGATACATGCGTATGTCAAGCTGCAATACTTTATAAAAGAAACTTATCGGTTTGCTGGGTAGACTACCAAAAGGCCTATGATAGTTCATCACGCTCCCTAATCATTAAGACACTGCAAGCAATGAATATAGTGGGCAACATCAGAAACAGAAACTCATTACATTGATAACGTATAAATGTGACATTTATCAGGGAGATTCACTCAGTCCTCTACTATTCTGCATCACTCTGCTTCCACTATCACTGAGCTTAAGAAATTTTGCCGGGTACAATGCTGGAAGACCCAACAGTAGGATTCATAAAATTACACACCAACTGTATATGGATGACCTGAAACTCTATGCCCAGAACGAGAAAGACCTTCAGAAAATGATAAATTGTGTCAAAAAATACTCAGCCAGAGGTAGGCATGACGTTGGGAGTAGACAAATGCGCTGTCTATCATATCAAACGTGTGGAAGGGTGGAGAACAAGATAATCCCATGGAGCTAGTTGATGGAATTGCAATAAAACATCTCGGATACCTACCTAGGATTACAACAACGAAACGTATACAACTTAAAGGAAATAAAACTGAATCTCACAGCGAAGTACAAAAATATCCTAAATTCCTGGTCATCGGAAATGACAGCAAAAAATAAGATCAGCGCTACAAATGTATTAGCTGTCCCAATTGTGTTACGTACATTTGGCGCTATCAGATGGAACGTTGATGAGATCCTATATCTAGATAAAACCACTAGGAGGATCCTCACTAGACACCGCAGTCTGCACCCGAACGCGTCAGTGCAACGGTTGTATATGTCTAGAGAAAGAGGAGGAAGGTCCATGCTAAACATAGAACAACTACACCACCGCCTTGTGATCTCTACTGCCTGTAGAGTCTACAACAGTCAAGACTCACTACTACAAATGGTGAAACAACATGAATAAGAAGGCAGAAACTCATTTCTTTTTGGTGCTGCGAACAGAGCTGCCAAGATCTTAGACTTACCACTCCAACTGAAAGGTTAAATTTTAGCTTATTAACATTAAATGATTTTTCTGCCATACCCAGTTCTTCCTCTCGTATTAATTGTTCAGTTGTAGTGTCGCTGAATATCAGCGTGGTGTCGTCAGCAAACATTACTGTTTTGCACATTCCAAGATAAATTAGGAATAAAATTGGTCCTAATTTGGAACCTTGAGGTACTCCACAATTTATAATTTCTTTGCATCATCACCGTTTGTCTTCTTTCACTGAGGTAAGATTGAAATAGCTTTAACGGTTGTCCTCTGATGCCATTATATTCTAATTTTTGCACTAGTATCTCACGAAAAACACAATCAAATGCCTTAGACAAGTCCAGTAATACAGGGTGTGGCGCGAAGAGTTTTGATTAGAAGTTTTTGGGGATGTAGTAATAGGCGAAATGTAAAATTTTATAAGATTACACTATCGATAATGCTGATCGCAAATATAATATTTTCATGAATGATCTACTTCCGGTACACCGGAAGTACATACCAACTCGCCTATTTTAAATAGAACATGGTATTTTTTATTCTATTTTTCAATTCTCTATCAAATTCTAAGTAAATCTCATGTACCATGTTCTATACTAAAAATTAATAGTTTTTGAGATATTTCAATTTTTTTAAATTTTTCTAGAAAAACACAGTCCCAAATAAATCACGATATTGCTGCAAACAAACACGCTACTGACTTAAAATTTGACATGGCGAATTGTAAGACATCACCAAAGTGCCTCGTCCTTTGAAATGTGAATTTTTTTTATACAGGGTGCTTTCCAAATTCCACTCAATTCCAACAATGTCAAACAATTATAACTCGCTTATTTCAAATACAACACCCTTTACGAGGGAGCGTTTTTATATTCGCGGAATGGGGGATAAGGGGTGGAAATAAAAAACCAAATTATTTTTCTTTTTCAATATATTCACCTGCAAGACGGATACATTTTTCACATCTTTCAATTAATTTATTTATACCCTCATAAAAAAATGATTTATCTTTATCTGCAAAATACGCCGAAACTGCCTCCTTGACTTCATCATCGACAGTAAATTTTTTACCCCGCAGCTCTTTTTTCATTTTCGGAAACAGGTAATAATCACTCGGGGCCAGGTCTGGGCTGTAGGGTGGGTGATTTACAATGTCGAAGCCCACCTTATGCAGGGCAGCTAACGCAACGCGGCTCTTGTGGACGGGCGCGTTGTCGTGCAAAAGCAGCACACCTTTCGTCAATTTTCCCCGTCTTTTCTCTTTAATGGCTTCTTTTAGTCGCTCTAATATTGAAGCGTAATATTCTCCGGTTAACACCTTTATCTTTATAATCAATCAACAATATTCCTTCCGAGTCATAAAATACCGTTGCCATGAGTTTCCCAGCTGATTGTGACACTTTAAATTTCTTGGGAGGTGCTGTACCCTTTTTATGCCACTACATGGAGTCTTATTTGGACTCAGGTTCATAATGATGAACCCAAGTTTCGTCTCCAGTAACAATTCGACTCAATACACCATCCTTGTCTTCATTACAGAGGTCCAAAAATGCACGCGAACATTCTACGCGCTGTTGTTTTTGCGGCGGCGTGAGCATTCTCGGCACCCATCTTGCGCTGACCTTAGACATGCCGAGATGATCGTGTAGGATTTTAAAAATTGTTGTATCGGATACTCCAACCATTTCGGCGAGTTGTTTCTTCTTTAGTCGAGCATCTTCTGACCCTAGGACGGTCGACCGTACTGTATATCGTCAACGAGAGAATTGTTAAGGTTCATAACAGCTAACCTCAATCTCGGAGGTGTAATCCAAATATAATGACTTATGCTGGTGTTTGTTAAGTTTGCTCAAAAGAGGCCTTATATCGTTAGTTGTTACTTGCAAAGTCGTCCTTACTATTTGAGGTATGGTCACGAAAAATGTATTAAATTCTTCAGGGGATATTTGGACCTGGTCCTTATTCTAAGTTTTATAGTTTAAATTGGTATTTATAATTCTCCAAGCGGCTTTAGACTTGTTTTCAGGATGTTTGATGTAATCATTATTGAAGTTTTTCTTTGCAAAGTTTAGATGCGTGTAATACTCATTCCTATGTTTCTTGTATAATTCTTGCGACTCTAAAGAGTTTGTAGATTTAAAGCGTCCTGATTGCATTGTCTTGTTTTATACGTCTTAATGGAAAATTTTCCGTGAAAAACAAAATTCTGAACATATCAGAAGCTGTGTTTTGTTGAAACACTGCATTCCAGTTAAAATTGATAATACTATAACTGAAATTTGGCTGGCAGCATGAACTTCTTTTAACAATGTTTGCAAACATTTTCTGGGAAATCGAAAGAGCCAAAATCCCGTCATGATGTTTCAATTTTCCTTTGTGTGCAGTTAAGTGTTTTCGTATTGTTGATATTAATTGAACATTCTAGTATTATTTTTATTTCAATAATATAACTAATTCTTAACGAATTTATTAAAAGATTGCGTAGGAGTTGATGAAATAAATGTATTTCGTACGGAGAGTATTATAAAAGGGACGCAGAATCAATATAACAGGTGTATGCGCGCACAGAATATTACTGGCGGGACCTGTTTCCAAACATACCCAGTAATTACATTGTTGGTTGTGCGATATGCCAACGTTAAGAACGTGAAACCATGGCGAACGCCCCCTACACACCAACTCCGTACGTTGTTCACGTCACCGCACGTTCTAATTGCAAACTGTTGCTCGCGGTGGTCTCCCTAAATTCAATAGAGAACTTTTATTATCAGATCGAAACTCGTTTTCATACAGGCCGAAAGAGAAAGATAGAGACGGAGAACGTGGAGCAGACATCAACAAAAAAAAAATAACTTTTTGCTCGCGGAGAAATGTGAATTAGTGCTTTTTCGCTTGCGCCGAAAATAAAAGAAGAAAATGCGTAACTAACGTTGGTACCTACTATAGAAGTATTCCATTAATTTGACGTCGTCGTCGTCGTCGTCGCTGATGATGATGATGACGACGGTGACGTTTGCCCTTTTTCGCGTCTTCCAGGGCGCGTTTTATAAATAACACCTCTTCGCGTGTGTGTGTGTATGAGGTGGTTCCCTCGCTAACGTGTATTAGCCTATTAATTTTAGAATCTTGCTTTTGTAAAAAAAAGGGAAAGGTTAGCCGAAATCGTGACGCTAATCTGGCCGAGCAGATCTTTTTTTTAATTAGAAAAATGGGATTTAATTGGGATTAATTTAGGATTTTTTTTTGGTATTCTAGCTAATGAGAGGTATTAAGAAACCGATTCTTCAATTAGCTCTAAATGCAACTGAAGTTGAAGTTATTACTTCTTTCAGCAATCCGTCTTCCTAAATATTTAAAAATTTATTTATTTTAAGACTTCAAATCTTTTTAAATCTAATACTATCTTCAAAGAATGGTACTAAAATTAGCCCTTATCACGTGATACGAGCCTAGCTACTTAGATGGCAACAACGCTATGGTCTACAGTCTGATAAATGCAACATCCTCTCGACTACAAGACTTCAGTCAAGCAACTCAACAGGACAGATCAGAAAAATATTGACCTACCTCCATGGCAAGGGTTACCCAATCAATACATACGAGGGTAGTTTGATGATTAACTTGATTTGCTATTAAAGAAAACGATTTGAGTTTTTCAACGTACTTTATTTTTCGACATGGTCCCCTCGAAGTTCAACACACTTGCTGATGCTTTCAAAATACTGATTTACTTCCTGTATGACCTCTTCATTGGACTAAAATTTTCGTCCTGTCAGAAAAGATTTTAGTTTCGGGAAATAGATGGTAGTCAGAGGGAGCTAGATCTGGCTAATACGCACGATTTGGAAGCAGTTGAAATCGTAGCTCGGTCAATTTTTGCTGAGTGACATGGCTTGAATGCATGGGAGTCATGGTGAAACAACACCTTTTTCTTGGCCATTCCCGGGCGTTTCTCTGTTATTGCCGGCTTTAATCGGTTCAAAAGTCATGCATAGTATTCTCCGGTAATGGTTCTTCCCTTTTTAAGGTAGTCAATTAGGAGAATTCCCTTTGGGTCCCAAAAAAGTGATGCCATGATCTTTCCAGTGAATAGAAGACATTTCGATTTTTTCGAAGTCCATTCGTCATGGGCAATCCATTGTCTCGATTGCTGTTTTTTTTTTCCAGGAGATAGTGGTGTATCTAAGTTTCGTCCATTGTCAGAACACAGCGAAAAAACTGTACCACATTCTTCTGAAATACTTCTACAAACTGTCATCAAATTATGGACTTTATCGGGGCTCCAGGACGTGGTGCTTGCTTTAATGCTTGTTCTGCTATGCTTAAACTCATTTACCCGAAGTCGAACAACTCGACGAAGGACATGAGTCACCCAATGTAGGTCAAATCCTCTTATCAATTTCCTTCGCGGTTTTCCCTTCCAGATAAAAGAATTGAATCACACCACGAATTCCAACTTTATCCATTTTTCGCAAGTGCTCGAAACACTTCTGTTTAAGTAACTGTCAAACAACGAATTGGTGTCAGAATGACTTAAAACCAGATAATATTAACTCATAGGAATGACACTTTATGACTACGTATACAGATTAAATTTGCGCCCTCTATTCTATGAGTGTGTCAACCAAGTTAATCATCAAACCACCCTCGTATCTCGATATTTATCAGAGCAAACATACTGCGATGGCTGTATATAACTATAGTAACATCTATGCTAATGTCTGTGACGGTAACCTGATTCCAGCAGGTCACACAAGTCACAACCAGGAATGCCCTTGACGAGCTGTAACGGCTAGCATGCATATGCATCATTGGAGCTATGAGAACATGCCCAATTGCGGCTTTAGATAATTCTAGACCTCACACTCTTACATATAGTGGTGGAGGGAGTGGCCTTTGCGGCATTGCACAGATTGACCAGGGAGGAGACACCGTACCAGAGAGCTACGTCTAGAGTCTAAGTCCACTGAACGATGAAATGGTTACAAAATATAGCTTGGAAAAGAACTTTCTTACGAAGCTAAGTGTCTAATAAGAGAAAATGGGTAGGAGAATCCTCCACCTATCCAATTCACTCAATTGATACTCAATTGAACTTGGACAGGAACTATCGAAAGCAAAGCATTGCAATTTTATCTGATAATCAAGCATAGCAGTCATAATGGCGTTGAGTTCTAACATCATCACCTCGAAATTAGTCTGGAAGTGATTTAAGTAGATTGAACAACCTAGGCAAAGAAAATAGAGTTGCATTATGCTGGGTACCAGGACATATTGGAATCAGTGGCAACGAAGAAGCTAACCTATTAGTAAGGAAGGCCGCCACAATTTTGCTTGAGGAATTAATTCCACTGATACAAAGACGTAAAGAATTTTCCTAATTATCGTCAATCAGCCTTGTACGATGTTTTGATTTATTAATTTTCATCATTGAAAAGAATTGTTCGCATTTATAAGTACTGCCAAACGCACAAATCAATTTTCTTGCGAATTTTCTAAGCTCAGGAAAATGGTCTTCCTCGAGGTATTTTTTGTAGAAATCCCACAACAACTCCACGTCTTCAAATTTAGATTTTAGGAGAGAGTTTTCACGAAGCTCGATCAACACCATTTGCAAGTGTATTGGAGCATTTTGTACATTACTTTTTATTGGAGTAGCAAATAAATTGAAGCTGTCTTCTATGTTTTTAAATTCGCTAAATCTGTTCAAAAATTGCTCCGACAGTAACTTGAGTTCTTCAGCATATTGAGCATGAGCAGTATTTTCATACACAGAGAGCGTGGTGAAATAGTAACTGTTACCAGACAGCATCTGTGCTGTACAAATCATTTACTAATTGTCCATTTCTTTGAAGTTTCAAATTTAAATCATTAAAATGGCTTGTGAGGTCGACCAGAAATGCTAAGTCACATATCCATTTTGGGTCACTCAATTTAGATAGTGGTTTATCTTTTATTTGCATAAAGTCTGCTATCTCATTTTTAAGCTCGTACAACCGTTTCAGCATTTTCCCTTTGCTCAGCCATCTGACTTCACAATAATATGTTACGTCGTCATATTCGGCTGATATTTCATCCAAAAACGCCTTGAACTGACGATGGTTAAGCCCTCATGATCGAATAAAATTGTTGGTTTTTACTACCATTCTGGAGTCAATTATAACAATTCTGGTGGATCGAATGGACTTAGAACACAAGTTCTGTTGGTGGTGATAATGCAATGAAGGACCATAGCCGACCATAGAAGGTGCACCATCTGTGCATACACCAACTAATTTTGACCATGGCAAGCCAAAACTTGTGAATACCTTTTGAACTTATTAAAAATGTCCTCTCCTGTAGTGGTTCCTTTTAGCGGCTGTAAAGGAAGCAATTCCTCAGTAACAGTGAACTCTTTATTAACACCTCGAATAAATAGCCAGTTGTCTGTCAGACGAATGTGCTCTCGTCTAATGCTATGGAAAGTTGTTTTTATATCATTTCTATACGTGGCAACAGTTCGACAAACTAATTTTTCTTTTCAGGATACAAAACACTGTAAATTTCTTCTTCGGCAAATAGTTTTTTAATGACTTTGCCAA
This sequence comes from Holotrichia oblita, assembly GCA_023690525.1. Lineage (NCBI taxonomy): Eukaryota > Metazoa > Arthropoda > Insecta > Coleoptera > Scarabaeidae > Holotrichia > Holotrichia oblita. Next base: position 9,056,374 of record CM043018.1, read on the forward strand.
TTTTGAACTAACTATAAAACTAGCTTTCACAACATTATGAAGTTGTGTTCTTTGTTTATGAAATATGTGTTGCTGTTTTTCCAAATTCGCGGTAAGCTTCTGCCTTTTGTCTTTTTTTATTTGTCCTGTCAGTGAGTGCAGCGTGGGATGCTTAGTTGAGTAATGCCTCTTTATATTGAATTCTTTCATCACTGAAATGGATTCACTACACAGCAAACAAACAAGAATTCTTCAGTCCATTTTTCTTGAAATTGGCGACCCTCTCGTTTCTTTCCACCAGGCATCATTTTCGTTTACTTTTCGTTCGATAAATTTAATAACAAAATATAATTAGTAAGCACTCAAGATGCACACAAAGTCACAAAGCAAATTGACGGCACTAGCAGTTCGCTATGATAATGCTTATCAAAGTTAACACCTCGATAGGTCAAATAGAACCAGAATAGAACTAAATTAAAGTTAAGGCAAGATGAAGGAGTGATTTAGAATCGTCTAGTGTAGAACATTTGTGAAGCAATAATCTTTTGTTAAGGCGGAAAACATCAAAGTCTTTGATGTTTGCCGTCTCACTCTTTGATGATCGCCGCCACTAGGCTTGCTCTCTCATTTGATTCCACAGGAGCAAGCGACAAACCCCATATCACTCGATCTTCCTCATTTGGAGTGAGTATGAGTAAGTAGTGTAATTTTTTTTAATTGGGTTTTTCTAAATGTCTTGCGGGTCGGATCAAATCTTACAGTGGGCCGGTTGTTGTCCAAATTAATGCATATTTGGAGAATATCCCTGGTTTGAGACACTCTAAGATATTCCTGGGAAACTTGGATGGGGGGCTTTGAGAGCTGGCAAACCCCAGCAGCTTATAGCTGGCCCTATAATTAAAATTAAATTTAATCTAAGATTTTATGTTATTCTAAGATAATCATGGTTTACTTTTCGAAATTTATATGCAGAAACACAACAATTTCATTGTGCAGAAACGAGAGTAATCGAGAATATGCAAACTTGCGAAAGTTTTAGTTTACGCTTCGTCGTAACTTGATTACAGTATCTAGAGCGCAAACTTACGGAACCGGAATGTATCCGAAAGAATACAAAACCCCGATACAGCAATTTGTCACTGTCCTTATTTGTCGCCAAGATCTAACCACAACGTGATATACAACGTACAGTTACTGGGTTAATACACTATCGCTTTAGTGCAATTACTTTATAATTTATCAAACTAATGACACAAACGGATGCTGTTCCATGACAAAGCTAGTACTTGATGTAATTAAGAATATAGTCACGCTGTCATATACAATTACTTGTTGTAGGTACAGAATTTCGAGAAACATTTTTTAACGTCAGTTAGAAAATAAGAAGCGAAAGGTATTCTTTTAACGAGAACGAGCGTTAAAGTTGAAATAAAAATTTTATATCATAACACCACAGCAACCATTTCAATCGAAACCGTATTAAATATTAATAAAGGAGAACATTTATCTTCAGGTAATTTATTCCACGTCGGAGAAATGAAAAATGGGCGGATATTCAACGAGCACATGCACACAGGACACAGGAAAGTACTCAAAAGATTATGTTTTTACATATTTTAACGGTGAAGTGCGTTTAATGTCACTTCGCGGATGACTTAGCTTTCCAATGTCTCTGCTGTATGTATCCTCTTATTATCCTGAATATCAATTGTAGGTACATATCTACAATAAACGTAAAATTTAAAATTCTAACCGAGAAAAAATTAAGCTTTTTTTTTACACGTTACAAGGCGACCCATATCTCCCACAAAGCGGACAACGTTTAATTTAAATCTACTCGAAATTGTTCCCTCCCCGTCCGTCCGCCCCCTTTTTTATTCTCTCCGCGTAAAACTCTATGCCCTCCTCTATTTACATTTTAATACGTTGTACAGCGAAATGAATTCAATTATATTGTGTAAAAAGGAAGAGGATATCCGATGATATAACGTTTAAGAATGAGGTGGAATGAAATTATGCAAAGCAAATTTTAGATTGTACACTTAGACGTCAGATGTCGTTGCATCTTTTTAGGTTAAGTGACAGTTGGTGACAGTGATTAAGCGGGCAATTTATAAGTGCGTTAGCCAACATTTCACTGTTCCATCACTGCCGTGATAACGTTTTTCGATAAGGGAGATGTTTTGTTGAAATCTCTCGCTGTGTTCATCACTGACTACAACTACATTAGTTGTAGTGATGATTGGCTGATTATTCTTGGAGTTTGATATTAACCTGACGTGCCAGAATAAATTTGTTTTTATTATTATTATGATTGTAAGAGAAAGTCAAACTGTACATAGTAACTAAAGCAAAATAAAAAAATCGAGAGACTCGATGACGATTACAGTCTATTAGAGAGACGAATTTCTGAACAGACCACTTTGACAGTGAATTCTCATTGGTTAAAAGCAAGGCCAAATTACACTAAGTACCAGGCATATTTGGGCCAGGAACCAAATATTCCGAGCCAATGGGGACATACCCCAGCGTCTTCCAAGCGGAGATCAATGCAATTGGAAGATGTGCTCAACTGAAGCTTGACAGGAACTATCGGAAGCAGAGCATTGCAATTTTCCGACAGTCAAGCAGCCCTAATGGCGCTGAGCTCTAACACGGTCAGCTCGAAATTAGTCTGGGAATGTCTTGATAGATTAAACAACCTGGGCAAGAATAATAGAGTTGCACTATACTGGGTACCAGGACACACTGGAATCAGAGGCAACGAAGAAGCTAATTCACTAGCAAGAAAGGCCGCTACAACTCCGTTTGGGGACCTGAACCGTTCTGTGGTATAGGGACGAGCACCTAGAAAAAAGAACTTAAAGATCGGGAAGAGAGCTTCAGAGCATCCCTCTGGGAGAATCTTCCTGGTCTGAGACACTCCAAGATCTTCCTTGGAAACTACAATAAGCATAGAGCAAAAACTTTGCTGGAACTTAGCAGAAATAGATTGCGCATCCTCACAGGGTTCCTTACAAGGCACTGTCTTGGTGAACAGATGGCAAGGATAGGTCTAAAACAGAATAGCGACTGCAGGTTCTGTGGGGCTGAGGATGAAAATCCGGAACACCTGACATCTTACTGCACCGCCATCATAAAAACCCAAGCCAGCCATCTCGGTAAAGTTCATCAAAGCTCTTGGACTGGATGGGGAGCTGTAGGAGCGGGCATACCCCCAGCAGCTTACAACTCACGCAAGGGGAATAGATCAATAGGTCGCAGCGCAATATCACCCTCATTTCAAATCTAAATCTAAATCTACACTAAGTACATACTTTAGCAGTTCTTTTCAGAGCTCTACAGTAATAGTAACCAGATATATTCGTAAGTAATATACAAGCAATATTTTATATCGAAATAAATACAATTAAAAGTTTTATTTATTAATAATTCTTTTGGAGACACGCTGAAGCTAGAACTTGGTTGTGGAGAGGATGATGATGACGGTGTTGCTGCTAATGATGACGTTCAAATAGTCTGGTTGGGAATGGTCACATCTGGAATAGGAGAATCAGATCTTGTTGGGCTACCTATAGTCACAGAGGAGCAAACATCCAGTCATCAAAAATATTTGGGTAGAGTTCCTGCTTTTCTAAATCCGCTGACAGCAGTTTGCACACTTGCTGTCTTCATGAAGGCCGTTCCGAAAAGCTTCCCAATTTGATTGATTGTAACGCATCGACCAGGATGATTACCCAGCCATTTCCTTGCTTCTTCTGCATAATATGTGCTCAGTGGAGCCATAAAAGAAACGTCTAATGGCTGCATTCGATGCGTGCAATGTGGAGGGAAGCATAATAAAACCACATTATTTTCATGTGCAAGGGTAATCAATTCAATGCTTTTGGTATGAGTGACAGATTTCTGAGCAGAAGGAAGAAATTTCTTAAACCGTTTGATAAAAATTTCTTTCCGAATCCATCCACTTGGAATGAACTCATGCAAATCTCAAGTGTGTTGAGGGTGCATCTCAATTGGTAACCCAATCATCTTGGACTGCCTCGTTGGAACTATTGTGATTCCAGTTTCATCCACGTTCCAGGTGCAGTCTGGTGGAAATTTGTACTTTTCACACACCTCAGTAAACAAAGTGAAGAATTTTTCCACGGCAGGTCTATTGAAACCGATTGCACGTCCAATCGACGTAGCTTTTGGTGTCCTCAACCTAAGTCGCGGATGCCTGCTTAGAAATGCATAGAGCCACGATTTTCCAGCTTTTGTCTTTTCCATATTAAATGTGTGAGGAAATTTGTTGTTTTCAGCTAGCTCAAAGGCAAGAGCACGAAGATCTGTCAGGGTAAGACCAAATAGTATATTCTCCAATGTTAAATCTCATCTTCTTGGGCAGCACTAAACACTGGTTTGCATCTTCCTAAGCCTGTAAAACATCATTAATTTTAATTTCACCGAATTTGATTAATGCAGATTTAGTTACCCTTCTGACTTGCTTCTTCAACAGATTTCCCACTTCTTACTTTTTTCACCCGATCTTCCAAAGTTGATTGAGGAATTTAAAGTATCTAGAAGCTTTTAGATAACCTATTCTACATTCCATTACCTCAGTAATTGCCCCATCATCAATCTTAAATTTGGATGAAATTTGGGTGAATGAGATCATACAGCACAGAAAGTGTGGACTTTGATTAAGCAGAGGTCTATACTTAATATACATATATGAAATATTATTTGAATTTTGCCGAGTACAATTTGTTTTCAAGATTTTCATGCATGTGATTTGGGTCTGGTATGTTCAGAAATTCGTTTCTCTACTTTAAAAATAGACTATAGTTAACATAAATCGGAAATAAGCTAACTTCATGGTTCATACACATAATCTTCGAATATAAACTGAGAGCGTTTCGCTACCGCAAAAGGAAAGAAATAGAAGCAATAACTAATGCAGACGGGCGATAGTTGGTAATGCAGAATGTTCGAATCTACTAGAACTAATACCCGCTTCTCCGTACCGCAACGATTTTGTTATAGCGGTAACGATTAAGACCAAAACACGAAATTTGTTTGTAATCTCATTAGGTATTCACAAGAAAGTATACATAAGCTGTTTAACGTAGTTACCTTTGTACGTCAAAATACCACCGAAACGAGGTAGAGGAGGGATCCTAAAGACTTTCTAAGTCGATTTGTACACGACCGCTTCGTATACAACATAGTAATGCTATTAATATCTGCTCGGGGAATTTGCAAAAACTTCGACCCGAAATCGTAGAATCTAGTATTTAAAATATGAAACAACTAGTCTTTATTATTTCAAGAGTATAGGAGATTAAATTAAAATCCATTGTTATGATTTAATTTTAATTAAAACTTACGCTCATTTGTTGTATTCCGATAGTGTACATCATAAAAATATTATTTCGCATACAAACTTTGCCACCCCCTCCCCCTCCCATTACCTCTCCTCCAAGTAGGGGTTGAATTTCAAAACGGTGAAAAACTTGTTCCCATATAAATTTTCAAATCCTTCCCCCTCCTTCTGCCCTCTTAAAGAATGAATTTAAAAGTTGAAGAATAAATAAATACAATTTCTTTAAATTTTTCGTATACAAGGTTTGCCAACCCCTCTCACTCACTCCTTCACAAAATAGGTATGTTGCATCTTCATCTTGGAAAGTCTGACCTGAATCCTTATCATCGTCAGTAGGTGTAAACTTTTTTCCATAATCATCATCTGTCTCACTAGACCACACAGACATAAAGACCAAAGTTTTAATTTTTTTCAAATATCAATGTTATCCCCTTCAAAGTAGTTACACACTGATGGAGACGTTGTTTCAACTATTGGTAGCAGCGCTGGAAGTCTTCAGTGTGTCCGTAACGCTCTTTTGGATGTTGTCTAAAGTCCCGAAATGACGTTCTTTGCGGAGATTTTTCAGTTTAGAAAAAAGGAAAAGTAACAGGGACTGAGGTCAAGTGAATAGGGAGGCTAGGGAATCACAGGAATGCCCTTTGAGGTCAAATATTCTGTTAGGGAGAGGGCAGTGTGACATGGGGCGTTGTCATGATGGAATATCCGTTTGTCTGCAATGTCTGATTCACGCCAATTACTCTTTTTCTGAGCCTTTCAAGGACGTCTTTATAAAAAATTTGATTGACAGTTTGTCCCGGAGGAACAAATTCTTTGTGGACGATTCCCCTTTTGTCGAAAAAAACAAATCAGCATTGATTTAATCTTCGATTTGCTCATTCGAGTTTTCCTTGGTCGAGGAGAGTTTGCAGTGTGCCACTCTTGACTTTGCCTTTTGGTCTCCCTTCAAAAATCCATGATTCATCATCTGTGATCACACGACTACAGATATTTTGTTCATCAATGTCCTTCTGCTCAATTGTGAGGTTTTTCGGCACAATTTTCGCACAGTGCAAATGTTCAGTCAAAATTTGATGAGCTGTGAATCTGTTCAAATTTAATTGTTCACTCAACATTCTTAATGTTAAACGACGGTCTGATCCCACTAGAGTGTTGACAAGTTAACAACATAGACACATTCAAAAGTTGAAGTCAAAGTTAGTGCCATGGTTAAGAAGTGTCAGCTGTGGGAAGGAAAGTTCTTTTACAAATTTCTTCACTTTGAAAGAGTTTTTGGAGTCTAATGATGAGAATGCACCTTCACAGTTTAGTTGCCGTGTTTAGGTAAGGCGGATTCTGATAAGGGTTAGAGGAACGTACACTGTTGAACCTGAACTTAGGCTGGAACTAGATTAGGATAATGACTATCGCAAGTCAAGTAAAGATATAAAATAATTTGATTTCTTAGTGAAAAAATATACGGACGACGAAAGTTTAATAAATATTATTTGGACAAACAAAAACTTTGCCACCCCCTCCCCTTCCCATTACCTCTCCACCAAAGAGTTTCATTAAATTATCCTTATCTCAATCCCCTCCCCTCTGGAAGAATGAAAAAAAAGTTGAAGAATAAATGAAATGATCAATTTCTTTTGGAATTTTTCGTAAAGCAATATGGAATAAAAAGGAAAGTACAAGGTTTGGAAAACAATCTGATACTACCTTCACAAAAAGGTAGAACAGACTCAATGCGAAAAGTCTGACCTGAATGTTTAGCACATCTACACACGTCAGTGTAAAATTTTTTCCAAAATAGATCATCTGTCTCACTAGATTAGACAAAAAGACGACAAAGAAGAATAGTAGTTACATCTTCAGACGTTGTTTCAATAGACTTAGGCTGGAAGTCTTCAGATTTCTAAAGGCCGAAATGACGTTCAAGGAGAAACAGGGACTGAGGTATAATGAATGAATGGACAGAATGCCCAAAGTTGAGAGGGCAAGTTGACACGTTTTCATGATGGAACAAATTTGTCTGTAAAAGTGATAGCTTGTTAGGAACAAATCCCTTTTGAAAAAAACATCACGCCAGATGATTGGTCCTCATAGAGAAATTCAAGGACGAAAAAAAAAATTTGATGAATATCTGGACGGAGGAAATAATTCTTTGTGGTTAATAAATCGAAAAAAACAAATAAATTGAGAATCTTAGATTTAAATTGGAGTTTTCCTTGTCGAGGAGAGACACGGTAAAATTGAAGAAATTTTGTTCATAAAACAGATAAAGACAAATCGACAAGAACACTAAACCTAAATTTGATAGCTGGGTCATAACATTGATACGGTCTGAAAACTGTTGACAGGTTAACAAAAAGGTAAATATGGCCATGATAAGAAGAAGAAAACAAAATTGAAAGAAGGATCAAGATCATGAAAATAACAAAGCAAGAACCAGTTTAGTTGAGGAAAATTAGAAAAAAAAACGGATTCTGGTACGGACCTATAGTAAGGAAAGACACTGTTGAACCTGAAGAATAATGGAACTAGATTAGGATAATGACTATCGCAAGTCAAGTAAGATATAAAATAATTTGATTTCTTAGATAAAAAACTGGACGACGAAAGTTTAATAAATATAGTGAACGAATTTGGTAAAACAGTAAAGGACCTAAACCTAGGTCAGACCAGTGACATTTCGTGGACCTCTAAGACAACGTTTGCGGTGTTTGCGATCCATCTGTTGGGAATCATTGCACTAGAGCTTTTGTTTTTGATCTTTGCGTGGTTTTTTGCTCACTGTGGTTTTCTTGACTGAAACCATTTTTTTTGGACGGTGTTTTAGCTGCTTGTCTGCATCATTCAATTTATTTCTCAATATTTTGGACTGGTATTTTCTCGTTGTAGGTTTTAGATTTTTATTTTTTATCCTCAATTTAAAAAATCGTATTTATAATTCATTTATGGCATCGCCATATTTTCTTCGGCTATTTACCTGAATACTGCTTTAAATAGCCTTTTAAACAGTAAGCGTTGGATTAATTCATGATTATTCAATAGGAGGTTATGCGTAAATAAACCGCTAACGTAACAGGATTTGTAATTTCCGAGATTAACCAATTGTTCACCATCAGGTATTCGACCTGATTCTATTGCTATAGTGTGTAATGACGAAACAAGGAACGTACTATATTAAAAGCGTGTTGCGGTGGAGCAGACCAACGGATCAGCTTTTGTAGTTGAAAACCGCACATTACTATATTGTATGGGGAAGGACTGCTGCAATGTTCGATTGTGTCTCATGCGAGGAAAGATTGACAATTACGGAGTACTTAGGCATAGTTATCGCTATTAGTAACGGTTTCATTACATCGATACATATAAAGTGATTGAGTGAAACCTGTCACATTTTATTTATTATTATATATTTTTTTATTACTATTATTAATTATATACGTCATAAAATTCCTTTGAAAGTTATTACTGGATTATCAATATAACGTATCTGTTAAGATTTCATGTACACACAATCAGCACAGGCACGTCATATTGATATCAATTTAAGGCACCCATTGATCGCAGGCGAAAAATGATCAACCGATGATATAAATAAAGACGTTCATTTTTTGACAACATTTTGACGTCTCTTGCTTAACGTCAATGTGTTTTCTACCTCTTATTTTTCTTGGTTTCACGTCTGATCATTTCAACCTGGTATCTTGTGTCAAAGATCTTTAACACTACACTTTTTCCATTAAATGTTTCTCTTTCCGTGCATCTGCCTTCTGCAGATAATTGATGAGGATTCCATCTTGGTAAAACCCAAAAAATGGTCGCCATGAGCTTTCTGGCCGATACAACGGTCTTTGCTTTCTTTGGAACTGATTCGTCCTGAAAAGTCCACTGTTTCAACTGTTCCTTGGCCTCCAGTATGTAATGGTGGATCCAAGCTTCATCATTGGATTGCGTTGAATCCTGGTCGGACACTCCTCCGAAACAGTCACCCGATTTCGTTTTTGCTCCGGTGTGAGTAAAAGCAGAAAAAATGCAATAACATGAAAACAGAAATCAAACATAAAGCAGATATATAACAAACAAATAAAATTGAAATAATGGGAGCAGGCATTTTGGAAGTTACTGGATGGTGACACAAACCCCACCCTGTGCAAAGTTCCGGGTAAGAATCGAATATTTATTTTATTACAGATCATTACATGAAATTAAATTTCATCAGGTGCTATGCGAGTTGGTGTGGGATCACCGATGGAAATTCCTGTTTCGGTGGACATCTGCCCGGAGTCTGAATCATCTGTTCTGGTTCCGGAATCTGCAAAAGGCACGATAACATAGAAAATGAAGAAATCTCATCTTTCTGAGACAACGAAAACATAATATTTATCAACGGCAGAATTGCAAAGATTAGTTTTGTTGGAACAATTGGAAGTTCTTAGGTTAAAGAAAAGAAAATTGCTGAGAGAGTTAGAACAGGAAAAGTTCTTACTTGCGGAAATTGTAGATAAATTGTTCCAATGTACTTGAATAGTGCGATATTTAGGTTGAGCTTTTGGATTTAAGTTTTTGTTTTTTATTAGATTTTGTATTGCTTGTTTTGGATTATAATTAGGTTTTGCATTTATGATATTTTTTATATTTTCAATAAATTTTCTATTACAATTATGACTTTCAACTTACCCTACAAGTTTTGTTGAAAAATAAGATGGGCAATTTCCTCCTGCCGTCGCATTCCACTTCTCCTGATATTAATGTCGTCAAACGGGTCGATGGCCGCAGTGGTTAGGCGGCTGACTATCGTTGTGAGAGGACGATAGGCGCCGGGGTTCAATTCTCTGGAGGGACGGTGACATTTTTTCAGAGAGTTTAATCCTGGATCGACTTGCCAGTCGCTGTTGGGAGCAAAGTGATTAACAGCGCGGCACCATAAAAGGCGATATGATGCTGTCACAAAGCCGTTTGAACACAACTTACACACACAAAACTACACCGCGAGAGTTGCAGTGATAGCCAGACAAGCGATACAGCTTACGGAGTCACTGTAATTAAGCACCCACCACATTAAAAAAAAATCATTATTTGCCTCAATACGGTTATTTACATCGTTATTAAGCTTCACTTCTCCCAATTGGAAGTCTCGATCTTGTAGTGCTTTTGCAATGTTGTGTAGAATAACGCAACAAACTATTAATTTAGGAATGTTTTCAAGCTTCACTCGAACTTTATATTGCAGTATTGGTAATCTTTGCTTCAACTGTCCAAAGCTAAGCGTTGCTTTGGACATCGTCTTTCCTTCTTTAACAAATTATTGTATCGGATTTCTAGTGGTGTGTTAGGGTTTTGATAAGGAGTTATTAAACAAGATTCTATTCCATACCCTTAATCTGCCACGAGCAAAGCTCGTTGTGTGTGCGACAAATAACTGCACAAATATAAGACGTTTTGCAAAATTTACTGTCATGGGTACAACCAGGTCATTGTACATCTACACTTGTAAATTTGTCCTGTGCATCGCACGTTGCTTGCACATTAATGCTAGTAAAACATTTTTGGTTTATATATTCATCTCCGAATTGGGAAGGCTTTCAAATATGAACACAATCCAGTTAACTATGACTGAAAACGTATAAATTTGCTGCCAAAGACGCTGGGCTTCACATATTTCCTCATTTCAAGAAGGAAACTTGATCCATACGAGGGAGCGTTTTTATATTTGCGGAATGAGCGGGTTGTAGGGGGGTGATTAGGCGCATTGGGGGCGTGGCCTGTGCAGCGACTCATAATTAGTATAAATACGAAGTTTCATTGTTATTAGACAGTTAGCCTTTGAGCTATCGTCAACCAAGTAACATAATCAGGAGTGAAAAGTAAAATATGGAAAAAATAGAGTGTTCGCGTGCATTTTTGGACCTCTGTAATGATGACAAGGATGGTGTATTGAGTCGAATTGTTACTGGAGACGAATCTTGGGTTCATCATTATGAACCTGAGTCCAAACAAGACTCCATGCAGTGGCATAAAAAGGGCACAGCACCTCCCAAGAAATTTAAAGTGTCACAATCAGCTGGGAAACTCATGGCAACGGTATTTTGGGACTCGGGAAGGAATATTGTTGATTGATTGTAAAGATAAAGGTGTTTCTTTAACCGGAGAATATTACGCTTCAATATTAGAGCGACTAAAAGAAGCCATTAAAGAGAAAAGACGGGGAAAATTGATGAAAGGTGTGCTGCTTTTGCACGACAACGCGCCCGTCCACAAGAGCCGCGTTGCGTTAGCTGCCCTGCATAAAGGTGGGCTTCGAAATTGTGAATCACCCACCCTACAGCCCAGACCTGGCCCCGAGTGATTATTACCTGTTTCCGAAAATGAAAAAAGAGCTGCGGGGTAAAAAATTTACTGCCGATGATGAAGTCAAGGAGGCAGTTTCGGCGTATTTTGCAGATAAAGAGAAATCATTTTTTTTATGAGGGTATAAATAAATTAATTGAAAGATGTGAAAACTGTATCCGTCTTGCAGGTGAATATATTGAAAAAGAAAAATAATTTGGTTTTTTTATTTCCACCCCTTATCCCCCATTCCGCGAATATAAAAACGCTCCCTTGTAGATTAGCTTTCTGCTAAATTTTTTGTTCATTACTTCAGTTGTTTTTGGTGCAGCATTTTGTTTACGGTGCAGCAAATGCTTTTCCTTCGGTTGTAAAGTAAATGCTCCAAACTTATTTACTATATATTTTCAAGATTTTGCTTCATGAATTTGAAGTAAAAGCATTTACTACGTTTTATTCTCTGCTATCTCGAACCAAGCTTGAATCGGCGATCAGCTAACACGACATCATGAATCTTATCGATCATTTCAGTGTTGGTAGTGGTTTTTGGCTGAAGCTGATGGTCGAAAATGATGGAGTAGATTCGCCATGAACCTCTAGCAAAATATTTCGAATTTCCGTGACTGTTTTCCCATCCATCCAGAAGTGTTTTATCACTGTACGAAAGTCGATTTTATCCATTTTCTTGCCATACAAAACACACAATTTTCCAAAACTGTGTTCTGAGGCATTACGATCATCAGGACACAGTTGTAAAGTCAATCCGGAGATATCTTGTATACAGGGTCATTTAAAAAATTAGCCTCGTTATTGCTATTTATCGTCTCTTGATATGTTTTTTTTTTGTACATTTCTTTGTTTTGGCACACAACGCATGTCGAGAGGATAATGCTATATTATTAAATTATTGAAAAACTAGAATGGAGTACGTTTTTGTTTTATTTGATTCGTCGTACAAATCGAATTGGAAGAGCGGATGCAAACAATCTCTTATTTTCAAAACACAAAACTAACAAATTCCATTACGGAAGTGGGATTAAAAGCAAAGCTTTTATCTCTCGAAAAATATTAATTTTCAAATGGACACACGTATACATACATGCACTTATGAAGGTATTTGTTAAAACAACAATGAATTCTTTCGATTGTACGAAAGGTAAGTATTAAAAAGAAATAAACCCGAAGCTACATCTTGACGTAATATAGTAAGTTCAACAGTAGACGCTCAGGAAACGTATTAAGTTAATTGCATTGGGAAAATGGCGTTTTGCTGTAAACATACGCAGCTATATAGAGATCTGTGATAATTAATTTAGCACAGGCGTCATACGCTAGCAAACTCAAATACCATTTAAGCGATGATAGCTAAAGTGTTTTGTCAACATAAGATTAAAGTGGTAGAGTTATCGCTGCTTGAGTGTAGATGTGATATATCCGTTTTAAGTTTTATGATTATCTTAACCTAACCTTGTTTATATCGATATTATACTACGGGAACGTAAAAAATCGGATACAATTTTTTTTTTACTACAGTGAAACGATCCTCTACCAGCGAAAGATTTATTTATGTTATGTTCCCTGTGTGTTTGGGCGAAAGCCGTTCCATTACTACTACAGGAAAACGAATTTAAAATTTTCCACTTTGTAAATGGTCGGCCGCCTGTTGTGTTGAAAAATACGGCACAAATGTTCAACGCGCTCTATATTTCTGAAGAACCCTTCAGATTGTTTTAAGCGAACGTTGAAAATTCTATTTTTACAGAATGGTACTCGGCGTTAGTGTATTGGGGAATCCATTTTTCGTCGCTATTATTTCAGGGTAGTACCCGAGTACCTGGGTTATATTTTTACGTAGCGGATAGTGCAGGGAGATACTTTAATTTTTCTATTATTGAAGGTAGATAGAAGTAATAAGATAAAGGATTACATTGTTCGGACGAAATGGGAATCTGCAGATGGGATTATAAAGAAATGTAACGGATTGTATCAGATTTAAGATGCATTACAAGTTGATTTTGCAATAATAGTAATGTGAAATGAACGCATTTTAAATGCGTGTTAGTACAGTTTTGCAATTCTCCCCTATTCCTCTTTTTCCATGTGTTTGAATCAAAGTGTTAGTATGGTCCCTCAAAGGACTGTGATAGGATAAAGGATGAAATTGAAAAATAAATAGGAGGGAAAATTTGAAATATTGATTTTATCATTTATTGCGTTAGTGTGTTTTAGATGTGAGTGTTATGTAATGTTGAACTTTTAGTTTTAGAAGAACTTTAATTTATTTAAATGTAGAGTTTCTTTGTAGTTAATTGAACCAACCCAAACTCCATAGGGGAAAAAAACTTTACAGGAACAAACTAATCATATGTGCTGCATTCTATCGAAAGTTTAAGAAACTATTCTTCTGACATGTAAGAAAGCAGGATGCATTTATTTTTTTTTTAGGTTGGGTGATCAATGTTCCACGTTTCATTAGTCCTGCTCTAGAAGAGAACATCCTTCATTCTTTTTCTTTAAATTTAATTAAATGATACTGTACAAAATTACCTAGTAATGACCGCATTAGTAATGAATTTGGCAATGTTATCGGCATACATACGAGGGAGCGTTTTTATATTCGCGGAATGGGGGATAAGGGGTGGAAATAAAAAAACCAAATTATTTTTCTTTTTCAATATATTCACCTGCAAGACGGATACATTTTTCACATCTTTCAATTAATTTATTTATACCCTCATAAAAAAATGATTTCTCTTTATCTGCAAAATACGCCGAAACTGCCTCCTTGACTTCATCATCGGCAGTAAATTTTTTACCCCGCAGCTCTTTTTTCATTTTCGGAAACAGGTAATAATCACTCGGGGCCAGGTTTGGGCTGTAGGGTGGGTGATTCACAATTTCGTATCCCACCTTATGCAGGGCAGCTAACGCAACGCGGCTCTTGTGGACGGGCGAGTTGTCGTGCAAAAGCAGCACACCTTTCGTCAATTTTCCCCGTCTTTTCTCTTTAATGGCTTCTTTTAGTCGCTCTAATATTGAAGCGTAATATTCTCCGGTTATAGAAACACCTTTATCTTTATAATCAATCAACAATATTCCTTCCGAGTCCCAAAATACCGTTGCCATGAGTTTCCCAGCTGATTGTGACACTTTAAATTTCTTGGGAGGTGCTGTGCCCTTTTTATGCCACTGCATGGAGTCTTGTTTGGACTCAGGTTCATAATGATGAACCCAAGTTTCGTCTCCAGTAACAATTCGACTCAATACACCATCCTTGTCTTCATTACAGAGGTCCAAAAATGCACGCGAACATTCTACGCGCTGTTGTTTTTGCGGCGGCGTGAGCATTCTCGGCACCCATCTTGCGCTGACCTTAGACATGCCGAGATGATCGTGTAGGATTTTAAAAATTGTTGTACCGGATACTCCAACCATTTCTGCGAGTTGTTTCTTCTTTAGTCGAGCATCTTCGAGTACAATTCTTTCAACTTTTTGGATAAGTGCTGGCGTGGTCACCTCAATGCTCCTGCCCGGCCTCGGGTCGTCTTCAAGGGATTCCCTTCCTTGTTTAAATAAACTATGCCACTTGTACACCATGGTTTTTCCTGGACAAGAGTCGCCGTAAACCAATGACATCTCATTCATTATGGTCGCGACTGATTTTCCTTGCCTGGTAAGGAACTTTATAACGGCACAATATTCGATTTTTTCCATATTTCACTTTTCACTCCTGATTATGTTACTTGGTTGACGATAGCTCAAAGACTAACTGTCTAATAACAATGAAACTTCGTATTTATACTAATTATGAGTCGCTGCACAGGCCACGCCCCCAATGCGCCTAATCACCCCCTTACAACCCGCTCATTCCGCGAATATAAAAACGCTCCCTCGTATTAAAATCGCAACTGAGCCCTGATAACAAGCAAAGCTGCGATGTGTAGATGGAAAACAGCAAGGGACCAGAATTTAGAAATGCCAGTTCAGACTTGAAACTACCCAACATAACACGTTGAGATCTATGACTGAGATAGTTTTTGAAAAAATTTTGTGCAGTGAAGTTCAAACTAGCGTATTTCAGGATATACAAAAGCATATCATGATTTATTTATTTGGAGAAATTCCAAAAGGATTAGAATTAAAAGTTTATTATCATCAATTGATCTAATGATATCATATAGAGATATGAGCTAATTCTTTTGACAGCGTGGGTCTCCAAGACCTTTGACAGCGTGGGTAGGATATTAATGGGTGTAAGGTCAGTAAAGTCCTTCGGCGAACTAATCTTAGGCAATGGAGTAACATGAGCAATTTTCCATATTTTCGGAAACACAGCATTCAACCGGTAATAATAATATGAGGGACGGGATCAAATCAGGGCAACAAAGATACAACATCTTAAAATTAATGTTGTCCGAACCTGGAGTACTAGGAGTAATATTTGATAGAAATTTTAGAATGAAGACATCATCTACAGTTGGAAAAGAAAATCTCAAGTTAGGGACTTTAAAGTTACTATTATAGAAAGATAACACTTCAGGATCGGGTTGAAATTGAAGAATGCTGGTGAAATACTTTAATTAATTTGATCAACGTCCTGAAGGAAGCAGGAATATTTGTAGTTGACTTGGAGTGAACATTAAGATCACCCAAGACTTTTGTAATAATCCCAGTGTGCAGGCATATTAGACTTTTTAAACTTCCATAAGGCTTTGTCATTTGTATTTTTTACTGAAGATGTACTCAATCATATTTGTCAGCAATCAGAGTTATATGCCAAGCAGATGGGTGTTGAGTTCAAAACTAGTAGCGAAGAAATAAGAACTTTCTTGGGAATATTGGTAGTAATGGGTATTCACAGTCTTCTTAGTATTCGTCTGTATTGGTCACTTGATTAAAACTTCCATGCATCGCGGATAGCAAATGTAATGAATTTGAAGAGATTTTTGACAATTTTACGCTGACTTCATCTCAACAATAATGAAGACGCACCAGCTAGAGGGGCACCAAATTTCGACTCCTTATCGATTTAAATATTTCTTACCAAATTGCTTCAACCCTTCACGTGAATTATTTATAGATGAAAGTATGGTCGAATTTAAAGGTAGATCTAGCTTCAAACAGTATTTACATATGAAACTAACAAAAAGAGGTTTTAAAATATGGACAATTGCATGGTTATCTTTTAAATTTCAAAGTCTATGAAGGAAAATATTCAAATTTAAATAAAACTCTGGGTGAACGGGTTGTTTTGGACATTAGCAAAAAATTTTTGATAATTATTATTTTGCTACATTTATGTTACTAGCGAAATTACTTGACCATGACACATTCGATTACGGTACGCTTAGACGCAATTGAAAACAAAATCCCGAAGATTTATTAGGTGAGGATAAAACTATGTGAGTAGGGGAGATTATGATTATGCGCAAAGTAATGATCTATCCGTTATAAAATGGCGTGATAGAGGCAAGAAATCGGTACTAATAGCTAGTTCAATGCATAATCCAGTTGAAGAAAGAATTGTGCAACGTACTGACAAAGTGGGCCAAAAACAATCTGTTTGAAATGTCCCTCATCTGTTTTCGGCTATAACAAGCATATGGGAGGCGTCGATTTATTCGACCAGTTGTTTTATCGACATACTACACTCGGGAGCAAAAAAATCGACTCAGACCGCACTCTCGCAGAATAATGTCCCTGGTATAAAAAATATAACATAAATTCCAGTTTTGCTTTTCAAACCTTGAAGTTCAAGATCTTAGCATGAAAATGAGTGCACATTCTTCTAAGTTACATTTCTTTTTCTTTGAAAAAATAAAGTTATGTTTTAGGATGCTAAAACTTCAAAACAAACGCGGAAAACTTAAAAGAATAGACTAGGTAATATCAAGTACATTTTTATTTTAATTTTCAAAAAACATTATTAATATTTAGTGTTACCGCCCCTAGCCCTAATTACCGCTTGTAAACGATTCTTCATGGAATGAATAAGTTTAATCGCGCTGTCTTGCGGGATAGCGTCCCACTCTTCGGTAACTGCTGCTTGAAGTTCAGCTCTCGTAACTGGTGCAGGATTTCTAACCCGAATTTTCCTTTTGAGTTCATCCCACAGGTGTTCAATAGGATTCAGGTCTGGGCTGCGCGTCGGCCAGTCCATAATTCGTATTTCAAGTTCTTGCAAGTAATGCCTTACGGAAACTGCACTGTATGGACGGGCATTATCTTGCATGAGAATAAAGGTTTCCCCGATAAAACCAACGTAAGGAACGACATGGTTCTCTAGAATTTCTTGGATGTATCGGTTCGCAGTCAAACCTCCTGCTCGGCCGCCGGTTTCAATAAAAACCAGCTCGGTTTTTGCGTCCATAGAAATGACAGCCCACACCATACAGGAACCTCCTCCAAAAGCCACCTTTTCTGTTATGCAGCATTGTGCGAATCTTTCTCCCGGCCTTCTGTATACTTTTGCTCTTCTGTCACTGCCGTGAAAACACACTCTGCTTTCATCCGAGAACAGTACAGAGCCCCATTGCTCGTTTGTCCAATCAACATGCTCTCTTGCGAAACGGAGACGAGCTGCTCGATGCGCTGGGGTCAATTTTAGACCCGTAGCTGGCCTTTTTGGACTAAGGTTAGCTGCCTTGAGTCGTCTTCTGACTGTCTACCGACTAACAGCCACTCCCCGCGTTTCTCTGAGCTCCCGTTGAATTTGTACGCCGGTGAGAGCCCGATTTCTTAAAGAGCTCTGGACAATGAAACGGTCATCTCTCACTACTGTGCACCGCTTTCTGCCCGAGCCTCTTCTTCGATGAAAGCTACCATTCTCCTGGTATCTTCGGTAAACTCTTGACACGGCAGACTGACTCATGTGCAGCACACGAGCGACTTCCCGTTGATTATGGTCTTGTTGCAATAATGCAACCGCTTGAGCCGCTACTTCGGTTGTAGTATCCATTAGCAGCTAATATTCCTAAATGTAGCTGACGGAAATGTATACCGGTTGATGTTTGACAGCCAACTAATACAGGTTGATAAGGTAGAAAGCCTTTTAAACGACCTACTGGCTTGCAAAGAACAATGATGTCAACTTATACAAAATGTTGTGATTATCGATCACAACAAATTGTAGGGTAGTCTAAGTGTATAAGAAACGTAAGTTAAAAGAATATGCACTCATTTTAAAGCTAAGATCCTGAACTTAAAGATTTTGAAAGCAAAAGTGGAATTTAAGTTTTAGTTTTTGTGCCAGATGTAATTTAATGCGAGTGTGCAGTCTGAGTCGATTTTTTTGCTCCCGAGTGTATATTTCATGAAAGTCAAGAGGATGGTGGATGAAAATATTTCCACGAAAAGTTCTGTTACACAGTAAAAGAAAAGATCTTCGGTCAATTCACCGGAACCTCATCAGCAGATGCCCTGTCTCGGTAACATCCGTTTCGCAAATCTGCTGATGAGGTTCCGGTGAATTGACCGAAGATCTTTTCTTTTACTGTGTAACAGAACTTTTCGTGGCATTACCCTCCTCATCCAAAAAATATGCTGAAGCATATTTGCATTAAAATTACCCGGCACCTCCACCACTACGGAACTATGGAACTTTTTGTAGCAATATTCTATTACCTTGTGGATGCGTGCATTGGAAACTCTCAGCGATTTTAAATATGTTCATTTAACGTTATGAATAGGAGGATAAATTACGGAGACTCTGTAGAAAATTAAAAAATCCATTCGCATTCATATTACCCTCAAAGAAGCAAGAACCAATTATTCTTTCTTTTAGTAGTCCACACCAAACGTTAATTTTTTGGATGGAAACTGGCGAAGTCTAGCTATAGCTATTCTATTTAATCAGGATCCATCACCAAGATTTCATACTCACAAAAGTGCACAACAACAGTACATGCATACATAATAGTTAAATAAAGATAAAACCAGTGCTTCACAAAGTCGCTCTTTCACAGTTGAGGTCAAAATATACCTATTATGAATATATAAACCTTAAGGCTGCATAGGCTTTCCTAAGTAAGTAGGAAACATGATCCCTAAAACGCAAACGTACATCAACATAAAGACCAAAATTTTTAGTCATGTTAGAGAAAGATAATGTGGTATTTGATATTTGCAAATTAAAATTGGCCTTCAAAAATTCAACTCGACTCCTAGAACCAAAGAGTAGAACATCAGTTTTCTTTGAATTTCGAACAAGATTATGCTGGAAAGCAACTTTCGTAATCGTATCAGGATCATCGTTGCATCGTTGCAATCGCATGCATTCCTCGCCCATCCTCATGAGAGGGAAATAAATATATTAATTGTGTCTCATCCGCATATACTTGTACATTACCTATAGTTTATAATCAGTAGTATGTATGATAAAAAGAAATGGACCAAGTATGGAACCTTGGGGAACTCCTGACAGCACATCCACTTGATGTGATAAGTTTACCCTGATACATAATTCATTGTTTTCTTCCACCGACCATCCATCAGCCCCTCCTCCTCCAACAAGTAACAAGTAAGATGAAATTAATACAACAAAACCTGCAACAGACTACCGATACACAGTTCAAACTTTGAATAGTCCAACAAAACCAATGTTGTTAATGAGTCTAAAGCTGTTATAATCTCGTTTAATCTCGTACTAAGTCCCTTTCTAAAACCAGCTTCATAGTTAGATAGGAGGAAAAAAAAGGCAAAAATTGATACCATGCAAAATGGAATGAACATCCTCAACTGTGACGAGCTTAAACTCAAAATAAAGAGCTGGATCGGGTCTGGTAGTATTGTAATAGTTTACAAAACCATCACAATTATTATTAATTGACTGAATGAATCCTGCAAAATAATCATTGACATCAGAAACATTAGCTAAATTATTTGGTAATTCGTACTCAGATGTTTTAATATTAAGCAATTTAAGGGAGGACCATACCTGCACCTTCTTTGCATTGTCAGATTTAGCTGCAGAATCTAAAAATTTTTTTTAATCTTGTTTAACTATTTTAACAGTAAAGTTTCGCAGTTGCTTGTATCTATACCAATCCTCAGGTAATCGACTAGATTTGAAAGTTTGAAGCGCTTTATCTTTTATTCTAATAAATATTTTTAAATTTTCGGATATCAGTAAGAGTAACTTTAGAATCAATGTTCTCTTCCCGAATGATAGTATACTATGGCAGGATATGCAAGTGATCAATGTTCTTAAAATTCCTATACTTAATTAATCTAGGTGGTGACTGATATACAGTTAAAGACAACTCAAAAATGCTAATCTTCGATTTGATATAAGATCTGCTGAAATAGTACCAGTAACAGTTACTAATTTCGGTTCTGATATGAAAATAGGATATCTATGTTCAAAGGTTTTTTTGATATACTAGTTGCATGTTGTGAGAGACATAATCTGACAGTAAACCCCAGGAGGAAAGAATATTAAAAAATCGTTGCTCAGACAGGTAAAAAGCAAGATGCTTACATGCCTCCAATGTTTATATTCTCGAGAGAGAGAAAACAGGGAGAGTCTTGCATCCTCGACAAGTTCAGGCAAACTCATTACACTGTGGCAAGTAACGTCCTTATTTGGGCCTGGCTTTGTGAAAGCTGCAACCGTGGAAACAGCTCTTGATGGATGCATATCTATTGGATGTTGAATTCATGCCATCAACCGCGATTGATAATTAAAATTAGTAGGAGATAAAGTCCAGGCTGTTAACACGCAATCAGCCCCTTCAGTCCAGACTGTTTCCGAAATGCTAGCTTCTAGATTTTTAGGACCACCAATAGAAGGGAAAATTGGTACAACACAAGACACAACAGCTAATTTAAGAGCCCAATGATTTATAGTTCATTTTAGCAATTTTGACATTCAAAAAAAAAGTATGAATAACCATAAGCACGAACTATAAATCTAGGCCTTAGCTTACGTCCAAATTTATAATTCCCTCTCACGTGATTTTGATGTAAATAGAAACTTGTCAAAATTGCACGCACAGCCCTAAGCATCAGTACAAAAATATAGAACAAGTTCATGAATGGCAACTTCGATTTTGTGTTTCAAGGCTTCAATCATCTCTAGATGGTAAGCGTAACATTTATCCTTAACGCCTCCACCCTATTACAAAAAATTATCCAACGAGATCAGATCATAGCTTTGAGGCGGCCAATTGATATCAGAATTTCGGCTGATGATGTCCAAAAGTTCAAACTAAAATCAAACGCGGTTCATGTCATCCTCCTCAATTTGTGAAACAAAAATTCATCGAGCATGGCACAGTCATGGTCGCCATTGAGTATCGGCTTCTCAATGATGACGTTTGGATTCTCTAAGCCTCAAATGCGACAATTTTTGTTTGTTGACATAGCCTTCGATGTGGAAATGGGCGTCATCTGAAAAGATGATTTTTCGGTAAAAATGCTCAGCGATCTCCGATCTATCGAGCGAACCCAAAACGCATCGGATAGTCATGAGGCTTCAATTCTTCGACTAATTGAACTTTGTAAGTCTACATACCGGACGTCTTCAAGCAAAATTTTCCTCAGAAAAGTGCGAGAAACGTTCAGGATGTTAATAACGGTCTTAGATCCTCTATCTCATACTAGGTCGGATTCACAGTCCTTTAGATCCTTTACATCAAATGTCAGAATATTCTTGGCTGTGGAGGTTTGTGCCAGTGATCCTCCAAGAAAATGTGCGTCTTAGCAAGCCGGAGTGTTTGCCGAGGTTGTGGTGGGGAATGGAATGGTGATGGTGACTAGAATCAATCTTGTGAGTTGGTTTATTGTGCTTCGATGCTTAAGAAATGTCTAATCGGTGGTGGTCAATCTTGGGGCTCTAGGATACTCAGAAGCAAGGGGTTTGTAGCTAATGACGGTCCAATTTCATGAACTTAAAACTGAATTGAAGACCTATCATAAAATGTCAAACATAAAACCAA
Organism: Holotrichia oblita; assembly: GCA_023690525.1. Classification (NCBI taxonomy): domain Eukaryota; kingdom Metazoa; phylum Arthropoda; class Insecta; order Coleoptera; family Scarabaeidae; genus Holotrichia; species Holotrichia oblita. Next base: position 9,078,976 of record CM043018.1, read on the forward strand.
TTTTCCGTCAATTCTGTCATTAATTGGTCGTTATTATCCCGATTCTCTTCGTATGATAAATATTTTTTTGCGTAATAAGGTGAAACACGATAGCGTCTAATTTAATAATAAATTTAGCACAAAACGATTAACACAAAAAGATCTTCTGTATGTTGAAAATCAATACGAATTTATTGCATGAACACCTAATGCTTTGTATTTCCAATTAAATGTCTTCGCTAGATCTGCTAAGTAAACAAAACTGAAATTTCAATTAAAAGTTTCTTTTAATTGTATTCTGTCGATTTATTCATTGGAAATACTCCTCAATTCTATTCCATATCCATGACTATTTACGTTGTTAATTAACTTATATTGTTACCTGTTTATTTGCCGTAAGCTTTTCGAAAAAAATTTAACCGATCATTGGCTAGATTTATTTAAATGGATTTGCATTAAAACATGCTTTTAAAATCATTACACTAACTCTACAGGACGGTAAATCTAGACGGCTACAAAATAATGAGCACCTGCACGTGACCGGTTCGCAAATTAGTTTGAAATTTGAAATTAAATTATTCAATTATTTAATTCGAAACAAAATTCCATTCGTTTCATTTAAGTAGAACCGTATACATATCGTCCAGGAAAACGTTTGCTCTATTATCAACATTTCAACGCAAAACACATCATTATTTCATAAAGTTATATGAATGCCCCGGCCCTTCTCATAATCAATATCTCCCAGAATATAAAGGAACTCGCAAACGTAGAGAGAGGTCTATACTTTAACAGTACTGTACGTGAACAACATGTTAGAGGAGTATGCTTCAGGCAACCGGAGAAAAAGGACTAAGCTACAGGTAGTTTCCCTGTGGTTCGTAAGCTCCTCTCTATATATCATGTGACCTACATACATCGTTGATCGTATGAAGTTCAGGATTTCGAATGCGAAATATAATCTCACTCGAACTTCGAACTGTTTTATAAATATAAACTGTGTGATATTTACTCTTACGATACATTGATTTCTTTTTTTATTTTATATATTATTATATTTGTCATCTCTAAAGGACGAACTTCATTTAGTAAATCAGACAGAATTAAATGACCTTATTCGAGGTCTGAACTTGTCAAAAACTTAAGAAGAAATATTAGGATCTAGACTTCAAAGATGGAAGCTGTTCCAGCGTCTTCAGGTCTTTCATCCTACAATAATGTCGATGATTTGATGCTGACATGTCATCAACACAACTCAGAAGATTGGCGTCTTTCTATCGATGATTCGAAATTGAGTTTGAAAGCTGTCCTTCTTTATATGCGAAACGTTTATTTATCCATCCAGATTGGCTACGCAGTCCATATGACTCGTCTTCTCGACCAAATTAATTACAAAGTGTTCAAATGGCAGATCAGCACTGATGTCGAAGTTGTCGCAATTCTACTCGGTTTACAACTGGGGTACCTACATTGCTGTTTCCTTTGTGAGTGGGACAGTCGATCGAGAAATTCGCACTACGTTGTTGAAGATTGGCCAGTCAGGGCTCAGTATATTCCTGGACAAAAGAATATACGAGGGAGCGTTTTTATATTCGCGGAATGGGGGATAAGGGGTGGAAATAAAAAAACCAAATTATTTTTCTTTTTCAATATATTCACCTGCAAGACGAATACATTTTTCAGATCTTTCAATTAATTTATTTATACCCTCATAAAAAAATGATTTCTCTTTATCTGCAAAATACGCCGAAACTGCCTCCTTGACTTCATCATCGGCAGTAAATTTTTTACCCCGCAGCTCTTTTTTCATTTTCGGAAACAGGTAATAATCACTCGGGGCCAGGTCTGGGCTGTAGGGTGGGTGATTCACAATTTCGAAGCCCACCTTATGCAGGGCAGCTAACGCAACGCGGCTCTTGTGGACGGGCGCGTTGTCGTGCAAAAGCAGCACACCTTTCGTCAATTTTCTCCGTCTTTTCTCTTTAATGGCTTCTTCTTTTAGTCGCTCTAATATTGAAGCGTAATATTCTCCGGTTATAGAAACACCTTTATCTTTATAATCAATCAACAATATTCCTTCCGAGTTCGAAAATACCGTTGCCATGAGTTTCCCAGCTGATTGTGACACTTTAAATTTCTTGGGAGGTGCTGTGCCCTTTTTATGCCACTGCATGGAGTCTTGTTTGGACTCAGGTTCATAATGATGAACCCAAGTTTCGTCTCCAGTAACAATTCGACTCAATACACCATCCTTGTCTTCATTACAGAGGTCCAAAAATGCACGCGAACATTCTACGCGCTGTTGTTTTTGCGGCGGCGTGAGCATTCTCGGCACCCATCTTGCGCTGACCTTAGACATGCCGAGATGATCGTGTAGGATTTTAAAAATTGTTGTATCGGATACTCCAACCATTTCTGCGAGTTGTTTCTTCTTTAGTCGAGCATCTTCGAGTACAATTTTTTCAACTTTTTGGATAAGTGCTGGCGTGGTCACCTCAATGCTCCTGCCCGGCCTCGGGTCGTCTTCAAGGGATTCCCTTCCTTGTTTAAATAAACTATGCCACTTGTACACCATGGTTTTTCCTGGACAAGAGTCGCCGTAAACCAATGACATCTCATTCATTATGGTCGTGACTGATTTTCCTTGCCTGGTAAGGAACTTTATAACGGCACGATATTCGATTTTTTCCATATTTCACTTTTCACTCCTGATTATGTTACTTGGTTGACGATAGCTCAAAGACTAACTGTCTAATAACAATGAAACTTCGTATTTATACTAATTATGAGTCGCTGCACAGGCCACGCCCCCAATGCGCCTAATCACCCCCCTACAACCCGCTCATTCCGCAAATATAAAAACGCTCCCTCGTACTTCATAAGGCACTCCATAAGTGGAATCTGATAAAAGATTTCTACCCCCATTGCATATGAAGTTAAGATTCAAGATGAAAAATTTCGTCAAAGCAATGGAGAAGGTTGGTGGTGGATTTAAATTAAATTAAAACTTAATGCCAAGAACTTACCAGAGGAAAACAAAAGACAATCATGGAGCCAGGAAAGCATGGAAGGGGCTATAGAAGAAGTGTTGTCAGGTAGGGTGGGGTACTTGAAAGCCGCAAAAAGCTTCACTGTTCCACAAAGTACCTTAGATGATAGGGTAAAAAAGGCTAGAGCAAATCAGCTGACTTTTAAGCAAGCGGTTAGTGAAGATGGTTTAGGGCTGTGTACTACTGTATTTTCTGAACAAGAAAAAGAATTAGTAGATAATATGTTGCTATTAGAGAGTAGGCTTTTTGGTTTAAGTTTGAAAGATGTCAGAAGATTAGCATATGATCTTGCAACCAAAAATAAATGGAAGCATAAATTTAATAATGAAACCAAGATGGCCGGAACAGACTGGTTATATAGCTTTTTAAAAAGATATAAGAACAGGGTTTCTCTGCGATTTTCGTGGCGGCGTTATCAAGGCTATTTCAACAAACAGGCTGCTGAAAAATTTTTTGATTTGTTAGAGAGCCTGTATGAGAAACACAATTTTTCTCCTAGCGGAAATATGTATGAGTGCAGCCGGCAACTTCATGCCACCAATGTTTGTTTTTCCTCGAAAGAGAGAAAACCCCATGCTCATTGACGATGCACCACCAGGTAGCTTTGCTCAATATCATCCTTCGGGGAGGATGAAAACAGAAATTTTTGTGTATTGATTTCGAAAGTTTATAGAGTTCTCTAAACCATGTGCCGAACAGCCCATTCTCTTGATTTTGAGCGGCTATGCCACGCACATGAAGAGCCTCGATTTGATTAAGATGGCCCATGTTTTGTTGAGCTTGCCGCCATATTGTTCACATAGGATGCAGTCACTAGACCTGACCTTCATGGCTCCTTTAAGCACTTATTACCAACAAGATGTAGTAGATCAGTGGCTTGCAATACATCCTGGAAGAGTTGTCACCATTCATCAAGTTGCCAAATTGTACGGAGTAGCAGTAATACAGACTGCAGTAAATGGGTTTAAGCAAACGGGAATTTATCCAGTAAATAGAAACATTTTTCCTATAACCCATAACCACAGATAGGCCTATTCCTCCGAACGCAACCACCGTTCCAGAACAGAATTTGTTTCCAGAAGCAAGCTCTATTCGCACCTTGTAGTGCAAGTCTCCATCCAGAAGAGAATCTACCATTAGGAGGAAGTCTCGTTACAGAAGAAAACCCAATTAAAAGAGCAAATACTGCTCTAGAAACACAGAGGAAGCATGAAGTTTTAACTAAGCCTAGGCCGCTTTTGCAAGCAAATAATACCGAACCGTTTCCAAATGAGCCCTGCTGTTCCAAAAGCCTGAAACCACAAGCTATACCCAAAGATATAATGCCATCACTTCGAGCTGCAAGTAGGGAAACTAAAGCAAACAATCGAAGAAAGGGAAAACCTCTCATTTTATCATCCTCGCCATATAAAACTGAATTAGAATGTCAGTTAGAAGAAAAGAAAAAGGCGTATGCAAAAAAATTGCTATCAACGAGGGGAAAATTGATTTGTGATTCATAGACGAACTCAAAACAAAAAGAGAAACCTGGAAGAACCAATACAATAAAACAGTCTCATCAAGAAAAAACTAAATTCTTAATTACTGATTCTTCCATTGAAGACGATAAAAACACAGACGTTGATTGTTTATATTGTCATGAAGTATTTTTTGACTCGCAAAAAGGGCAAAGGCAAGGGCCCATGAAAGCTGCAGTCTTGCCCCATTTTCCCCTACAATTTGAAGAGACCTTAAATGACTTGGAACGTGGTTCTTGGAATGCTTGCCTAGTGTTATTATTATTATTATTATTATTATTATTATTAATTAATTAATGATTAATATATCTGTTGTCTTTTATCTATGACGGGAATATAACAAGACACCGTTTTCTGGGGCCAAAATAAAACTTCTTCCTAAGAGTAAATGTACCCGCCTCTACCTTCAATAATTAATAAATAACGGAGTGGTTTCTTTGGGATTCACGAAGCACGGTTGTATTTAATCCCCTTATTTATATTAAATTACATCCCTTGCTTCTTCATTGTTTTGGACTTTCTTATATGCCGACGCCGGATGTAACATCTCAGACTACTATTATTATTGTATTAAATTTGAGGCTGTAGCTCGGAGATGATAAATGACGTAGTTGATAATTTATCATCTCGACCAAAGTGCCTTCTTTATAATTGATCAAAATTAGTACGGATTTGTTACGTTATAGCGAAACGTGTTTCAGCTCTATGACAGAATCAGAAACTAAACTGTTGAAATTTTGTTACATTTTATACTACCTTAAACTATTTAAATGATGCATTTATATTGAAGTATACACATTGTAGATAGGAGATCACATCTATTTTACACCGAGCTTTATTGATATTTATACCTCGGTTGACGTAGTAACGATACTTTATTCATCAGATCCAGTAGAGGATTTAGTCAGCTTTAGCTCGTGTACAGCTGAAGGAATAAAATATTAAATGTTAGAAGATTGACGTTTGATTCGATGTTAGTAGGTTATTCCTAAATTATTTTCCCAGAAGTGTACAACGCGGAAATGGCAAAAATACAGAAAGAATTGGCTCGGATAATACACGTTTCTTTTTCATTGTTTCAATATAGTACCACTGTTGTATTACTCAAAATTGAAAACTACGTTGATGTTATTCTTTCCACATTAAAAATAAAGGTAGATTTTGATCTGGAATCCTAGAAATATTTGCTGGAGAAATACAATTTGTAATCGTTTGTCACTTTGGAAATATTTAACACAACATAATTACCAAAAAAAAGGATTGGAATTTTAATGATTTTTTTTTGTACGAGACAAATTAGTACCCTTTGTTTCCAACTCGTTGCATTGCTGCTTCAAAAATAAGTTATCTCTGGCCGGTTTATACAGTGTGTTCGTGCAGAGTGAGAACCGGCCTTGGTGATCTACTATTCTGCAAGCAGTCCAGGGACATCAATGTCTTGAATATGTTGGCTGGAGCAAAATGATTCTCTTCCTATGACTTGTCGTTTGATTTATGCAACGCTCCTATCTAGTGTACCTTAAGGTTCTGGGTATATGGTAAGTGCATTGGATCGTTTTTTCCTTTTTTTAGCTTTGCTTTGAGAGCTGAAGCAATAAACTATTTCGTTCTTCTAACCACTTGTAAATTGAAGGTCTCTACAGGCGATTTTTTTAAAATAAAATTCGAATTTAGTGATTAAAAAATAAAAACCGTAAAACATATTTTCCTTTTTTTATCTTTGCTTTTAGTCCTAGAACTTCGATATTTGTTTCATTCGAAAGATTATTTGGTAAGAGAGTGCGAGCCTATTTTTTTTTTTAATGAATATATTGGCTGGCTGCTCTTCGGTTCTCGGGTTCTCTGCCGTGTAGAAAGGTTGTGATCAAAACGTCAAGTACCACAACCTTTCTACACGGCAGAGAACCCGAGAACCGAAGAGCAGCCATCAACAGCGGCCGTGAAAGCCTGAAGACTACAATATATTTGCTATCACAGAAATTAAAGTTAGGCAGCTCACACTACTGCTTTTATATTTTCCAGCGAAGCAGATCCCTCCCCTTCATTGTACAATGCAAAATCGACAAAAATCTCTTTTTTATTGAGAAGTGATAATTTATTCACTTTTAGTGGCTGTGCGTGAAATCGTGTTGTTTTGCAGTTAGCAACAATACCAACAATAAAATTAGTGGAGTGCTTGAGAAATCGTCTTTTTCAAGACTGAAATTTTTATTTGTAAGACGGTAGATTTATAAAAATCAATATTGATTACATTTGATAACATTTTAGAAATTAATTGCATTTATTTTGTTGACTTCGGTTTCCAAAAATTTCAAAGTGTAAGTATTGGACAATCTATGTAAATTGTCTGTACTTTCAATTTCTAAATGTAAAAGCAAAAGGATGCTGTTGAAGAGAGTATGCATCTCATTATATGTAGTTGCTTGATATGAAGTTAAGATGTATGGAAAGAGAAGAAAAATATTGTTACAAACCTTAAAAAAATGCAGAAATATGTTAAGCCAGGAATATCCGCGAAATATACAGAAGAGTACCTATGCCAAAGCAAAAATATCAAAAAATAAAAGACCAAGATTAAAAATTGTTAGAAGACCAAATCGTCATGCAAACAACCCTGACTCTGACTATGGACTAGACAATGATATTATTGATGATAAAACCGAGGAAGAATTAACGTCAATGAGAGATAATTTTCTGTGAGAATTGATATTGACTAATCCCATTGTGATTGAAGACCAAACAAAAGGACAACGTGAGAACCCGATTTGGTTTAAAGAGAAAAGAAATCGCTTGACAGCTAGTAACTTTGGCAGGATATGTAACATGAGGGCCAAAATTAATACTGCAAAATCTGGTAAAAAGTATTTTATATGGAGCATGAACATTCGAATAGAATTGAAGAAAAAGCCAAGAAAAACTTTGAGGCAGTTTATAAAAAACATGTGCAAGAATGTGGACTATTTGTACATAATAGAAATAAAATGTTCCTCTAAGGACTTGACTATAGTTGGTGCAATTAAAACAAAAAAAACTTGGATACTGTACAATTCAGAACGACGAGACAATTCATCTAAAAAACACACATATACAGGGTGTTAATAAAAAATTTTTACACAAACAAAACAAGAAAAAAATTCTAATATACTTAGGTCTAATACTCATTGGTTTTCGAGATAGAGCTTTTAAAAAAAAAAAAAAAAAAAACAATAAACAACTTAGATAGGGCTTTTTTATTAAAATACAACAAACAACGCATTTAGCGCACTTTAAAGTTATCGCAGAAGTTGTTCAACCTGTCGTCCTTGCACTTGTAAACAAAGTTGCAGCCGTCGTCGAAGAGACTCACGCACTTGATGGTAAACACCTAGAGTCTTTAGTTGTTGGCAGGCGTCTACAATTCGCTGTCAGAGTTCATCTTCTGTGTTCACTTCAGTGGCGTAAACGAGACCTTTTAAGCACCCCAAACAAAAAAAATCTAAGGGTGTTAGTTCAGGAGATCTTGATGGCCGTGCGACGGGTCCTCCCCGATCAATCCATCTGTTTACGAACCGTTTATTTAAATAGTTTCTTACTATATGCGACAAGTGGGCTGGTATTTCATAAGATCGCTAAAGTCTAACATCGTGTATCTAGAGAAATTAGCGATGATGATGAGATGATAATGTGTTTCATCAAATCTTAACAGTTTTGCCAAACTGTTCATTCGAACTAACTCTTTTTGTGGGTTATCGGGTTCCTAAGCTGTATTGCTTGTCAAGATTACTGCAAGTCTTCCTATTGGTGTAAATTAAGTGGAAATGTGTCGTCATTATGTAATTATAACTCTACAACGTAATGAATATAGTCAACATTAGAAACTTGTGGGAAGAGCACGCGAAATTTTTCAAATCATCCTTGAAAGCTATTTAAAATTGTGAAACAGATCTGCCTGCAAGCTGGCGCTTCATAATGGCCCACACGTTTTCGATACGATTTGTGTCGGGAAATTGGAAGGGGGAGGGGAGAGGGAAGGTGGACAATCATTTTCCTCCTTCTAGATGCGGCTTCCATGTTTCAAAAAGACCCGATTTTTGTTATCGGATCCAAACATATCCTTGGCTAATTTCAAAAGGTCATGTTTATAAATTTTGAATATGGTCAATTTTGGCCGAATTCAGATTTTGGGTGAAGGATTCTAACTATCCAAATTCGTCCATTGAGATGTATCCCCAGAAATTTTCTTCTTGGCAAGACTCCCGAACAACCGCACGAACACTTTCTCGTGCCTGCTCGACGTCGTTCTGGTTTCCCCACGTTCAGGAAGATCACCAAAATATGTTGATGCTTTATATGGCCATTTCGCAAAGAATTTGTTTGATTCTTTGGCTACAACAGAATATTATAATGTTGGTGCTTTTGTATGCGTCCATAAGAAGACAGCTACAGAATAGGTCCCAATGTAATTTAATGAATGTCATAGTCCACTCTAATTAAGATTTTTCTCGATGTGTGTTTATTATACCAAATGAGCAAAAATTATTTGGATAAGGGATTGCCATGATTAAGAAAACCACTGTCTTTGATAGGTTCAGTTTTTTTGTTAATGTTAATTAAATGTCAGTTTCGATTTGAAGTCTTATTTGACAGGGATTAAATGTCAGTTTCGTTTTAAAACTTTACTTAACATAGCATTTTCACAGTTATATAAGCGATTCATCATTGAATCTTATTTTCGTGATCGAAATCTTGAAAATGGGGTATGGAGCTACAGTACTGTAGCTTGCGTGCTTGAATTTCAACAACAGTTTCCTGATTTTGTGTTCTTGCAAGCCGACTTTTTCAATGTGGTCCGGAATTGTGTGCCAAAAGTTCATACAGAGCAAACTATTGAAAATGTTCGAAAAATTATTAACGCAGCATCCACAACATCTTTGCGAAGAGTCATACAGCAAGTTCCCGTATTATATGGTACATGGACGTTAACCCAACATTTATTGAACAACAATGACGTCTAGGATCTGACATTTTTTACAGATGAGGGCGTGGTTTCATTTGTTAGGGAATATCAATTCGCAAACATACGACAGACTCCCTGATCGAGCTAGTCGAAATTTACGGGCTCCATCAGCTGATTTCTGAGCCAACAAGGGTGACAGACACTTCAGCGTCACTGCTTGACCTGATTCTAATTAATGACAAAGAAGTAGTCGTGAATGTACGCCTGGGGATGGTTCATGGTTTTTCAGATCATAGCTTTGTGTCATGCATAATGGATATACCTGTTCCCCGTACTGAGCCCTTCCTCAAAACATACAGAGACTTCAAACACTTTATTTACGATGACTTCTATTTCCATTTAATCAATAGTCCATTTCAGCTAATATTTGACACCTGCGACATTGATGAGAAAGTTGGCATCTTTAATTCTATTATTATCACTTTGCTTGATGTTCATGCGCCTTACCGCACATGCAAAATTAGCCACCCTCGAAAGCCCTGGATAACGGATACGATTAAAACGATGCAGAAACTTAGAGACCGAGCCTTTTCGAGATTTAAGCGAACCAGTAATCCGGCGCATTTCTCCTACTACAAGAACCTTGAACTTAACCACCAGTGCTATCAGGCGGGAAAAGAGAGCCTACCTGGACCATCGCGCCCGAACTGGAAATGCCAAAACTTTCTGGTCAGATCTAAAAGCTCTTAATGTTCTCCCAGGTTCTAGCAGTGATAAGTCTTTGCCTGACCATCTGTCCAATGTTGACCACATAAACCACTTTTTCACCTCTGCTCCTGTAGCCCCAAATTCTCACCCTCATCTTCTTAATTTTTACGCTCTTGAATCAAACAGCCATGTGGCACTCAGTGATAAATTTGCCTTTCATAGCGTAACTGATACCGATGTTCTCCGCATTATAAACAAAATGTCCTCCAAGTCGATTGGGTGTGATGGCTTTGGCATTGACCACATTAAATTATGCTGCCCCTTCATCGTGCCGTTTATAACGCATATTTGCAACGCGTCCATTTCAGGTAGCTGTTTTCCCAGTGCCTGGAAAAAGTCTAGGATTTTACCTCTACCCAAGAAAAAGTTGAATCCTTATCGGACTTACGTCCCATCAGTATTCTTTGTGCGATATCTAAGGTGTTTGAAATTATTAGAGGAACAAATACGTTATTACATTACTTTAGCAGGTCCTAATCAGTCTGGCTTTCGTCCTGGCTACAACTGTGCTTCTGCTCTAACTGCCGTGACAGATGACATCTTTGCAACTGATCAGGGCAAAATTACTTGCTTATTACTTCTAGATTTCTCACGCGCATTCGACACCGTTAATCATGAACTCTTATTAATTCTCGACTCCATCGGTTTTGGTCCGAGTGCGTCTCGGCTGATTCAAAGCTACCTGTCCTTCCGTTGCCAGGAGGTGGAGCTGTCTGGCAAAACATCGAATACCCTCCCAGTGAGAAATGGAGTCCAACAGGGATCTATTTTAGGTCCACTATTATTTACTTTATATACGTCCAAGTTGCATAAGTGCCTTAATCATTGTTCTTACCACTGTTACGCTGATGACACACAGATTTACCTTTCCTTTAATAAGTCCGATCTTGCGTCAGCAAATGCTTCTATTAACTTGGACCTTGCTAATATTGTTGGTTTTGCCGAACAGCATTCCTTGAATATTAACACAAACAAAACATCCGTTCTTCTTTTTGGAAAGAAAATGATATTACATTTGCTACCGATAACTTGTCCATCAGAATCAATAATACAGTTTTGCCTTTCTCTGAGAAAGCCATGAGTCTAGGATTGCAGTTCGATCGCAGTCTTAGATTTAAAGATCACATTATGAAATGTATTCGTAATGCCTACGGCAATCTGAAAATGTTATATTCGCATAGACATTATCTATCCATACCTACCAAGCGTCTTCTATCTGATGCTCTAGTCTTATCTCATTTCAATTACTGCGACGTGGTTTACGGTCCTTGCCTGGACAGCGTTACATCGCGAAGGATACAAGTAGCACAGAATGCTTGCATACGTTTCATTTTTTGGATTGAAAAAAGTTTCAACACGTCTCCCACAAGTTAAATGAGTTAGACTGGATCAGTATGGAGCATCGTCGGCTGCTTCATCGGTACACATTCTACTATAAGGTGTTAACAACAAAGACTCCGCCCTATCTTTATCAAAGACTGACATTTAGGAGCGATGTGCATAACATTAATATTCGCTTTCCCCACTATATTACACCTCCTACCCATCGCAGTGCCTTTTTCGAACGGTCATTCTCTTTCAATATCGCACGTTTTCGCAACGCATATCCACTTTCTCTCCTCTGCACTTAGCTCCTTTAGACGATACATGCGTCGGGTGTTGCTGGGCTCAGCGGTATAGTGGGACACTGTCATGCAACCCGAATTTTATTTTCTCCCTTTGTGTGCTGGGCTGTTGATTTCATATTATTTTATTTTTCTGTGTTTTATATAAGTATTCTTTCATTGTTCACTTTTTTTTTCTCCTTTAATATTGTCTGTGTGCCTTATTCATGTGCACTTATTTTCATATTTTTACATTTAACGGTGATATTGAAAAACAGACACTGTGTTTTCACAATGGTCTGAATGTCACCGTTTATTACCCATTTGTTTTTTTTTAATCATTACTTCGATGTTCATTTGTATTTTTATTTATGAGGTAATGGTTTCATTTATTAATATCAATTCACAATTATATTTCGTGAGCCCCTGTTGCATCCCCAGAAAGTTGGGGTGTGGATTGGTGTTTCACCCAGACGATTGATACCCATAATCTTTAAAGGAATCATCAATGCCCAAAGGTATCGAGACAACATCTTAGAACCCTTCGTAAACGAACTCCACGAAGGCGAGCTGGAACAGGGATATTTCCAATATTTTTGGTGCCACTTCTCACATGACTCCCCAATCTATCCTTTATTTACGACAAGTTTTTGGCGATAGTCTGATTAGTTTACGTTGTGAACCTGAGTTCCTGCCAAGATCACCAGATTTGACTATCCTAGATTACTTCGTCATTCCATATTTGAAAAACATCATTTTTAAAATACCAATTTCCACACCCCCTGAGTTGCGAAACCGAATAATTGAAGAATGTGTCGATATTACGCCCGAAATGCTCCGGAACCCATTTGAAAATATGAAAAGGCATGTAAATTTGTGGTTGCATGGAAATGGTGGCCATTTTCAACATCTCATGTAAGAAATTGAAAATAAACCCATAAGTATAAAACGTTACATTTAAAATAACTCTTAAAGTCGACGACATAAGTATTGTTACTATTTATTTGACAAGCTGATTAGCTTACATAACCAAAATAACTCAACACTGACGATGTAAAGTTCAGAATGTACGTTCAGCAGCCTTTTTATCTAAATAATTTTTGTTCATATAGTATTAGATACGCTTACAAAACCTCAGCAACTAAAAATTGGTTTGTTTTTATTTATTTGGAAACTAATTTGAAACAAAAATATATCATTACAAAATTACAAACATTGTTCAAATAGGTGCGCATACCTACAGTTTCTCGTTCACGTTAAATTCGAATAACAAACTTCATAGAACTTAACGGACAATTTTTAGACGTGATTCTCTTGAAAGGTAACAAACGAGGTATTTACGTGACTGATGTTTAGAGGAGCCTTCAATTTTTCACCGTCGAACTTATTTTATTATTTGCAGTGAGTGATTATTTACGTTTGGAAAGCAGACGAAGTAGCAGCAGCAGCGGCAGCGATGGGAAAATCTTTTGAAAGCGGTTTACTCTTTTTATTTTTTTCTTCTTCTTTTTCTTAAAACTGAAGTAAGTTAGGGAGTGTTTATTTATTGAAAATTTATGCTCGGTATTTTTCGTCAAGTTTACTTGTTCTTATTTGCAATTTAAAGTATAAATTCCAATAGCTACTGCGTCCTTTCATTTTAGATACTTATTTTTAATTGGACAACTGCTTATTCTAAGCTTGAACTAAAATTTTAGTATTTTGCATTACTTTTAAACATAGGAGCTGTATTCGAACACAGCGACGGCAACTAGGAAGGATACGACGTCACGCATTCCAGAGAGAAGTAGAGGATTTTAATAAATTAGTCATCGCAGAATATACTGAAATGGAACATTTATTGTTTAATTGTTGACGCAATTTGGCAAGAGAAAAAAGAAATATCACTGAACTATGACTTAGTTAAGACATTATTTAAAAAAAAGTTAAAAAAATCAAGCGAAATCACAAGCAATTTCCTTATTATATTATAATTGTGCGATTACGAATACTTTCCGTTGATTCACTCAACGGAAATTTAATTATATTCGAGAAGGAGCGATGGATCTAAGTTAAGAATGTCGTTGTGATTTCGTTCGAGCATTAATTTTTCCGTTCCTAATTATAATTCCCTTAATTCCTCCGACAACTACGATCTCCTTTAAGAAAGAAAAAATTGGCGATAACTTCAGTTTAAATTAAATGTCTCAGTTTTATCGGAAGCAACGGATAGGGAGAGGGATACGATTCGAGAAACGAGATAGGTAGAGAAGAAAAGGACGATATCTCTTATCTGAAATTAAAAAAAAAGGAGACGATTGAAAGAAAATACAAGCGAACAATGGAGTTCTAATAGGAACACATTCGAAAATATTTGCAGATGCGGGTGTGTTGTGTGATATTAACAGAAATTTCTATCATTTAAAGATGCGTTCATTTAATTTCGGGAAAGCTAAATATGGTTCTGCCTTGTTAGTGAAACAAAAATCGATCTCTTTGATCTTTATTTGAGTTGGATCGTTTTCATTGCAGCCCAGCTTATTCCCTCTATTATAAGTTTTTAAGCAGATTTTGAGGCATGCCCAAAAATTTCTACTCAGAAGATCCTGAGAAGGACCAATCAAGATCCCTGTCAGATTTCAGCCTGGAGATGGCAAGATTGTTTGGCTACCACTATTGTTAGCTCTTTAGCACATGTCCATACATCCATCCATATAATGCAGTAATAACCCATATGGTTGAACACTAAACACTTAAATCACCTCAGAAATCCGAAAACATTAAAATTATTAAAACTTTGCGGGAAAAAGATTGTTTTTATTTGAAAGCTGACAAAGGGAACAAGGTTGTTATTTTAGATAAAGAGGATTACTATGATCGGGTTAATGACCTGTTGAGTAGTGGTCCTTATGTCAATTTCAAAAAAACCTTTACCGAAAATAATTAGAGACGTTAACAATGTGTTTAAAGCTTGTAATAACCTTGATACTGCCGATGTTAGGCGTAAGCTACATGTTTCCAATCCTGTTATCCCTAAATTATATTGTTTACCTAAAATTCACAAACCTGGCAAGTCGGTAAGGCCAATTGTTTCGGCAATTGACGCACCGACTTATAAGGTTTCTAAATGGCTGACCAATGAATTTAATAATTTGCCAATACAGCAACCTAGTTTTGCAGTAAAAAATTCGTTAGAATTTATTAAAGAAATTCAAAATATTCAGTTGCTGGAGGGTGAAATATTGATTTCATTTGATGTTAGTTCTCTCTTTCCTAGTGTACCGATTCCAGACACCTTGACATACCTCGAGGACTTGTTGCTTCAAAATAGTATGGGTCAACAATGTGTCCAGGAATATATTCGCTTAACTGACATCTGTATGAAACAGAACATTTTTCAATTCAACGGGGGTTTTTATGAACAGCTGGAAGGAACGGCAATGGGTAACTCCTTGTAGCCCTTTTTGGCTAACCTTTTCATGAGCCGTTTTGAAAATGACTTAGAATCTGAGAGCGAATACTTTCCTAGGGATTGGTTGAGGTATGTGGATGATATTTTCGCTATATTTGACACTAAGAAATGTAATATTGACGATTTTCTCAATAGATTAAATAATCGGTTCGAAACCATAAAGTTTACTTGTGAAAGAGAAGAAAACGGTCAGCTACCCTTTCTAGATACTTTAGTAATTAGAAATAATAATAGATTAGAGTTTGACGTGTATAGAAAGGAAACCAGTACACTTCGCTACATTCCTTCAGATTCCCATCATTGTGTTCAACACAAAATGGCAAGCCTAAATTTTTTGGTCCACAGACTTCTCACTTTTCCCTTGAACAAGGCGAGGTATGAGAAAGAGCTTAAAATTATAAAAGATGCGGCCAAATGTAATGGTTTCCAGCCTCAGCATCTCTATAAGTTAATTAGGAAGTTTAATTATAAGAAAACTGTGAAAGAATCTACGACTTTTCGAGAGGATGTTAAAGCTTCACCCGTTGTGACCCTCCCTTACGCTCCCTTTATCACTAAAGGTTTGAGTAAAATCTTCAAAGAGCTAGATCTCAGAATAGTTTACAGTTCTGGGACTAGTTTACGAAGTCTCATCGGTAACCCTAAAGATAAAATACAACCTCTAGAAAAGTCAGGTATTTACGAAATCAATTGTAAAGATTGTAATCAAAAATATATTGGGCAAACCAGGAGAGCAGTCTCAACTAGATTCAAAGAGCATATGGCTAATCTTAGATTTAATAGAATTGAGAAATCGAGCGTTGCCCAACACATTTTTGAAACAGATCACAACATCGATCATACGAATGTTAAATTAATTAGACAAATAAACAATTGTAAGTTTTTAAATGTTTTCGAAAGTTTAGAAATATATAAAAATAAGTCATATGTAATGAACTGTGACAATGGACCTATCCCGCATTCGTCATTGTTTTCGTTAATCGGAAATTAATGAGGCGTATCGGATTGACCGTGCATAACATTTAGGTTACCTGTATTTGTAGATTTTAACAGCATTGCTGTTGAAACGCGTCGGTGTTTTAGTTAAAACTTGTTTGAGAGATCCAGTGAACAACTTAACCAATATGGTTGTTCTATTAGCTAAAGGTTTTTCTTTGTAGGCATACAATGTAAAAAATTGAAAATCAATAATTATTTATTGATTTATTTAATTTCGAATATTATATAATTACAATTACGACTTCTTGAGGTGGTCAATTCAATGATCAATCTTCATAGAGCTATATCTAGCAGTCACAGTTAAAAAGTGATTTTAGATAGTTCCTAATGCACATGAAGTTGCCCTTAGCATATTTACCTTCATCCTAATTTCATATGTACCTCGTTATTCAGTATTAGCAAGGTACTAAAAATAATACAAAAAGCTGTATTCAAATAAACACGTAATCGAGTTACTCGGTAACGTTTTACCTCGTATCCAACTTGACATAGAAAATATTGAATTACGTTCTTATCGGTTTTTCAGTTTCTACCTGTCATTCATATATTACATTTTTCTCGTTCGACGAGGCTTTTGTTTATTGACTTTTGTATTACAGAATACTATATCGAGCGTGCATACAAATCGAAATATTACCAGGTTTTATTCCGATAAAAGCATAAAATCAACGTCCTTAGCTTTCGAAGTCACTGCAATCGTACCTTTAAATGTAAGTATTATGAATTGTAGTTATCTCAAGAATCCCTCAATAATTGATCCCTCAATAATACAGTCTACAACGAAGTGTATTGTCGATAAAATTAATCTCTTCGGCCACAAGTGATTTTTGGAACTGAAAATGAAATTAGGCTAGTAAAATATGTTCAAAAATTATAGAAAAAAATCTAAATTTCTTGCACAGCTCCTAACTCTTTCCCTGCTCAAGTTTTCCAAAACTTCATTTAGCCATTTTGACCGTGGTCTTCCCCTTCTTCTTCTTCCACTTGGGTGCCAAACCAGCATTTCTTTAATTCTTGAATTATCTGCTCTCTATACATGCCCAAGCCATCACGTCCTTTGCCGTTTGATCCTTTTGACAATATCTTCTCCCATTTCGTTTTCTATTTCACCATTTGTTCTCTTCTTATAGTGATTTTCTCCCACTTTGACAGGTCCCAATATTGTTCTTGATATCTTTCTTTCTACTTTTCTTAGGTCTTCCTAGCATTTTTTAGTTAAGCTCATTGTTTCTGCAGCATACATTAATACTGGACATATAATAGTTTTGTAGATGTTGATTTTTTCCTTTATTTCAACCTCCCTGTTCCCATCATTAGAAATCATTATTCCCGGATATTTGAATTTCTCCACTTGCTCGAATTTATATTTTCCAATCGTAATGCTTTTATGGCTTTTCTGTTCTCTTCTTTTCTCCTTCCCTTATTATTTCTTCCATCACATTCGTCAATATTTGCTGTCTTTTAGCTATTACCACCATATCATCCGCATATGCTATTATCTGTGCTCCTCTTGTCCTTAGCGTACCCCTGTTCACCTGTCTTGTTACATATTCTAGTGCTATGTTGAATAATGTAGCAGATAGTGCATCTCCCTGTTTAATTCCCTTGTTTGTTATAAACTCTTCCGTCTCTCCCTTTTGCTGTTGCAGCTGTCAATTTGGTCCTTTCCATTGTCATCCTTGTTAATCGTCTCAGTTTCGCAGGGATATTTAGTTCTTTCATTGCTAATAATAATCTATTTCTTTTAATAGAGTAATAAATACCGCTATGAGACTACTAGAAATAAACAGGATACTATCAGAGTAAAATAAATTAGATGAGAGTAAATTCTGAATAGAATAATACGAAATAATAGAAAAGTTAATAAACATTAATTTATATATCCAATACGAACGAAATTATTTTAAATTGAGTTTACAGTCAAAAGATTTTCTCAAGTATACATTACTTTACACTCTAATGTTAAGCGATTCAGAGAAGACAATACATGCTGCAAAACAAGGCAGTCCTCAATGGACTTAATTCTATAAAATATTTTCATATCATCTGCAAATAACAAATTTTCACAATGCAAGCTGTCCACGATGTCGTTAATAAAAATTAGAAACAGAATAGGTCCTAAATTCGAACCTAGAGGAACGCCAGAGGTTGGGAAAAATAAATAAATTTGATTTGTGACCATTGTATTCTACAAACTGCTTTCTTGCAAATAAGTAGGATTCAAATAGCATTAGTAGACTATAGGTACAAATACAATGGTTTCCTGTTTTCTTTTTTTTTTTAATAAAACATAGTGGTTGATTTGATCAAACGCTTTCTGGAAACATGTAATGTTTAATTTAAAGATGCTGTTGATTACAATTCTTAGCAGTGTTTACATTCCTGAATTCTTCAAGAATCAAAATCATTATAGCTACCCACATCATTTTTTGTTAGATTCTTGGGTAATTAGTCAGTTTCCAGAATATTTGAATGATCACCATCTTCTGTACAATTGGCCCAAAGTTGTGCAGGAAGAATTATTTAGGGAAGGCTTGATCGAAGCATCTGTTTTTAGAATGACTTGAATGGTTGTCTGGTATATTTTTCATCGAAGGTCTTAGATAATAGTATGGATACACCCTAGTTTAGTTTAGTTTAAATCGATGTCAAGTAGAAACATCTTAACAGGATTTAGAACAATGCAAATTTGGCCTTTGATTCGTCAGCCATTCCACAGATAGCTTTGCCTCACACATCTCGCTTTAGGTGACCAAGTTTTGGAAAATTAAAATGGAAATTAGAGCTTTAAATACAAGCTTTATTGGAACCAAGTTTCTCATTGCCCCAAAACGAAATAGTTGCGATTAACAAAAATTCAATTCAAGAGAGTAAGAATTTATAAAATAATTATTGTGACTTTTTATTTCCACCATTCTTTAGATTAAACCCATTTCCAATTAGGTTAGATTCACATAATAAAATCAATTTTAACCGATTTATAATAAAATCAAAACCGAGGTGGAACTCCGGCCATGCCTCATTTAATTATCAGTACTTAATTACGGATTGCGAAGTCTTTCAGTCGGCCTGAGAGTTCGCCCGTGATATACAACAGAGAAATTCACGCTCAGATTAGAAAGAGAAGGTTGTAGATAGGTAGGGAGTAGTAGATGGTGCGTTTAAAAATAGGAAACTAGTTGCGGCGGACCTGTGGAAATGTGGGAGGGTTTTTTTAGGGTTGACGGGAGGAAGAGAGACGCTCGTCGCTTCGACGTCCAACCTCGGCCGCATCGTAGGATCGAGAGAGACAAAGGATCCGGTCATAGAATAGAACGGTGAAGGTCGTCGACGAACAACCTGTAGCTCCCGGACTTCAAGCTCGATCGCAGGTCATCCTTGTCTGTCGGTGTGAAGTTCTCTGTTTCCCTTAAAACGAGGATTTCTCCATATGTAGACGCTTGCGTATGGTTTCCATCCGTAGCTCTCTAGCTGGTTTAAAAATACGACGGCATTGCAGGATGAAATATTATCTCTGATGTGCTAATTTGTAGATTTGTACAAACGTCTCGTGCAATATGTATATATATATGTATGTATGTACATAGGTGGATTACGGTTAATGTTAATTAGATGTTTATGCGTTTCTATCAATATGAAAAAAATTAGGTTTATTGTGTCCTCAAATGTGGAAGTAAATTTGTGAGACTCTTCCGGAAGAAATGTATTTTAAGACTCATATTACAGCCTAATGCATGGTAACTTCTAACAAGTTCACTAACAATTTCCTCCCAATCTTCAGATTTTTTATTTCCTAAGAAATTCTTTGTCACACTTTTAAATGCATCCCAAGCAGTGCGTTCTAAATCGCTCAAGAGTACGTCAAATTCTCGATCCTGTTGTAACATATTAATCTGGGCTCCTATAAAAATCCCCTCCTTAAGTTTTGCCTCAGATATATTAGGAAATTTTTGTTTAAGGTATCGAAATCCTGGTCCCTCTTTGTCCAATACTTTGACGAAATTCTTCATCAGACCTAATTTTATGTGTAATGGCGGTAACAATATTTTATGGGGCTCCACCAACGAATTATGGACTAGGTTTTTTTCTCCAGGAGTATTGGAGGATTCTCGTTGGCTATTGCTGAACAGTAGAGTGGAAATTCGACTATCCCATTCACAAAAGAAACACCAATACTTTGTGAATCCAAGTTGTAGACCAAGTAGAATTCTACTACTTTAAGATCAGCACTGATGTACCATTTATAGGTTTTGTAATTGATTTTATCAAGGAGACGTGTCATATTATCATATGTTTCCTTCATGTGCACGGCATGACCAACAGGAATAGGAGGGAAGATGTTTCCTATATGTAGAAGGACAGCTTTCAAACTCAATTTAGAAGCATCTATAAAAAGATGCCATTCTTCCGATTGGTGTTTTTAACCTAATTCTCATATCTGCTATTGTTCATTCGGTTATCTTTCTTTCTAAAACATACCTTGACAAAATGGTTGCGACCTTGGCAAGCTGCACAAGTTTTATTAAATGCAGGACATTTATTAACATAATGTTCATAACCACAGCATTTACACTGTATTTTCTTTTGTACGGGTACCTGATTTTTAACAATATCTACATTTTCTTCAGGATTTAATACTTTCTTGTGTTTTTTACTTAATTCTTAATCTTCAATTTTTTTTAATGTTAAATTATTTTCTCTAAGTATACGTTCTTGTGTGTTCTTGTCATAAATTCCAATAATTAGCCTATCTTTAATCATTCTTTCCTCATATGACGTGCTACAGTTATCACACTTAAATTCACAGCGTTGAGCCTGTTTCTTTAACTCAGTTATGTATGTTTCAATGACATCTCCTGACTTTTGATACAAGTTATTAAATTTGAAGGTTTCCATGGTCAAGTTCTTCTTAGGTGTAAAATAATTTTCAAAGGTTGCTAAAACAGTATCTAACCTTTCTTGTTCTTCTTTTTTGAACGTATTGTATATATCAATACCAGCATCTCCAATAATGTTCAACAAAATAGCAATTTTCGTTTCTTCAACTTCGATAAATTTCGCATATCGTTCGAAACTATTTAAATCTATTTTTCCTGTTGCCTTCATATAAATATTAAATTGCTGTTTGAACCTTGGCCAATTATCCGGATCAATTACTTCTAGAGCAGGAGGTACTTTAAATTCCATTATGAACAACTAATAGTGTCAATAATCACGACGATGACAAGTCTCGCCTTCTTTCTTAAATGCAAAGATCAAATCAAGATAGATTTACTATTTCACTAAGGTTGTATTTATTCCAGTTTATTCCACTCTATTAACATTAACACCTGACACCATGTTTTGTGTTTATTATTATGTATATTCCAGACACGTTAAATAATACACAAAAATATATTAGTCAAAATACAACTACGAGGGAGCGTTTTTATATTCGCGGAATGAGCGGGTTGCGATGGGAGTGATTAGGCGCATTGAGGGCGTGGCCTGTGCAGCGACTCATGAAATTAGTATAAATACGAAGTTTCATTGTTATTAGACAAGTTAGTCTTTGAGCTATCGTCAACCAAGTAACATAATCAGTGAAAAGTGAAATATTAAAGTTCGTTACCAGGCAAGGAAAATCAGTCGCGACCATAATGAACGAGATGTCATTGGTTTACGGCGATTCTTGTCCAGGAAAAACCATGGTGTATAAGTGGCATAGTTTATTTAAACAAGGAAGGGAATCCCTTGAAGACGACCCGAGGCCGGGCAGGAGCATTGAGTTGAAAAAATTGTACTCGAAGATGCTCACTTAATCCAAACAAGCAGAAATGGTTTGTATCCTCAAAGATGCTCGACTGACATCGAAATGTCTAAGGTCAGCGCAAGATGGGTGCCGAGAATGCTCACGCCGCCGCAAAAACAACAACGCGTAGAGTGTTCGCGTGCATTTTTGGACCTCTGTAATGAAGACAAGGATGGTGTATTGAGTCGAATTGTTACTGGAGACGAAACTTGGGTTCATCATTATGAACCTGAGTCCAAACAAGACTCCATGCAGTGGCATAAAAAGGGCACAGCACCTCCCAAGAAATTTAAAGTGTCACAATCAGCTGGGAAACTCATGGCAACGGTATTTTGGGACTCGGAAGGAATATTGTTGATTGATTATAAAGATAAAGGTGTTTCTATAACCGGAGAATATTACGCTTCAATATTAGAGCGACTAAAAGAAGCCATTAAAGAGAAAAGACGGGGAAAATTGACGAAAGGTGTGCTGCTTTTGCACGACAACGCGCCCGTCCACAAGAGCCGCGTTGCGTTAGCTGCCCTGCATAAGGTGGGCTTCGAAATTGTGAATCACCCACCCTACAGCCCAGACCTGGCCCCGAGTGATTATTACCTGTTTCCGAAAATGAAAAAAGAGCTGCGGGGTAAAAAATTTACTGCCGATGATGAAGTCAAGGAGGCAGTTTCGGCGTATTTTGCAGATAAAGAGAAATCATTATTTTATGAGGGTATAAATAAATTAATTGAAAGATGTGAAAAATGTATATCTTGCAGGTGAATATAATGAAAAAGAAAAATAATTTGGTTTTTTTATTTCCACCCCTTACCCCCCTTCCGCGAATATAAAAACGCTCCCTCGTAGCTTGACATTCTAATTGACATGTCATTCTGTAACTTGATATTAATAGTAACTTAATACAACAACTACAATACAAAAAGAAGGTAAGTAATATGTAGGTTTTCTGCATTTCTGTAACACCTCGTATCTGTTTGATGTACTCTTGTTTTCTGCTTATTTCCATATAAAGCGTTTGACGTCAATAGTCATGGATACAGAAAATTTATGCGAAGAAATACATCCCTCACCATCATAACATAGTAAAATCAACAAGCACACCCCGTTACGTTATTAACGTGTATATTATTAAGATGTGAATTATTCATGAAGATATCTTTTTAGGAGTCGCTCTGAGATAAAAAAAAATACATCTAAGAAAGTTGTGCATAAATAATTCTACTTGCTTTTGAGCCTATATTCGAGGGCAGATAACTTACTAACTTTTAATCTAGAATAAAATTAAAATTCCAATATAAAAGATGTACAAAACAGTGTATATATAATAAACTCATACAAACACCAACAAACTAACGTCCAATAAATAACGAAACAAACAACGCTTCGCGTTCAAACCGACAAATTTATAACAAAAATAAATTTCAATGTATAGAGCTTAAAGTTTTGTCCTATCGCCCGATATATACATATTCCTTGTTCTTCCGGAATTTACGATCTATTAATACTGAGTTCAGTTTTAGGTATTAATTTTCATTATTTTATGTACTCAACGAAACTTAGCTTTTAGGACATGAAACAGGAGGTTCAGGTGCAGGATACCCGGCTAAATGTTGGTTATAACATGAAAGGTTTGAATTATTACGAAACCGCCTGGGCTACATGATTTATCGACTCGCGTCTAAGTTATGAGAAAATCCGATTCTGACATTGCCTAATTAATTACTTTTTCCGAAGGTTTTATCCGGCCTCTGTGGAAACGATTCGTTTGACATTTTTTCGAGGACGGACAATGATGTTTGGGATTTAACCAAATTAAATTTAAATTTACTTTTATATCTAAATAAAATCTGCGTTCGCTTCGATAATAGTTCTATATCGCTGCGCAAAAAAAAAAAACCGATCTCAACTTTGCATTTGTTTTACTTTAGTTTCACCTCTTGCAACCATTTTCTCATCCTCACAACAATGTAAAGTGGATAGATACTCCTCACGTTCCAGTTCCTGTAATTGTTAGCCGGGAATGAATGAGAATAAACAAGAGCAGTTGTATCATTTGCATTCCGAAATAAGGTGAAAAAAAATATAAAAAAATAAATCCAGGCCGGTCTGTTAATTATGCATATTGCTATTGTTCATGAACAAAGACGGGCTCTTTAGTACCATCCTTTTTATTTTCCAATTACAACGATGTAATTAAGGAAAAGATAATTAGAACGCAGTAGAATATCTCGGTTAAATGGATGGATAATTTTAAAATTCATATTAAGAATGAAACACGACATTATTCAAATTACTACTATGGTTGGCCTCACATTACGTCATCAGATCAATCCAATTATCAAGTCCTTTTTCGATTGCTTGGGCTTGAATTTCATAAATGGCAATTTCGATTTAGTATTTCAAGGCTTCAATCGTAAAGCCTGTTCTACACCGTACTAGTTTCTAGTAACTAGAAAAAAAGTTGAAAATAGTATCGTTTAGTACACGAATATTGACAACACAAATCTACCGATCAGCTGATCGTTAATCGTAGCTGCATTTATTTAAAGCTTAAGTGCGAATTTAGATTAGAATTTATTTCTGAGATCTTTATCCAATGTCTACACCATAGTCTTCTTTGTTTAATACCACACGCTGCCTTATATTCCTTATAAATGTTGTACAATTTATAAAGCTTTTTTAGTTCCGTTTTTCGTTCTACCGATACTAAAATCTAGACTTTATAAACATCAAATTTGTGGTTATTTGTATAAAATTTTTTTCTCGAATACACAATCTTTATTGCTAGTTTTATAGTTTTCAAACTTCAAGGTCGACATCTAGTTACTAGGCCTGCGTGAAGTTAGCCCCTCCCCTTTTTTTAAATTCGAAATTTTGAAAGTTGTTCCAGGTTGTTCTAGGTTTATTCCCCTAACGTAGGGGAGAGCGGATAGCGAAAATCAGCATTTCTCAAGTATTTCACGAAGTATGCAGGGTATAAATCTAAAATTTTAAAACAATGTTCAGAACAACTGGAGCAATTTGGAACAACTTTCAAAAGTTTGAATTTCTAAAAAGGGGGGTTACTGTTTAAGTTTAGTTTTTTTTTTCATTTATTTCACGAAGTATGCATGTGATAGAAAGCTAAAATCTTGGAACAATATAGAACAAACCCAGAACAACCTGGAACAACTTTCAAAATTTTGAATTTCGAAAAAGGGGCGTTACTGAAATTTTGTTTATCTCAATTATTTCATCAATTACACTTGACAGAAGAACACTTGACAAATTTTGGAACAATGTTTAGAACAAATAGAACAAACTGGAACAACTCTCAAAAGTTTGAATTTTGAAGAGGGGGAGGGAGGGGAGAGGGGCTAGCGAAATGTAATTTTTATTAATTATTTTATAAACTACTAATGTGAGAAGGTTCAAATTTTGGAACAATGTTCAGAACAACTAGAACAACCTGAAACAACTGTCAAAATGTCGAATTTTGAGAGGGGGAGAGGAGAGGGAAGGCTGACCAGAAAAACGGTTTTTTCGATTTTTCTGGACAATTTTTTAATATTTCTCTCCAAAATTCTGGAACAATTTAGAACAATCCTAGAACAACCTGGAAGAACTTTCAAAATTTCGAATTTAGAAAAAGGGGGGACTAACTTCACGCAGGCAGTTACTAGGGACTAGTATGGAAAAAAGACGAATCTAGTATCGTGTAGAACAGGCTTAACATTTATCCTTAACGGTTACCCAGAAAAAATAGTCCAACGGACTCAAATCACAGCACCGAAGCAGTCAATTGACATCAGAGCTTCGGTGTCATTGGTTGTGTGGCCTCCTGTTGAAACTAAACGTCGTCCATGTCATCTTCATCAATTTGTGGAAACAAAAATTCCTCTAGTATGCCAGGGTAACGGTAGTCATTAACCGTAACATCATCATTTTCGAAAAAAAAAATGGCTCAATGATGCCACCGTGCCAAAATCCGCACCAAACACAGTCACTCGTTTTCTATGTATCGGCTTCTTAATGATGACGTTTGGATTTTCTAATCCCCTAATGCGACGATGTTCCTTGTTGACGTAGCCTAGGATGTGGAGATAGGCTTCATCTGAAAAAAAGATTTATTTATTTTTGGCCAAGTGATTTGCAGCCCATTAGGCGAACAAAAATGCATCGGATGGTCATGAGGCTTCAGTTCTTGGATTAATTAAACTTTGTAAGCCTTCATATCGAGGTCTCTATGCAAAATTGTCGTCGGAGTTGTCCGAGAAATATTTATTTTCGAAGAAAAAATCCAGACTATCCAGTGTCTCACTTAGATATTGAGTAACCGCCACTAAATTAGTAACAGTAGACCGGTTGCTGATAAAATCATATTGATGGATAGAGAGATACGGTTTAATGTTATTCGATAGCTTATCATGCAAAATAAATTCGAACAATTTGGCACAATTTGATAATATGCTGATAGGTCGATAATTACGGATGTCGCAACGATTTCCCTTCTTGAAAACTGATGTAATTCTGCTAATCTTCCAGCATATTGGAAAAGTTGAAGAGCGAATTGATAAGCTTTGCTTTTTTAATTTTCTAAAACCCTTCATAACATGGAGGAAATTAGGAAGTAATTAAATTTTTCGATAATTTTCGCAACAACAACAAATTATGATCAATTTTATCAAATGCCGTTTGAAAATCTGTGTACACCACATCCATCTGAGTTCTCGATTGAAGAGCATTACTCACATCATTAGTAAATAGTAGTGGATTAGTGTCCACAGATCTGCTCCGTAATAATCCATGTTGGTCATCTGACACAAACACTTTTACATAATTATGAATTTTTGACCAGATAAGATATTATCTTATCTGGTCATATCTTCAAGACCGGGGAATCTGTCTTCTCGTCCAAGATTCTCTCCGCTGTAGTGTCATAAAATTCACCCAATACGGTCATTTTTACGTCATGGAGGAGCCAGACACTTATCTGTCGTCATCTAAAAAGAGGCATCGATGAAATATTTCGCTTGACTGCTAAATGGTGACTGAAAATCGGCAAAAGAAAGTGCATTGCGATTAGATCAGATTAGACCACCCCACGACACTCTTGTGGTTGGAAATCACTGTCTGCCCTGAAGTCCCTTTGCTATCTATTTGGGCATGACGCTTAACGGACGGTTGACTCTTCGTTCTCACGTTGACACCATAGTTCTGCGCTTCCGAGCAACGAGGTTGCTCATCTCTTCATTATTCTGCAACAAAAGCTTGATCTCACTTAAAATATCAAAATATTATGGTTTATTATGTCTGCCTCAAAACTCATTCTCACCTATGATCCTCTAGAAGCCCAACCAAACCGAATGCGGATCTTTGACACGATTTGGCAGTTCACTTCTTTCACCAACACGAGCCGAAACTAGTGGTGAGCATCACCATGTTGTCCACAGAGATAGCTGTGCTCGACCCGGACAGACCACCTCCAAATGCTGTTGCGGTCGGCCAGAGGAATGGTGATTAGCAACACCATAACATCTTAGAGGATAATAGTTCTTCGTAAGGTCCAATGACACTATATAGCCAGCACTGGCTATTCCAGGAAGAGAAGAGGGTTTAGGAGCCAACAGCTTAACGCCTGCAACGAAAGAGTGTTACTATGACGTTATCAGGAAGTCGATGATATTTATGAAAAGCTACCAATTTCGGTGTTTCCCAGGGAGTTTTTAATGTTCTGTATAATTTCACCCTAACAATCTTACCTGCAGATATTTTTGCACATTCCCTTTTCACGACCAATATAATCTTGATGCTATACCGTAGTTAGTATGATCAAAACATCTCTGACCCGTTGCGTATAAGAATAAAGGGAAAGTATACACGATAATGGTTCGTAAGCTGTATTTAAATTGGCTCTTCGAAAGCCCGGGGTCTGAAACGTATATATATATAGATATATATACCTATATTCATTATTATTTAATATCACTCGTTTCGAGGATGTTTTACTCTTCGTTGTTCGTTCGGTTTCCCTATGTTCCATCATCTCGGATGATGACGGTGGAGGTGGTGTGAGGTGGAAAACCGCTGCCGCTATCGTACAGCGCCGATGACGTCGAAAGCAGCTGAAGAATGTCGAGAACCGTATCGTCCTGGTGAAATTAGGTAAAGAATTTCGTAAATTTTCGTTCAGATTTAATCAAAACAAAGTAAAACGTACCGGGAGAACGTATTTTTCCGATGTTTACGTTAATAATATCTCATGGAATGATGTTTTTAATCTCCCTCGAACGAAAAATAAGTCATAACTTATTTTTCGACGTTCAGTTCTTTTTTTTCAGGTCGAATTAATATTAGTATGTATGTATGTATGATGTAAATATCTATTAGCCTATGGGGATGGAATCGCTAAGTGAAGAAACTTAATTAGAGTTACGGAGGAATTGTATTTGAGATATATATTTTTTTTATTTTTAGCTGGAATAAATTTAGTAAAGAGAATATCGGTCTAAATTGCTGCAGAATTTTGTAAAATAATCTTAAGATCAAGTTGAAAAAATGGGAAAAATAAAATTCTGTTACTTCCTCTTTCCTCCCCCTTCCCCCTCCCGGTTCTTTCGGAAAATTGTCATCAATTATTTTATGGTAGAAGAGTAACATTTTAGAGCAAATCCAGCACAACCTTCAAGGATCAAATTTCAACATTTCGATTTTACAGATAAAACATCGGTAATACCAACATCACAACATTGAATTCGCAAATGTTGTGGTGTTGGTATGATGACCGATGTTTTATCTGTATCTTACGAGCACACAGTTCTTGAAATCACATCGATTTTCAAAAAGAGGAGGAAAGCAGAAGAAATTTGAAATCAACAGTTGAAAAGTTGGAGAATAATGATTTAAATTTTTATTTATATACATGATAGAAGATAATAATTTAAGTACAATACAAACGTCTCAAAAGGTTTAATTTGCAAATATAATACATCAATAACATTTTGTAAAATCGTGTCGTTTCGACGACGGAATTTAAATTCAGAATTTATCCATGCTGGTGTATTAACAATATTTAATAAGGGGCTTGTCGGATACCTAGTGATGAACTCCATAAGCTTTTCTTCTTCACCTCCTTCTTGAGATTTTTTATGTTTTTTATACGGGCGACCGCTGTCCGAATTACCTCGTCGACTTGACGATGCAACGGATCCGCTGGCGTTGTCACAAGAAAATTCATACGGATCGTCGCTTCCTTCCACCATTGATTCTTCGGTACTTGCCGCAATTTCTTCGTATCGAACATTTCTAATTTCACTAGGTGCGATCCTTTTTCTCCCGGAGATGTTAAAGTACAAAATCCGTCGTGGTGGTTCCAAGATATATTTTGTGAGATTGAAGAGGTAGTTGTCGGTGATGGCATAATTCCATCTAATTCGTCGAGAACCGTGTTTGTAAGGGAGTCCTGCCAATCGGGAGCATCTACAGTATCCTCCACTCCAGGAGCAATCGTGGATAATGTGTGCGTGGTCTTCGTGCCAAACCCAAATGAAGACTCCTCCTTGATATTTTTGTTGAATACATCGACTAAAATATCTTTCATTTTCGTATGTAGTAATGTTTGGGAGAACATCGTGTATAATTTTTTTTTCCTTTAAGAGCTCCTCGAAATTCTCGAATGAAATTAATAATTTTTCTGATATTTTCTTCTCTCTCTTTCTGAATTTTCCTCAACGGCATCAAAAAGTTCTTGAAGGTCCGTTTCCCAATCAGATACTGGTCCTGAATGGTCATTGATATCGATATCTCCAACCAGAGAATTATTTTGCAAAGGCGAAATTCCTCCTCCCACATTAATTCGATTAAACCCAGAAGAGAGTCCTGTTTCGCTGTTTCCTCCTCTAGTGCTTCCGTCGCTATGTCTACGTGTTCCGTTTCCATCGTGATGAAAATCTAAAAACTAAATCAGAACCTCTAATAACTAACCCATAACCAGATATTAAAAAAAAAATTATATATATATATTTAGTCCACACGCCATAACTGGGATGAACTATTCAGCGAGGCTATTGAATTGTGTGTTCTTATTTTACGTAATTTCGGTGCTTCTTCCCATTCTCCATCAGCAACGCGGAGTATGGCGCAATCGTAATACCGTGTATCCATTGCTTCCAGATACCACGAACAGTGGACATGTTGAAACGCGTGAATGTGTAACGACCAGATACGGTATTCGTAATACGTCTTCGCAACATTCTCGATTTTTAGGATGCACCGCGAGCAACCAAATGCACTTTTCTTGCCGTGGTCAGTTTCAATTACAAAAAAATTATTGCAGTGTAGTTCAGGCGAATCGTGACTATGTGCCTCCAATAATTTGGTAAAATTTTCC
Organism: Holotrichia oblita; assembly: GCA_023690525.1. Classification (NCBI taxonomy): domain Eukaryota; kingdom Metazoa; phylum Arthropoda; class Insecta; order Coleoptera; family Scarabaeidae; genus Holotrichia; species Holotrichia oblita. Next base: position 9,109,439 of record CM043018.1, read on the forward strand.
GGATCCGGATGCCCAAAATTTCCGTTCGGATAAGATACAGCAGCACCGCGGTTGCTCAATAAGGGAATATTTGGATTTTTCTTCAAAAGTAAATGTTTTACCTCGTCAAGATTTGTCTGGTTCAGATGGCAATAAGATGAGCACGCTGAGGATGCGTCGCCTTCTTGTGGAGTATAGCCGTCAGCGTCTAACGGAAACAATTCAGGAACTACACTTTCGTTTAAATTTGTCTGCTCCATACTACTTATTTATCTTGTCGATGCAAACTTAAATATGGTAAAAAGACGAAAAACCTTCGGTTTTATTCCCTCAGCGGCATCGGCGGCTGGCGGGTGGGGGTATGCCTCAGGCAATGGCGTGTGGGGGCAGGGGCGCCGGTCATGACTCGACTCGAATCGACAGCGTCATGATTCATGAGTCATGAGTCGACCGACGCCCCTGCCCCCCACGCCATTGCCTGAGGCATACCCCCACCCGCCAGCCGCCGATGCCGCTCTCAAAATTTCAATTTTCAGAAAGAGAGGGGGAAGAGAGCACAGAAGTTTCGTTTTTCTCAATTATTTCATGGATTGTGCACGATAGAGAACTGAACCTTTCGAAATACACTCAGATACCGATTTTTCAGGAGGGTGGTGGTGAGGAATTGAGGAATAGAAGATTAAAATAAAATACTTCTAAAAATTTTTCTTTTAAATTAGGAAGGAGAGGGATGGGGACAGAAAAATTTCGTTTCTCTCAATTATTTTACAACGTTCAAACATAGATTTTTAAAAACTTGGGGGTTGGTAGCGAAATTTCGTTTTTGTAACTCATTTTCTAATTTGCCAGACAGGAAGCTGAATCATACCTGAACAATGCAGAAAACAACTTAGAATAGTCTATCGTAAAGGTAAAAATTTCGATTTTGAAGAATTGCGGGTGGGAAGGGGGGAGAGGGTGAAGGATGAAAAGGGAGCAACAAACTATCGTATTTCTTAAGTATTTCATGAACTGTATATTGTAACTGTATTTCGATTAGAAGATGAGTGGGCGGATGAGTTAGATGTTAGATATGATGGTAGTGACACTACTGCAAAAGCAGACGAAGGCAATGTTATCAGGATCGCCTAAGACAGCGCAGTTCTTGCTATCTTTCAGCAAAGGGGACCTTGGACTGCTGGCAGGGTCTCTGCAACTGAAGATCAAATCTGCCGTCTATATCAAGAAGATCTAGAGACCGTAGAACATATTTTGTGTAAATGTATGACAATTAGAAGGGCAATGTTACAATCGATCCATGCAGGTCGCGGTGACTAAAGGCAAAAACAATTTTTTTTTCTACATAACTCTTTTCAACACCAATACATGGAATAAGTGTATTGGTGTTGAAAAGAGTTTTTTCCAATTGCCCCAGACGAAAAACGCTTTTCCCTGAGATGCTTTTGGAAATTTTTGAATAAGAGGAAGTCTGACAGAGCTAGGTCGGGGCTGTAAGGTGTGGATGCCTTAACTCTATAAACCCACAGTCATTGATTATCTGCTGAACTTTGTTTGCCTTATGGACTCGGCAATTGTTGTGCAGCAACCAGTTTTCTTGTGGATAAGAAGGCGAGCGATTTTCCTCTAGAGTTTTTCAATTTTTAATTGTGTTTCAGTAGGCCTCTCCATTTATGGTACACCCTCTTGGCATATATTCAATAAGCAAGACTCCTGCAACATCCCAGAAAACAGTTGTCATCAGTTTTTTTTCCAGAAAATTGTGTCTTGGCCTTTTTTGGCGATGGAGAGCTTTTATGAACCCACTGCATGGATTCTTGTTTAGTAGGAGGTACCCAAAGTTATACCCAAGTCTCATCCCCGGTGATAATTCGAGATAAAAATATTTTATCCCTCTCTAACTCGGCCAAATATTCTTGAGAAACACAATGTCTTCAGTTCGAGCTTCAACAGGTCGTCATTGATTGACTCTCGGCCCCATCGAAAGAGTTTAGACCAATATTTTACTTGAAAATAAGATGGTGCATCTTCCCCATACACAGCAACCATTCTTTCGTGAATTGCTTTTGGACCATTGCCTTCTTTTGTCAGGAACTTTATTAGGCTGCGATGTTCCACCTTAGTTTTATCTCAAATCTCTGTAAATAGCACAAACTAAACACAACTTAGCACATGTACTTCTAACAGTGACAGCAATTTTTTAATAATTTGTTTGACATCGTCACTCTTTTGTTTCATAGCTAGGTACATATACGACAGAAGGATTTAATTGAATTAAAAATGAAAGTGTTGTAATTTAAAATAAAAGCCTCAAGAAAAATTTATTTACACAACGATATATGACAATTTATGCATCTATATCGAAACAAAAGAGAAAATTCCATTTCCGCATCTTTATGCGAAAACATTCGAGTCCGATCCGGACCTGTTTTTTATCTTCATCTCGTAATCCTACCTGCAAATAATGAAATTTAACCTCACGGATTTCCCCAAACCAAATTTACCGTTCACAAAAGGTATATACCTTGATAAAAGAAATAAAAGGAAATTCGTGTTTCTGACGTAGATTTAATTTCGAAAATCTGAAGAAACTATATAACGTAAGCTTAATCCCCTTTCGTTACTATATTCAGTTCACTTTTTAATAATAAATTGCACCGGATTGTACCTGCAAAACGAAATTTTCTGTCGTTTTTAGATCTCCCGGTTATTTTGCAAGTTGCAAGTCCGTTAGGCGTCACGATGTTTATTACGAAGTTATTCTAGTCGACGTCCTAGCTTTCTAGGAAATGAAAAACATCTTTTTTCGAGGTTTCCTTATATTAAAAAGGTCGTGCAGCCATCGCAATTTCATTAAACTTGCATCTTGAGCGGAGAGTAATTCTAGTTTACACTAAAAAAAAATAAATTTGTTAATTAGTTAGTTATCTTTACATGAAATAAATTATACGAAAAAAAAATCTGCCTCATTAGTTTACTGAATAGATTACATCAAAAACAAATATTTAGTTTGGAGGATTTGTACAAACTTTTCGCCGCCAATAAAACAACAACAGTTTCAGTTGGAAAATTCGTCGAAAAATTGTAATTAATGACAGAGAATTTTCCATTGAAAATGGAACAAAATAGGGACACAATGGCCTCGGGTAGCAGCGCAGCATGTTATACAGTAATCAATAGGTTCCTGAACCAAACAATTCAAATTTTCAGCGCGTACTAGCTCTTAAACTATAATCCTATTAACATGAACATGTAATACGTTGCACATTTTAATTAAATATTAAATTACAAATATAGTCCAATATGCTCGTAATTAATGTTGTACAATGATTAAATGATGGATCGTGATAAACAAAAACATCACCGTGTGGTAGTATAGAATCCCAAACGTAGACGTTTTTACTTTCTGAACTATGCCCGATTATAGCTGGTAAGCTGAAGAAATTGAGGAAAACGAAATCAGTAATAGTCTATGAGGGCGATCATCGGTAATTGATGCGGTTTTTAATTTTTATTTTTTGATGTAGTCTTCTCGAAGACCAATACACTTTTTCAAACGGTGCTTTAGTCTCTTGAAGTTATCGGAAAAGTTTGCAAAATAATCATTTGTAGCGGCGATGATCTCCTCATTTGAGGCAAATCTCTTTCCTGCCAGCGATTTTTTCAGGTTTGGAAAGAAGAAAAAGTCGCTTTGTTTTATATTCCTAATAATTATTATAAAAACAAATATCTTCTATCACGTCTGGTATTATAAACAAATCAAATTCATATTGATCATTCAATACTAACACTAACTAAGTACAGTAGAACTCCAATTATCCGGACTCCAGTTATCCGGATCGCCAATTATCCGGATCAGATTGAGAAAAATAAAAAAAATCGGATTATTAAAGGCACATCGTCCTGCGAGAAATGAATAGTACCCAGGAATCGCGCGCAGTAGTTGACTCTTCTATCTGCGAACATAGTGTAGCAATAGCAGTGGTTGCACTGTCACTCACGACAGTCTATTAATAGTCAGTCGGCCACGCACGGTCACGTTGTACTGTACTACGATGAGTTCCAACAGGAAACGTGTTGTATTATAGTTAGCCGATAAAATTAAAATTATCGAACAGTTGGACAAAGGTGTAACTGGTAAACATTTAGCCGAGGTGTACAAAGTGGGAACATCAACAATATCGGACATTAAAAAAAATAAATCTTCCATTGTAAACTTTGTATCCGTCCTCGAGAACGACGATGGAAGTTCATCGAGGAAGACTATGAAAACAGCAGAGAATAAAGAAGAAGCAATGTTTAAGTGGTTCTTGCAGCAGCGAACATTAGGGAACCCTCTCTCAGGCCCGATTATTTGTGAAAAAGCCATGCTTTTTGCCGAGAAAATGAACAGTGTGGGTTCATTCAAAGCGAGTAATGGGTGGCTACGAAATTTTAAAGCCAGACACAGAATCCGGGTGTTGAACTTAAGTGGAGTGGTAAGATTGGCCTAAATTGGAAAGCCTTGCCAAAAACAACGTTAGCTTCCAAAAGAGAATCAAGTGCTCCTGGTCATAAAGTTAGCAAAGATTACCCCTACTCATGATAGGAAAATCAAAGAATTTCAGGGCATTCAAAAATGTTAAAACACTTCCCGTTATCTACAAAAATCAAACGAAGGCTTGGATGACGGCTGCTTTATTTACGGAGCGGTTGGATGAAGTGTTCATACCTGAAGTTAAACAGCATCAAAAGGCATTAGGAAAAGAGGGCAGCAAGGTGCTGTTACTTCTAGATAATGCACCCACCCACCCCACTGAAAACCTGCTACAGAGAGAAGATGGATGATTTCGAGCAATGTTTTTGCCAGCAAATCTAAGGAGTTTGTTGCAGCCTATGGACCAGTCGGTTATCGAAACCATGTAGCGTCATTAGAGGAAGCAATTGATAGAAAACTGTTGATAGAAAATGAAGATGAAGAAGGAATTGTGGCTCATCACAAAAAAATTAATTTAAAAGATTGCTGGCGGAAGCGTGGAATATGGTTAAGGCGACAACATTGAGGAAGGCTTGAAACAAATTGAAAGTAATTTCAACTAAGGAGGAGCTACAGAAAGAGAAGGAAGAAAAACAGCGCCAAAAAGAAGAGGATGCGAGAGGTGAGAAAATGGCTAAGTTACGGTTGAAAAAATTAGAGATATCATCATAAACATTCGCGGATGTTCCGAGTGTAGTGCCGAAGATGTAGGAGAGTGGATGTTATGTGATTCGACAGATCCCGGATTCCAGATTCTCGATGATGATTAACTCGTCCAAAGTGTTGTGACAGCAGGAACTGAGGAACCAGAAGACAATGACTTCACTCTTGAGCCAGACGAGGGGCCGACTGCGAGTGAAGCATTCGCAGGCCTAGACACCACGCTTAAATGGATGGAGCGGCAACGAGAGTGTGACCACCTGCAACTACTCACCGTCAAACGGATGCGAGACTTGGCGGCGCAGAATAGATTTAAGGCAGCCAAACAGTTGACTCTGCCTGATATGTTTAAAAAATAAGCTATTTTACTGTTTTCTAGTATTGTTTGTCAATGTTACGTAATGTAAACATTGTCATTGATGTTGTTTTTTTATAATAAATATGTTCTTTATCGGGTTTTGTTTAAATTTTTTCCCAGAAAAATTCAATTATTCGGATCTTTGATTATCCGGATCGGGTCCGGTCCCAATTAATCCGGATAATTGGAGCTCTACTGTATATGCTATTCTGGGACGTATTTAGGAAGTCTTTCTTTTCACTTTTCTTTTATATTGGGATGAAGAACATTCCGAAATTAAAGTCCAACAGTAGTCAGCAAGCATCTCGTTATTCCACTTGCCCTGATAGCGTTTTTCAATAGTGGAAATATCCTGATGACATCTTTCACCATGCTCGTCACCAACATCGCCAAGATTCGGGGGAAAGAAGTTCAGGTGCGCATGCAAGAAATGTATTTTAAGACTCATATTACAGCCTAATGCATGGTAACTTCTAAGAAGTTCACTAACAATTTCCACGTAATCTTCAGATTTTTTATTTCCTAACAAATTCTTTGTCACACTTTTAAATGTATCTCAAGCAGTCCGTTCTAAATCGCTCAAGAGTACGTCAAATTCTCGATCCTGTTGTAACAGATTAATCTGGGGTCCTATAAAAATCCCCTCTTTAAGTTTTGCCTCAGATATATTAGGAAATTTTTGTTTGACGTATCGAAATCCTGGTTCCTCTTTGTCCAATGTTTTGACGAAATTCTTCATCAGACCTAATTTTATGTGTAATGGTGGTAAAAGTATTTTATGAGGTTCCACCAACGAATTATGGACTACGTCCTTTTCTCTAGGAGTATATTAATAATAATAATAATAATAATAATAATAATAATAATATTCTTTATTCCTTCAATTGCATTGCATAAAATGAAATAACAATAAACTAATACATAATACAAGAAATAATAATAATAACTAATGAGAAGAATGAAATAGCTACATAGTGAAGGAACCACAAGGAGGGGTTCAGATGCGCATCAAAGATGCAACCCTGCTTTTAAACCCAATCCTAGACTTGTAATGAAAGTAACAAAACGAAAGAATTGCCTAAAATCTAACTTAAATCTAGTTTCTGTGATATGCACCGCAGATTAATTTACATAGCATTACTCAAGTCGGTAATATCGTAATCCACACAATAAAGTTTAAAAAACGCACACTAAAGATAAACGCACGGTCAGAGGCTCGTCCTATATTCAATCAGCAGATATTCCTTCAAACGTTTTTTAAAATTCCTCAAATTATAGTTCTTAAATGTATTAGGAATCCCGTTATAAATTTTATAAATATTGTATGAAAATCCTCGTTCATACAATGCAGTCCGATGAAGTGGAGGTGTGATGGTGCTGTGAATTTGACATCGAAAATTGACACGTTTGTACAAATATTCAGGCTGGCGATTAATAATGACTTTATGATATAAAGATGACGAGAGCAATCTACGCCTGTAAGTCATGTTTAACCAGGGCAACTGAGCAAAACAACCTGATACATGGTCATATTTACGCAGACTGCAAATGAATCTAACACATGAATTCTGTACTCGTTGTATTTTAAGAGAGGTCTCACTATCCAAACACGGTCCGTATAAGGTAGAACAAAAATTAAAGTGAGACAGTACGAGAGTATCACAAAGGTTTCTCTTCGTTTTATAGTTCAAATAAGATCTGTGTGGATACAACAACCGCAGACTACAGTAAGCCCTCTTAACACAATTGGAAATATGATGCCTAAATCTGAGAGAAGAGTCCATCAATACAGCTAGATTCCTAACTTCGTCGTAGATACTCACTCGTGTACCTCCAACAACACAGTTAATTTCATGTAGTAATTTTGATCTGTCGTTCCTATTACCAAATAATAAAACTCCGGATTTATCCGGATTTAAATGTAATGAATGTTTAGTTGATATTGAATGCAATTTTTCAAGGTCATCATTAATTTCTTTAATAGCAGTACCACACCGAACTGGAGCAAAGGAATGGTAGATCTGGGTATCGTCGGCGTACATGTGGGCTTTACAGAACTTAAGCTGACTAGTAAAATCGAAAGTATAGATTGTAAACAAGAGTGGACCCAGAATTGAACCCTGGGGTACACCACTTTCAATTCGTCGAGAACCAGATGTCCGACACGAAATTCTCACTACTTGCGAACGATCATGCAAGTAACTTTTAATTAGATCAATGGCTTTAGTACCAAAGCCGAGATAATGAAGTTTAGCCGCGATCATGGAGTGACAAATAGTGTCAAAAGCCCTAGTGTAATCCAGTAATACAAGCGTAGTAATCTCACCCCGATCGGTGGCCCCAACTATGTCATCAGTAATACCAAGAAGAGCGGTTTCACAGCTATAACCAGTCCTAAACCCCGACTGTCCTAAACCCCGACTGTGTAGCAGGAAGAATATTGTTATCAATTAAGAAACTATTAATTTGACTACAGATAATCTTTTCCATAATAACCTTAGACAAAAATTGGAATAGGATGCTAATGGGCCGCAAGTCACCAAATGAGGATGGCTCTTTGAGGCACTGTTTTTTAGGTTTTTTTATTGAATAGGAATCACCGTAGCATTTTTCCATGCAATTGTATATTGTATTCTGGTTGGCCATTGTTTAACAGTATAGTGCAAATTTTCCTCTTGAGATGTCAAATATTCTTCATCTGTGTCCGACAACTTTGAAATGTATTCTTCTATTTCGGTTTCAACATGTTCTTGGTTCGAAACATCCATACGACTTGGTACTGGCAAAGCTTCCGAATGAGGAACTGGACGAGTGGCAGAAGGTAAATTAGGATAGGTAATTTTATCCTTAGTTTTACTGGAAAACCGGAAGGTCTTTGTACAGCAAGAGTCGAATGATCCTTTTGTTCTCGCCAAATCATAGGCCTACCAAATGGCGTTGCTATGCTCTTATACCTTATATCCAGCTCCTCAAAGTAGCAGCACATCGTGCACAGACATTGTGAGAGGTCCACAACTTGTCTTGATTTGTAATTTTTAATTTAAAATAAAGGTTATACGATTTTTCTATTAACGGTGTAATATTTCGTCTATGCTGTTGAACGGTTAATTCTCCACATACATAACAAAAACTGTTAGGATTGTTGAACGTAAACGTTTAACTAATGTTACTACCATACATACAATTAAAAAGTATTATGAAAAATGGAAAGTCCATAACGTACACGTATCAGAGTTAAAAAAAAAAGAAATTGCATTAAGTTGTATCTGTTACTTTTTTTTTCCTGTTTCCAATTCTCCCTGTACCTCCGCATCCTATATGTATAATACAATTCATCAGTGTGATGTAGAGAAAAGAGATAGACAACTTGGGAATTAAATCACAAACCCAGAACGAGCAGTACCACCATCAATTTACGAGAAGGCGGAAGTCCCTTTTAGAGACGAAGACATACAATGTCGTTGTCGCTCGTGGTGGAACATCTTTCTGTTTTATTTCCATTCTTACTATGATTTAAGGACATGCTATTCTACTTCCGGTTATGCTTTCCGCAAATTAATGGGTACGGAGGTATGTATGTGGTGACATTCAATTTCAAAGATGTTTTTAATTGCAGGTAGAGTTCCCTCGCAAAAGAAAATGTTTTCAATTTTCTAATACATACCAACAAAAAATGAAAAAAACGATTCGACGAGAAATATAATAACATAAATAAATTTTTCATCGCCTAGATCCAATACCTACGTTTTATAAGTACATAAGTACACACGTCGACGATTCTCTCTTATTTTTTTATCATCCGGGAGCTTTTATATCGTCTTGAGGATCGTACACATATAATGACTCCTGGAAATAAATATATCGCTTATTATGTGAAGAGAGGGAAAAAGTTAGGAGTTGTATTAAAAGGGCGCTGAAAAGAATACGTTCTCTACGGCATCGATATTGCGTAGAATATAAGTGTATGGTGAAAAGAGGATTGTCCCTGTTATAATGGCCCCGGGAGCTTTTCTACGCCAGGCGAAGTGGTTGCGATGAACTCAATTTACAAACACGAACTCCTTTCTTAAAGCAATTTCGCATGTGGCTGGCGTATCCATTACGGGAGATTAGAGTTACCTGCCCTTCTATGTATGTATGTACTTAAGCACTCACTGAATAAAATCAACACATACATAAATATTATTGTACATTTTATTAATGCGAGAGCTTCCTAATTAATAATAATACGTAGTTGGTCTTAACATTGTCGAGAGCAACAGCAGTTCAATTTAATTAACAAAGTTACAGCGTACACCTTAAAATCTTTGAAGATACCAACATGAACTAAGTACCTAATTCACATTGAAAATGACAAGATCCCTATGCAATACAAAGTGATCATCGAAAGTCGTACTAGGTGGACATCCGGTGAGCCTAAACTCAAAAGAGGAACCTTGGCATGGTACACGGACGACTCTAAAATAGAAGGAGTGGGGACTTGATATATATACAGGGTGTGCCAATTATCTGAATTCGGTCTATTATATCTTACCTATTAGTGTAATTAAAAAATGTTTTAAGTAAAAGTTGTTCGGGATCAACTGCTCTATATCCTAAAATTATTTTATTGTATACAGGATGTTCAGTTTTGGATGAGCGTTATAAAATTTTCTTTTTTTAAATGGAACAACCTATATATTATGACATTTTCAGATTTTCCGTTGTAAATTAAGATAGTTTTGTCTGACAAACCTAGTACTAAAAATTAACCGTTTCCGAGATATTTCAATTTTAAGAGGAAAAAGATCATTTTCATGGTTGTCTTTGAAAATTAATTCCATCTTTACTAATATTTATTTTGCACCGATTCTTTGGCATAATTATGACATTACCTTAAGTTAAACAATCCATGCCAAATATCTTCACTATAGCATACAGGATGTTTCGAAATTGAAAATTAATCACTGCATTTTTAATACGTTAAAACTTATTTTTTTCAAATGGAACATCCTGTATATTTTTATGCCATTTAATAGTGCTTCAAGTTCCCTTTCAATCGCTTATAATATTCCCTATAGCTAAAGTTAATACTTTTTGAGATATAGGTAATTTACTATAAAATACATAAACATTTATTGATAATGGTACTCGTAGGATGGTCAACAGTGCTGTGCCAACTCTAGTAATAGGTAGATATAAAACGATGTCTACTTTAATAAAAACAAAAATAAAAGATGTGTACAATTAAAAAAAGATAGTTTCTATTAAAAATTGTATAATACCAGAAGAAATTTTTATTATTAATCATAATAATACCTAGAAATTTAAATGTATAGAACGATTGACAACCAGATTTGTGGACTGCGGCTCAGTTAAGTACAAACCACATTTACGCAAAAAAACTGTCACTATGGGTGAAAATGAAGTACGGGTTTTGCAACAGTAGTAGAACACCCCAATATCAGCCTACGAACAATGTGTAGAGATTTGGAAATTAGTTCTTTAAGCAGGATATTGAAACAGAATAAATATCATCCGCATAAAATGCAACTGCATCAGGAGCTGTTACCTTTAGATCATAATAGACGAATACAATTTTGCAGAACGGTAATGGCAAAAATGAACGAAGACCCGGAATTTTTGAAGAATGTGCTATGGACAGATGAAGCTAATTTCCACAATAATGGTTATGTAAACAGACACAACTACCATTATTATGCTGACATGAATCCACACATAATTTATGAAATTCGTCGCCAAAACAGATGGTCACTTAACGTGTGGGGTGGTATCATTGGCAATACTGTCGTTGGTCCACATTTCTTCGACGGACCTTTACAAGGTGAAAGATACAGACATATTTTGCTCAACGAACTTGGAAATTTGCTAGAAGATGTACCACCTCTTACTAGAAGAAATATGTGGTTCCAACACGACGGTGCTCCCTGCCATAATCATGTGTTGGTACGACAATTATTAACACAAATATACGGCAATAAATGGATTGGAAGGGGTGGACCTATTGCTTGGCCAGCTAGATTTCCTGATCTTACTCCTTTAGATTTCTTTCTGTGGGGACATATAAAAAAGTTGTCTATCAAGAAATACCAACTACTGTTGCTGACATGAAAGAAAGAACTATCGCTGCTTTTCGACAACTAAATCCGAAAACACTTTTACGTGTTAAATTATCATTTCGGCAGCGGTTAGAGCTGTGTATAAACAATGAAGATGACCATCTTCATTGTTCAAAGTCATTTTATAACCCTTCTATACTTATGTTTATAATAGATATTTGTATTTACAACCCTTTTTTTATTTTTGGTAAAAATTTTGTTTGTACTTAATAAGCCTTTATTTTTCTATTTCTGTTTCTATTAAAGTAGACATCGTTTTATATCTACCTATTAGTAGAGTTGGCACAGCACTGTTGACTTCATCTTGCCAATATCAATAAATGTTTATGTATTTTATAGTAAATTACCTATATCTCAAAAAGTATTAACTTTAGCTACAGGGAATATTATAAGCGATTGAAAGAGAACTAAAAGCACTATTAAATGGCATAAAAATATACAGGGTGTTCCATTTGAAAAAAATAAGTTTTAACGTATTAAAAATGCAGTGATTAATTTTCAATTTCGAAACACCCTGTATGCTATAGTGAAGATATTTGACATGGATTGTTTGACTTAAGGTAATGTCATAATTATGCCAAAGAATCGTTGCAAAACAAATATTAGTACAGACGGAATTAATTTTCAAAGACAACCATGAAAATGATCTTTTTTCTCTTAAAATTGAAATATCTCGGAAACGGTTAATTTTTAGTACTAGGTTTGTCAGACAAAACTATCTTAATTTACAACGGAGAATCTGAAAATGTCATAATATATAGGTTGTTCCATTAAAAAAAGAAAATTTTATAACGCTCAGCAAGAACTGAACAACCTGTATACACTAAAATAATTTTACGATATAGAGCAGTTGATCCCGAACAACTTTTACTTAAAACATTTTTTAATTAAACTAATAGGTAAGATATAATAGACCGAATTCAGATAATTGGCACACCCTGTATATATATATGTTTTTGGATGTAAATGTGCTGCAGTTTGATTTCCAGCAGTACATCTAGCGCTGCAATGGGACAGGTCCGCATCATTCCTGTGACATTTAGACAAGTGAGTCTTTGGATTTGTTGAAGCTGTTGTTGTACAGTCTTCTGTATTGTTTTTGGCAACCATACCAAAGCAACATATACGAGAGAGCGTTTTTATATTCGCGGAATGAGCGGGTTGTAGGGGGGTGATTAGGCGCATTGGGGGCGTGGCCTGTGCAGCGACTCATAATTAGTATAAATATGAAGTTTCATTGTTATTAGACGGTTAGTCTTTGAGCTATCGTCAACCAAGTAACATAATCAGGAGTGAAAAGTGAAATATGGAAAAAATCGCGTGTTCGCGTGCATTTTTGGACCTCTGTAATGAAGACAAGGATGGTGTATTGAGTCGAATTGTTACTGCAGACGAAACTTGGGTTCATCATTATGAATCTGAGTCCAAACAAGACTCCATGCAGTGGCATAAAAAGGGCACAGCACCTCCCAAGAAATTTAAAGTGTCACAATCAGCTGGGAAACTCATGGCAACGGTATTTTGGGACTCGGAAAGAATGTTGTTGATTGATTATAAAGATAAAGGTGTTTCTATAACCGGAGAATATTACGCTTCAATATTAGAGCGACTAAAAGAAGCCATTAAAGAGAAAAGACGGGGAAAGTTGACGAAAGGTGTGCTGCTGTTGCACGACAACGCGCCCGTCCACAAGAGCCGCGTTGCGTTAGCTGCCCTGCATAAGGTGGGCTTCGAAATTGTGAATCACCCACCCTACAGCCCAGACGTGGCCCCGAGTGATTATTACCTGTTTCCGAAAATGAAAAAAGAGCTGCGGGGTAAAAAATTTAATGCCGATGATGAAGTCAAGGAGACAGTTTCGGCGTATTTTGCAGATAAAGAGAAATCATTTTTTTATGAGGGTATAAATAAATTAATTGAAAGATGTGAAAAATGTATTCGTCTTGCAGGTGAATATATCGAAAAAGAAAAATAATTTGGTTTTTCTATTTCCACCCCTTATCCCCCTATTCCGCGAATATAAAAACGCTCCCTCGTAGATGATCATAGGTCTTCTAATTGCCGTAGATGATCATAGGATCATTTGAGGTTTAAGACCCCAGAACTTACCAAGCACCTTTTTTCTGTAAGTAGTTGATATGGGGGTTCTACGACAGTTTGGCGTCCAACATAACCTCCAAGTATTTAGGTATAAAAGTAAGAAGAGTTTGAAGATTAGACTACTTAGCAAATTTGATTTTAACTGGATTTTGTTTAGCGGCATAAAAAGTGTGTTATTTAGTGACAAAGATGGGCGTCCGGGGTTTGAAGAACTGCAAACACATTCGAAGAATGCATAAGAATCTTGGCTTGAACTTGAAAGAAAACGTTTTTGCATCTTTATTATATTGAACAATTTCTCTGAATTTTATACCTTTTCCAGTAGTGTCTCTCTGTGGGTTCTTTATCACTGAATTAAGTTTCATAAAGGAGAAATTTGCGTTGGTCATTTAATGTAGGTACTCTAAAATTTTTTGAAGAACTATTAATAACTTGCCGTCAATGAATAGGAATAAATACTTGTGGATTTTTCCTTTTATTTTTTTCTACGACGGCAAAATCTCGGTCACACTCCATGTAAGTATGACCGGGTTCTAAGAATTTGTGCTGAATCTCTGATTTATTTGGGTTGTCTTTACTAAGAACATGAACAATTTGCAAATGTTTTTATTCTTGTTTTGGCCTCCACATGAATCACTATATGCGATTATCTTTGTTATGTTTGGAGACAACGCCTTGATATATTGTACTAAGCACGACCCAATCTCCTGCGAGCCTCTAGAAGACACAGTTTCGTCCCAAGTAAACATATCAGCTTCCCTAGATATTAAATTATGGACACCAAAATTATAGGTCCACAGTTGTCTTAGGTAAAATATGATGTGGTAAGTAACGGCGTTGGTAAGGTTACTCTAGTTTGGTTTTAGTGGAATGCACGATCTCTGCATTTTGTGAATATTAAATTAAAAATCCTAGCACACACTGTCTTTCTGAACAACTAACCAACTTGAAGCTTGACGTTCGTGCAAAAAGGGTACAAGTGCTTTTATATCTTTTTTGCAGAAACCATTGTGAAGTTTTAGTTTAATAGGTTATAATACTTCTCCAAAGATGACACTGCTAAACTCAAAATGGACTTGTACCCTTTTTGTACTAACAGAAGGTAGGTTTAACCTTACAAATATGCATCTAAATCAAAATGTAAAAAAAAACTCACTCATAATGTTGGACTTATGTAGAAACAATAATTTGGTGTTGAGTGTTTGACTTATTGACCAACTTGCATTAAATCTGCATCGGCAAGTGCAAAAACATTGGCCGCTGGCTGGTATGGTATGAGCTCGTAGACTGCCCGATACAACTTCCTTGACTTTTATAAACAATATTTTAGTCATTTTGTTGTGCAAATACTACTTGCATGGGAAACATATTCAAATGGCAGACGACAACGACGAAGGTCTTCTATCTCCTTTCTAGGGTTGGACTTTAGCCCTTAAATCCTTTAATCCTCCTAATAGTACAGGACCATCCCCCATTGATTTGTTGATTGTTACTAGTAATTATACGTATGTATGCCATCAATAGAAAAAAACAGGAATTTTGGACTAAAAGAAAGTAGGAAAAGTATAGATAAAACATGCTGAATATTGTATAGATAAAAATGTATATGGGACTTCACACAAACAGAAACGGACTAGGATGAATCAGAATCAGGTCAATGTGTTGGCTTAGATCATTTCGGTGGTGGTTGAGATCCGACTAACCCTCACTTGAGGAGGGGGTCTGCCGGGGTCGAGGTGAGCAAGTTCTCTTACCAGGGTGTTGGCAGAACGAGAAACTCTACCGAATGTCTTCTCGGCCAACGCTGCTGCGTGCTGTAGAAGAGTAGGAATATTCAAGTCTTAATGGATCTGTACATTGCGGACGTACCAAGCCGCGTTGATCTTAGGATCTTATTTTGAAGGCTGTTAAACCTTTTCCTAAGAGAGAGGTGAGTATTGGCCTCAAGAAAATCGTTCGGCTTTTGCTGCATAGGAACTAACTAAATAATCAAATTTCATTCTTTGTTATTGCAAACATAGTTGGATAAAATATTTAATAAGTGATTATGATGTGTTAGAAATATCATCTTCTTACAATACAGTGATAGAAAAGATAAATGTGCTATTTAATAAAATGCAAATTGATTTTGTCGTGACGTCATCATCAATATGATAAAATTTTGATTGTTATTAGAATGTGCTCCTCATCGACCACTATAAGTTTACCTGGTTGGATTTTAAAAATTTTATTTAGTTTGGCCGTAATTCTAGTGCATCATTTTAAGTGACCCATCCTGTATAATACTTTCTTCCATAGATCTGGGAAAAAATTACATAAAAACTCCTTTTAAACACCAAACAAAAAGCGTTGTTTGCTCCAGATAAACAACGTTGAAATATGATCGTTCTTTTATGAATGTTTTTTTCCCGTTATTGGATTTAATATGCTTTTAAAAACAATGCTCGTGAAATCGGAATCTTTGTACGATCGGCTTCATTAATTTAGATATAGACGATACAGAAATATAATCAAAAACGGTATTCTTTTTCAATTAACACGTGAGATTGTTTCTTTTTAATGAGGCATCGAAAATTTATTGCGAAAAGGGAGATATTTTTGTTTGACCTGTCGAATTTTATAGTGTTGATCAGAAGTTTTGTCCTGTTATTAATTCCTGTTCACCAGACCATTTTAAATATCTCCTGGGAAACAAATTGAATTGAACGACTCTAAATTTCCAAATAAACAATAATCATTAGTTGTGTTGCTATGCAAGTAATTTCTATTGTTACAGCATCACAAAAAGGGAGATATTCATGACGTAGAGAATTATAGGCCGATTTTTTTAACCTACCAGGACAGGTGACCTCCTAAAATCACGATCAGAAGGACCTTAGCCAGTGATCATTCTCGATTAAACGGAATACAATCTCCAACGAGATTGGTTGTAACGTGAAATAAAGTATTGGAATTAAGATAAAATTTTTCCGGGAAACTTTTTGAAAGTGTTGCAAAAAGAAGAGCAATTTACATGACACAATTTCGAAAATATCACGTATACGTCTTGTTTACACGGTAAAAACGGCACCCTTTGATTCTCCAATCGATCAGTTCCAAGGAATGTTAAGGTTACCCATCGATTAACAGCCGGCCGCAAAGCAATTATCCGGCAAGTTCTGGTGGTTTACAGTCTTCTCACGTTTAGTAACAAGCGCATTATCTTTGTTCGTTATTTCGCAAGCGAATACCTGAACCGAGCAATCAATATGTATACACTGGCACTTACTGCAAGCATCTTCAATCAACAGGGTCTTGTTCGGGATAATTTATGAGATGCAGGGGAAAGTTCAGCTATAGCGGAAGGGTGTTTTAACGGCGGCGATGAGCGTTCGAGGCGAAGAAAAAGCGGAACGATGTTAATTGTTTGTAGGTATTTGAAAGTAAGAATTTGTGTCACCATCTGCGAATCGATTTTTTTGTTTCGTAAAGCGGAATCTGTTTAAATATTAATTTAGTTATTATTAAATATTTTATTGTAAAGTTTCTTTTTCGTTTCATTATTTTAATTTTTGGGTCTTTTTTTAACAGTACTTTACTAATGAATTTCTTCAACTTGTTCATGATAAGACAACCTTCTATTTCGAGATCTAAATTTTTTGCAAACTTCACAACATAAAGCATTGTTCATGCCACCATTTTTGGCATTTGAAATATTGGATAAGGTTCTTTACAACCTGGGAAAACACCTGCATTTTTTGTCACTCTCGCAGAAATGTCTTTTTTCCTATACGTTTCTTAGACTTTTTATTTATTTTTATTTTGCTTTGAAGGATTTGGTTTGTCCTTTTTAGTAACAGTGTCTTTTAAAGGTAAAGTCCTTACAGTTTCAGGGTTAACAAATACCGGTGCTTCTGATAAAATAGTACTACATGTAGATGGAATTGAAAAATTTGTTGAAACTCCAGGTTCAACCTCAATTGTTACGGTGTCCACAATTTCCAATTTCCCGAAGTTTCGTTGAATGTTATGTTCAATTGTTTTTCGGGTGTTTTGTGTAAGACGTTTTCACCTGGTTGTGTTTCAATTGTATTTTCAGGAGTTAAGCATTTTCGATTTACCTGGATTGCATTATCATTTTGCGGTGCTTGAAAGGAAATGCCCATATCTCAAAAGGCTTTTACAGCTTTCTTAATAATCGCTATCTGGGTATAAGCGTTGTTAAAAATTTCTGCAATTTGAAATTGAGTTATTGCCCTCCTAGGATGTGAATCTTGCCACTTGTCACCTTCTTCAGCATAGGTTTTCTTTAAAGGTCAATACATTTCAACATCTAAAGGTTGCATCTTGTGACTTGCATGAGGTGGCAAACTTACCATGACAATAATTTATTTCATTAACATTAATATGGGAAGAATGATTGTCTAATATTAATAAAACCGAGAGATCAGTGATGATAAATCCGTAATCTACCATTTAGTAGTTCCGGTTTCTGCCGTTTTCTGGGAAATATTAGTGCCCTCGTTCATTAAGTTTATGACTTTTGGTAACTTGTTCGGTACCGTTAATAATCCGGTCTCATCCATGTTAAATATTTGACTAGGGCCAAATTTGTATTTCTCATAAATGTTCCTTGAATTTTCGTAGAAATGCTGAACTTGTGACTTGTTTTTTCGGGTTGTCTTAAAACTAAATTGTGTTTTTCACGAAACTTGAGGCACCATTCTCTTCCGGCCATTTTAAAACTTTTGTTAAAAGGGTGCTCCAACTTATTGCGTTCTGCATATTCGAAAGCGACTTTTTGCAAAACTTTCAACATCAATCAAAAAAAAAAAAAACTGTATCCAATTTTTTAATATGCTCAACAAGACTAATTTCTAATGCTTCTGGAAACACTAGTTTAAATCTGCCCAAAGTTTTTTTCTCAAAGTAGCTTCGTGGATACATTTTATGATTTAGCCAGCTGTCTTTTTGAAAAGCTATCATTAATTTTTTGGTTAATTTCATTTAATAATTATGTATTTTCTCTCTGTTTTTCCTTTTTATCAGCTCATCTTGATGGAAACTTAGTTAAATATAATAGAATTAGATCTAGTGAACAGGAGGTCTTGTCCAAGAGTACGCAGCTTACTCTTAGACACAAGCTTACAGGCGTACTCTTGAACAAAGTGCCGTTTTACAGAAGTTTGTGTTTTTTAATTATTCCTGCGCTAGCTGTCAGACTACATCATCATTTTAACTTAAAGTCTGAATTTTTTAACTCATTCTGGCGGTCTCCAGAAGTTGTGGACGGGCGCGTTGGTTATGATCTTTTCTCTTTAAGTGCTTCAAATTATAATATCCGGTTATCATCTTTTCCTTATAATTCTAACAAAAAAATACATCAAAGTAGTCTGAATTTTTTAACTCTAAATACGAGGGAGCGTTTGTATATTCGCGGAATGGGGGATACTTGGGTTACTTGGTTTATGTTGGAAATAGCTCAAAGACTAAAAATGGCAGGGCAGCTAATGCAACGCCTCCAATATGTCTTGTGGACGGGCGCGTTGTCGAAGGAACGAAAAATCGTAAAAAAAGTTGGTGCAAAAGCAGCACACCTTTCGTCAATTTTCCCCGTCTTTTCTCTTTAATGGCTTCTTCTAGTCGCTCTAATATTGAAGACTCGTAATATTCGGCCAGTGTCGGCGTGTTTATAGAAACATCTTTATCTTTATAATCAATCAACAATATGAACTTCTTTCTGTTCCGAGTCCCAAAATGAACCATAGGTTAATTAGGCTTAAGAAGATGAGTTTCTCCAACTGACTTTTGTGACACTTTAAATTTCGAAACTTGGGAGGTGCTGTCCAACGTCCCTAAGTTTTACTGTTGCCACTGCATGGAGTCTTGTTCGTGAGACTCAGGAGGTTCATTTGTCCCGGTTAATGATGAACCCAAGTTTCGATCTGACTATAACGCCAATTCGACTCAATACACCATCTTTGTCTTCATTACAGAGGTCCAAAAATGTCCACGCGAACACTCTACGCTGCTGTTGCTGAAACTTGGTTGGTTACTTGGTTTATGTTACTTGGTTGACGATAGCTCAAAGACTAACTGTCTAATTTCAATGAAACTTAGCCTCTTATTATTATGGCTATTATATTATGAGTCGCTGAGACAGGCCGGAATCCTCGAACTCTTCGTCACCCCCCGAAAATGATTCCAGATGGTTGCAAAGACCTCGGCCTTGCCCTCGTCATCCTAATCAGTCATTTTTTAAGAGAGCGGGCCCTAGACCCATCGGAGAAAGAAACAACCCGCATCATTCAATGAAACTTCGTATTTATGAATATAAAAACGCTCCCTCGTAGCTTTCGTATGGCTTGAAAATATATTGTTTACCTTTTACACCTGCCACCACTCGCAAAATCACTACCAATACTGAAATAAAGACACTGCGTACTCTTAGCGGTTGCGTACTCTTGCCTGTTCTTCTCCTACTGACGAACCGTTACTGCAAAATGTGCCGGAGCTCCGTCCCGTTGGAATATGAGAGAATCTTCATACAATGCAATTATTTCCACTCTCTCTCTCCTGAATAGAGTGTACCATTTTATGTTTTACTCGTTAAAATTTGATTTAATTTTAATGACAGTATGTACTTGGCAATTAAATTAAAACTATTACGTATTCAATTGCTAATAAAATTAGCTTTCAAATGATGTGTCACACTTTGGAATAAGTATTTTTGCTTTCTATATTGTGGCATTTCTCGATGTTTTCAAGTCTTCGTCATAACTTTAAAGATTATTTTAATACCGATATTGAGACGGCAGGGGTGGGTTGGTTTCATTTTTGTATGGTTCCAAATAAAAACAAGAGTGCTGTCAGCAATTTAATTTCCTTCATCCACCTATTGAAGACTGAATTCAATGTCAATTAAATTTAAACAAAGTGCTACTTTCCTTGCTTCAAATTTTTCGTTTTTGTTTCGATTTCTTCCATTTATCTGCTGCCTAAAAATCTGATAACAGAAGGGAATTTGTAATTTAGCTTATTTACTATTACATAGTCTGTTTCTTTTTCCGTTTAACAAGAAAATACACTTGAGATAATCATTATATTTTATTAGATATGAGAGCTGCCTAAATACATTTTGTTTTACAGAGTAATTATAATTAAAGGTAATAATAATAATATTTTTGTAATCCTGTGGTTCGACAGTTTGTGAATAGATGGCACGTCAAATTAAACTAATTTCTGTATTTACTCCGAATACATGTTTGTACAGATATGGTTTTATATCCTAGGATATGATATCTAATCCAACTCTCTACTAAATTAGTAATAACATTGTCGTATGTAGAATTTTACGGTTATTTTTCCATTTATATTCAAATTCTGTAGCTTGAGTGCTTCGACAGATGTAGGTAATCAACTTCTTTTACGATTGCGTACGAAGTAAAAGTGCAATAAATGAAACAACATATAAATTACACACGTTGAAACGTCAATTTTCCAATCGAATGTGAATGTAAAACATTGTAAACGATGTAGAATATTAATTTTATTTCTGCTTGTAATATAAATTTAACGCACGTTAATTACAATTAAAGCATACTACAAAAATTAACGGACATTAAATATAAATCGGATATAATTCGAAATTGCGGCTGTAATACATCCATTAAAAACACGTTAATTAATATTTCAATAATTAGAACGCGTAATTATTAAGTAACCTACATAATTGAAGGGAGGCTATGTAATGTCGCTCAAATTAAATTGAAATTGGCCTTTTACAACATTTAATTAAAGCTTGCTAAATTGTTTTTCTGCTGTCGTGTATCCATATACCTGAGGTTGATGACTGACTACAGTTTGGAGAGAGCAATTAAAAAGAAAATCCAATTTTTTTTCGAGAGTCTGCAGCCATTAATTGATTCAAAAGAGATATACGTCAGATTGAGATTGCCCCTTTGAGACTTTCACGGACGTCAACCTCTCTAATTGGTTGATAGATCCCCAAGGGAGGTATGTGGTGTCAGCGGAACTATGCCATTAGAGCACCCACTCAAACAGAGTCTGAGTGTCAAATAAAAAGAGAGAATTTGACGAACGCAAGAGCTGTAGAGGTACAATTCGCACTAAGATATATCTCGTTGCATCAAAAAAAAAAATTGTTGACTTACCACTAGCGTTCATATTGGGTAGTTGCTACTGTTACGCTGCAGCCGCACGTCCGTCCTTTTGGATGTTACCTCGCCCGTTATCGACGCTCAAGTGTCCGCTATTAAACGTAATACAGTAGTACGTTGCCTCTAGCTCATTAAAATGTCATTGTAATATTATTATGACGTCAATTTGACGTCATCACTCAGTTATTAAAATGCCATTAAGAGGTTATTATTGTTTGTATATGTTTAATTATTCTATAATGTTTAATTAAATTTACAGAGATGTAAATGAAGAATTTTGTATTTTACGAGGTGGTAGTGGAGGGGAGGGAGAGGGTGTATATACAGGGTGTAACAATAGTGCGGTGTTTTTTTGTATCTCCCTTGCTATACAAAACAAAAGATGACGCACAATTATTTCATAGTATACAGGGTGTTACATTTGAACGTGGCTATGAATAACTTTAAATTTTTTAAATAGAACAACCCATCCATTATTAAACTTTTGAATTGAATGAGGATTTTTAAGAAAACTTTATACAACAAATATTTATTTGTTTGAAAATGTTGCAATATGACACGTTACACAGAGTGTTCTAGAAATCAGTGTCGCTTTGAAATAATTGAAATGCAAAAAACTATATTTTTTATAGGTTAGTTTAAAGCAAAATTTGATTACCGATTAGTTAGGTTGGAATTTGGAATGACAGATGAACTTCCATTTAGTGTGCTTGGCTTTGTGTAATTCCTCGTTCGGTGTTCTGTACGCGGTGCGTGTGTGTTATATGTTTCGTTTGTGTTGTGTGTTTGCAATGTTCTGTTCTTTCTTGATTTATTGTGCGTCGCTCAACTATAATTAGTTCCCACGTGGCAGAAAGAGAGTGTCATTATAGTTGAGCGACATCGCAAACACACAACACAGACGAAGCATACAACAAACACGCACCGAGTACAGAACATCAGTCGACGAATCACATGAAGCCAGACGCAGCGAAGCCACACCCTCTATAACATCGACTGAGCCGTTTGAACACGCTCCAGAAGAAGATGAAGGAAAACTCAACTAAAGCTAACGATTCTTCTCAGAATAAGCTCCAAACACAGATCAAGACCAGGAAGAAGCTTCCTAGATTTATCCGCGAAAACATCGTCAGGATTTATATACAAATTCGACTAAATATGTCACAATATACAGAGTGTTTTATTTGAAGGAAATTGTTTTCGTTAGAGTCCGTTCCCACTTGCCCGAAGCTCTTGTTGTAATGTACTATTTTAGACGAAAACAAAAAGAGAGGGCCAGAAAAAGAAAATTTTGGGTGCACCCAATTCTGAAGGAGAGGTTTACTTTGAGAACTGTAAGATTTATAACTATTTTAGAATGTCTATAAGTACATTCAACGAGCTACTGGCACGAGTTTCAGCAAGCATAAATTATCAAAATACAAAATTTAGAGATTGCATTTGTCCTGCAGAAAGGCTGTTGACATTTCTGAGGTAAGAAAACAAATTTATAATTTTGCTTATTAAGAGATAAATTTTCACTGCCTACTTGTATGCAGACATTTTACGGATTCAAAAATGAGCCCAAAAAATAATGAGTTATTTAAAGAAACATTTATTTACAAGTTTATTCAAAGAAAATAACACAAGTACTTCAGTACTAGAAAATTTAAACGAATCTTGAGTAGTGTTGTGACCAACAAGAAGAAACTGGCGATGGAGATTCGAGTATAATTTGATGTATCTACTCAATTATGACGTTTCTCTTTAATTTTTTGAATCAATGACAATACGCCTGCTTGAAACTCCAACGTTTCATCAACATTGAAAGACATTACGGTTGGCAGAACACCTTTAAAATAAGATAACATTGGATGATCAGCTGGAACTGCTAATCTGTTGTCGAAGAATTGGCCCATTTTTGTGTCTAGGTCAATGATCTTTTGCTTTTTAGAAGAGCTTGGTAAAGATTTTGCAGACATCTGAGAACTGCCTTCTACCTCCAAATTTGCCATGGTATCTGATTTATTAGCTGTTGGGCGCTTCCCAACAGAATCATGAGTGCGATTAGGCAAGAAGGTAAGTTGAATGTGCTTTCGGTATTTTAGCTAATATGACAAGTGGGAACGGGCTCTTATAAGTTTGATGTTTTTCAGCTTTGGCTGTCAATTTTAAACGCTCTGTATATACATATATTTTTTTGGTTTTTGGAAATGTTGGCAACTCGTATAGTTTTTTTCGCTGTTGTTGAAAATAGGTATTGAGAAACCTAATACAGGGTATCATAAAATTGGCTGCAGAATCCAAAAATGCAATAACATACAGGGTGTGCCGTTTAAACAGAGCATCTATAATCTCTATATTACCGACCAACTAATTCAGTTATCAATATAGCAATGGAATAGGTGGATCTGGAAGATTTACTGATTGGTTTGAGTACCAGTAGATCTACCTACTCCATTATTATATTTCCGAAATTAATTTCTCGAATACACCTAGAACGTGTAACAAAGTAATTTTCCTCGTAATTTAAAGAAAACATTCCGGCAATAAACTGAAACGGTAGAGGGGAATCGACGATTTCCTTCCCCGTTCTCATATCAGATAGGGAATTAGATATTTGTTTTTGGACGGATTGATTCTTCTGGGACGACGACAAAGTAAACACTTTTGTTATACGTCAAATTTTTCTCCCATATAACAATTTTTTTTTAAGCATTATGCAAATTGAATATTGACAAGTATATCGCTCTGAATTCTTTCTCTTTTTCCTGTAGAATTCTGTTGTGCCGTGAGAAATGTCCGCTAATTTGTTAAATAAATACAGAAAAGAACTTTTACGTGTTTCGTTGTTTATTAGTTAGGATATTTTTCGAGGGGACGTGTATAAGAACTTGAGAAAGTGGAGCTAATATATTGAAAGAGTGGAGAATGGGAAACGTATCGGTCACTTGGGAGAAATATTAAGTTCTTGAAGGCTTGATATGGATTAGAAGTGTGATCGATGGGTAGACAAAACGCAAATATGGAGCTAACTTGAAATAGCTATAATGTACGAAAGGGAAACTAATTAGATTTAGCTACGATGTACGATAAGGGAAACTGACAGATATAGTATGATTAAACGAGATTGTGTTTCCCTTTATAACATTTCTTCACTTAAAACTTAAATCGTCTCTCGATTTAACTAATTTGTTCATTCGAAACGTCTCTGTTCTATTTCTCTTAGTTAGAATGTATGATATGGATACACGTTCGAGGTAACCAATATGTTTATATAATGCAATTGCAACTTCAACATTGTTCAATACCCTCTTGTGACTGCGAAGTGGTTATGGCATACGAGTAAGTAAGCTCGTCTGTAGTATTCCAGTACAATAACTCTTTGATCTAACATCACAAGTAATAATATACGGTTATGTCAAGAGCAGTAATGCAAGATAATTGCAATAGGTAGCATATATGGTTTCATGGAACGCATATATGTACAAGCATAGGTTGCTCATAGATATTATATACGAGGGCGTATTTTTACGTTATCTAGCTAGCTATGAAACAAATGAGTTGTCACTGTTAGAAATATATGTGCTAAGTTGTATTTAGTTTGCGCTGTTTACAGAGATTTGAATTTTGAGTGAAATTAAGGTTGAACATCGCATGAAAGAATGGTTGCTGTGTGTGGGAAAGATGCACCATCTTATTTTCAAGTAAAATATTGGTCTAAACTCTCTCGATGGGGCCGAGAGTCAATCAATGATGACCTGTTGAAGTTTGAACTGAAGACATTGTGCGAAAAGTCGAAAATTTTGTACTGAAAGATGGGCGTGTAAAGATCTCTGTCATTGCCAATGAAGTCTGTATATCCGAAGCAAGTGTCCTCAAAATTTTGCATGACGATTTGGGTATGAAGAAGGTGTCTGCACGAAGTTCTTCACTGGATCTCCTGGTGCAGAAGTAGAACACTAAACACTTTAACCCACTAAACACCAAACAAGTTTTAATGAAATTAAATGAAATCTACAAAAACAGGTAACCTAAATGTTATGCAGCGTCAATCCGATACGCATCATTAATTTTGAATTAACGAAAACAATGACGAATGCGGGATAGGTCCATTGTCACAGTTCATTACACATGACTTATTTTTATATATTTCTGAACTTTCGAAAACATTTAGAAAGTTACAACTGTTTATTTGTCTAATTAATTTAACATTCGTATGATTGATGTTGTGATCTGTTTCAAAAATGTGTTGGGCAACGCTCGATTTCTCAATTCTATTAAATCTAAGATTAGCCATATGCTCTTTGAATCTAGTTGAGACTGCTTTCCTGGTTTGCCCAATATATTTTTTTGATTACAATCTTTACAATTGATTTCGTAAATAGCTGACTTTTCTAGAGGTTGTATTTTATCTTTAGGATTACCGAGGGAGTAAACTAGTTCTATTTTCAAATGAGTTGTCACTGAATCAGTTGACAATATGTGCCTGTTGATTTAGTTTACAAGCACTTGTTTAAAGACCATTGCTGTAAAAATTAGAAATTTGGTTGTCTCATCAAATGAATGAATTGGTTGCTGTGTAGAAAGATGCACCATAAAAAAGAAGCATTGAAAATTTAAGTAGCTGTTTGAAAATAATCTGAAGAATAGTTAATTTTCTCTAATGGGGCCGAGATTTTTCAATCAATGATGAATTGTGTCTTATTTTGAAGTTTGCTGTGAAACTTTATAATCGTTGTGATATTTTATTTCTCTATTTTACTTAACTTTTTAGTAGAACTAAAAATTTTTTTGAACAACTTATATTTTATTTTATGTATAAGAGGTCCATACTGTGATAAGAAGTGTTTATATTTTTAGAAGTACGTATGATTGTTTTAGAAATTGATAGCCCATATTAAAAAAAAATGAAAGACTGTAGCTTTTTTATTATTATCTACAAATTATTAAAATATTGAAGGTTTCTTCATGAATGTTTTCACTGGATTCTTTTACGAACATTCCCTTCTTTATTAAACGATTCATTTGATTTTCCTGCATATTAATAGGAAGGGGTGGTTCTTCTTCATTCATTTTTGCAATGTTATGCAACAAGCAGTTGCAACAATTACTGCCAGCAGGTGTTTAACTGTAATCGTCAAACCATACTAATCAGGAAATCTTCGATTACGAAAACAAGCCGTTCCACAAATTTGTTCGGATATGTCCGATTCATTATTCAACTGTTCGGCATGACTATTTGGGTTTTATTAGTCTAAATATGGGACAACGCATTCCCTAACAACTAACAATTCAAAACACTATACAATGGAAACAAAATTTATCAATTTAAAATGTTTAAGAGAATAGCATTGCCAAATTCTCTTGCATCGATGCTTTAATTCTGCTGTTTCAAAAATGGTTGTTGAGTGGAGCCTGGCCATCGGGCAACAATATCACAAATTCTTAGTCTTTATTTATCACTTGTATTAAAAAATAATTTTTCCTGTTACGAAACACCTCAGCATCTTTCCTCCTGCAAAAGACCTCGTTATACACTTATTATAATTTAATATTTAATAACTGTGCCTGGAGAATTAATTCGAATATATGCCATCCACAGATTACTACTCTTACAAATCTTGCAATATTGTAAAACTCATTTTGCACTCTTGCTAAATCATTTTATCTGTAAATGCTGTTGAGATAAATTAGCCAAGACCCAGAACTGTAAACTGATACAGTTGATAAATGCATTTGAAATTTTGATAAATGTCCTGCACTAGCATAGAACCGTAAAGATGTTAGCAATTGGTCCATGGGTGTAACACTTCCTACATCCTCTTAACAAAATGTTCTACACTTTAGGTTTATTTCATATCATTGGCATATTCCAGTTGATCTTCAATTTAATTAAAATTTTAGAAAGTTTCCTTTAGAGAAATCTTTGGAAAATGTTAATTATCCATTTGATGAAAATGGTTCGATCGCGGGTATATTCTTTAAAATCTTTCCAGAACTTCCAAATCTTCCCAAACAAAGCATCGTCGTCATCTTCATGAAAAAATCATATTTGCAATATCCATTCAGCTAATTGCTGTTCTTCTTCAATGGCAATAACGCACGTCAAATTAAATACATACTGTTTAATCGCACGCGCATAAATAACGTTCCTTAAAGTTAACGTTAAACCTAGAATATTGACCGCTTTAAAGCTACGCTTTCATTATTTAAGGTCAAACTAGCGGTGCAAACAAATTTTTAAATTTTCTAATTAGTTAATCAATCTAGCAAACGGCCATAGGTGGATCTGGAAGATTTACTGATTGGTTTGAGTACCAGTAGATCTACCTACTCCATTATTATATTTCCGAAATTAATTTCTCGAATACACCTAGAAAGTGTAACAAAGTAATTTTCCTCGTAATTTAAAGAAAACATTCCGGCAATAAACTGAAACGGTAGAGGGGAATCGACGATTTCCTTCCCCGTTCTCATATCAGATAGGGAATTAGATATTTGTTTTTGGACAGATTGATTCTTCGGGGACGACGACAAAGTAAACACTTTTGTTATACGTCAAATTTTTCTCCCATATAACAATTTTTTTTAAGCATTATGCAAATTGAATATTGACAAGTATATCGCTCTGAATTCTTTCTCTTTTTCCTGTAGAATTCTGTTGTGCCGTGAGAAATGTCCGCTAATTCGTTAAATAAATACAGAAAAGAACTTTTACGTGTTTCGTTGTTTATTAGTTAGGATATTTTTCGAGGTAAGTGTATAAGAACTTGAGAAAGTGGAGCTAATATATTGAAAGAGTGGAGAATGGGAAACGTATCGGTCACTTGGGAGAAATATTAAGTTCTTGAAGGCTTGATATGGATTAGAAGTGTGATCGATGGTAGACAAAACGCATGGGCTGTGAAATAGCTATAACGCGCAAATAAGAGAGCTAACTTATTTATTAGAATCTACGATGTACGATAAGGGAAACTGACAGATATAGTATGATTAAACGAGATTGTGTTTCCCTTTATAACATTTCTTCACTTAAAACTTAAATCGTCTCTCGATTTAACTAATTTGTTCATTCGAACCGTCTCTGTTCTATTTCTCTTAGTTAGAATGTATGATATGGATACACGTTCGACGTAACCAATATGTTTATATAATGCAATTGCAACTTCGACATTGTTCAATACCCTCTTGTGACTGCGAAGTGGTTATGGCATACGAATAAGTAAGCTCGTCTGTAGTATTCCAGTACAATAACTCTTTGATCTAACATCACAAGTAATAATATACGGTTATGTCAAGAGCAGTAATGCAACATAATTGCAATAGGTAGCATATATGGTTTCATGGAACGCATATATGTACAAGCATAGGTTGCTCATAGATATTATATACGAGGGCGTATTTTTACGTTATCTAGCTAGCTATGAAACAAATGAGTTGTCACTGTTAGAAATATATGTGCTAAGTTGTATTTAGTTTGCGCTGTTTACAGAGATTTGATAAAATGAGTGAAATTCAGGTTGAACATCGCATGAAAGAATGGTTGCTGTGTGTGGGAAAGATGCACCATCTTATTTTCAAGTAAAATATTGGTCTAAACTCTCTCGATGGGGCCGAGAGTCAATCAATGATGACCTGTTGAAGTTTGAACTGAAGACATTGTGCGAAAAGTCGAAAATTTTGTACTGAAAGATGGGCGTGTAAAGATCTCTGTCATTGTCAATGAAGTCTGTATATCTGAAGTGAGTGTCCTCAAAATTTTGCATGACGATTTGGGTATGAAGAAGGTGTCTGCACGAAGTTCTTCACTGGATCTCTTGGTGCAGAAGTAGAACACTAAACACTTTAACCCACTAAACACCAAACAAGTTTTAATGAAATTAAATGAAATCTACAAAAACAGGTAACCTAAATGTTATGCAGGGTCAATCCGATACGCATCATTAATTTCCGATTAACGAAAACAATGACGAATGCGGGATAGGTCCATTGTCACAGTTCATTACGCATGACTTATTTTTATATATTTCTAAACTTTCGAAAACATTCAGAAACTTACAATTGTTTATTTGTCTAATTAATTTAACATTCGTATGATCGATGTTGTGATCTGTTTCAAAAATGTGTTGGGCAACGCTCGATTTCTCAATTCTATTAAATCTAAGATTAGCCATATGCTCTTTGAATCTAGTTGAGACTGCTCTCCTGGTTTGCCCAATATATTTTTGATTACAATCTTTACAATTGATTTCGTAAATAGCTGACTTTTCTAGAGGTTGTATTTTATCTTTAGGATTACCGATGAGACTTCGTAAACTAGTCCCAGAACTGTAAACTATTCTGAGATCTAGCTCTTTGAAGATTTTACTCAAACCTTTAGTGATAAAGGGAGTGTAAGGGAGGGTCACAACGGGTGAAGCTTTAACATCCTCTCGAAAAGTCGTAGATTCTTTCACAGTTTTCTTATAATTAAACTTCCTAATTAACTTATAGAGATGCTGAGGCTGGAAACCATTACATTTAGCCGCATCTTTTATAATTTTAAGCTCTTTCTCATACCTCGCCTTGTTCAAGGAAAAAGTGAGAAGTCTGTAGACCAAAAAATTCAGGCTTGCAATTTTGTGTTGAACACAATGATGGGAATCTGAAGGAATGTAGCGAAGTGTACTGGTTTCCTTTCTATACACGTCAAACTCTAATCTATTGTTATTTCTAATTACTAAAGTATCTAGAAAGGGTAGCTGACCGTTTTCTTCTCTTTCACAAGTGAACTTTATGGTTTTAAACCGATTATTTAATCTATTGAGAAAATCGTCAATATTATATTTTTTAGTGTCAAATATAGCGAAACTATCATCCACATACCTCAACCAAACCCTAGGAAAGTATTCGCTCTCAGATTCTAAGTCCTTTTCAAAACGGCTCATGAAAAGGTTAGCCAAAAAGGACGACAAGGAGTTACCCATTGCCGTACCTTCCAGCTGTTCATAAAAACTTCCGTTGAATTGAAAAATGTTCTGTTTCATACAGATGTCAGTTAAGCGAATATATTCCTGGACACATTGTTGACTCAAACTATTTTGAAGCAACAAGTCCTCGAGGTATGTCAAGGTGTCTGGAATCGGTACACTAGGAAAGAGAGAACTAACATCAAATGAAATCAATATTTCACCCCCCAGCAACTGAATATTTTGAATTTCTTTAATAAATTCTAACGAATTTTTTACTGCAAAACTAGGTTGCTGTATTGGCAAATTATTAAATTCATTGGTCAGCCATTTGGAAACCTTATAAGTCGGTGCGTCAATTGCGGAAATAATTGGCCTTACCGACTTGCCAGGTTTGTGAATTTTAGGTAAACAATATAATTTAGGGATAACAGGATTGGAAACATGTAGCTTACGTCTAACATCGGCTGTATCAAGTTTGTTACAAGCTTTAAACACATTGTTGACGTCTCTAATCATTTTCGGTAAAGGATTTTTTGAAATTGACATAAGGACCACTACTCAACAGGTCATTAACCTGATCATAGTAGTCCTCTTTATCTAAAATAACAACCTTGTTCCCTTTGCCAGCTTTCAAATAAAAACAATCTTTTTCCCGCAAAGTTTTAATGATTTTAATGTTTTCGGATTTCTGAGGTGATTTAAGTGTTTAGTGTTCAACCATATGGGTTATTACTGCATTATATAGATGTATGTACATACGCTAAAGAGCTAACAATAGTGGTAGCCAAACAATCTTGCCATCTCCAGACTGAAATCTGACAGGGAACTCAACTGGTCCTTCTCAAAATCTGTTGAGTAGAAATTTTGGGGCATGCCTCAAAATCTGCCAACTTATAATAGAGGGAATAGCCAGGGCTGCAATGAAAACGATCCAACTCAAATAAAATTGAAAACCATCAAGAAATAGGAATAAACACCAAGAGAGATCGATAAGGCAAAACCATATCTTGCTTCCCCGAAATGAAATGAACGCATCTTTAAATGATAGAAATATCTGTTAATATCACACAACACACCCGCATCACAAAATATTTTCGAATGTGTTCCTACCAGAACTCCAATTTTCTTTCAATCATTTCAGATTTCAATATTTCACCCGCCAGCAACTGAATTTTTTTCGAATTTCAGATAGAAGAGAAATAGGTGCTTATTCAAATTATTAAATTCATTGGTCAGCTATCTCGATTCTCGAAACGTATCCCTCTCCCTATCCGTTGCTTCCGATAAAACTGAGACATTTAATTTAAACTGAAGTTATCGCCAATTTTTTCTTTCTTAAAAGAGATCTGTAGTTGTCGGAGGAATTTTGTTTAAGGGAATTATAATTAGGAACGGAAAAATTAATGCTCGAACGAAATCACAATGACATTCTTAACTTAGATCCATCGCTATATTTCCTAGTGTCAAAATCCAGCGGTGGGTTATCATCCACATCCAAAAAATCCAAGACACAATTCCTTCCAGCTGTTCAAAAAAACTCCCGTTGAATTGAAAACTGTTTTCTGGGATGTTGAAGATGTCTTGCTTATTGAATATATTCCTGGACACATTGTTGAAAAACTTTTTTGAAGCAACAAGTCATCTCGAGGCACGTCAAGGTGTTTTGAATCTGGTGAACAACTCAAAGAAGCTAACATCAAACGAATATTTTCAGGTTCCAGCAATGAATATTTTGAATTTATTTAATAAATTCTAAAAAATTTTGGAATAAAATTAGTGTTAAAGGGAGTTATTGGCAAAAAATAAATTCATTGTTCAGCCTTATGTGCTTTTTCATGGCTAGATAAATAACAGAAAAATAGTTTCTCAAGAAAATTTGGACAAAACAATTTTTATCTCGTTTTGTCACTCAGGGATGAGATTTGGGTACATATTGGGGTTCCATGAACAAAATCCATGCAGTGGGTTCAATAGAGGACACTAAAATCACCACCAAAAAAAGGCCAAGACACAATGGGTCTGGAAAAAAACTGATGGCAAAAGTTTTCTGGGATGTTGAATTTTAGTCTTTTATTGAATATTGCTCCTTGAAAATCTTTCCTCATCAAATGCATCTGTTTTTTGTCAGTTTGTTATCGCTAATTAATCAAAAAATGCTTTTGAATAACTTCAAATGACACTTGTCAAACTGATAAATTCAAATTGTTTGAGCTTATTTTTGTTTGATTAGTTTTTTATAATTTTAGAATTAGATTATTAAAATATTTATAAAAATGTTACTATAGAACTTTTGAAGAATTAGAAAATGGAGAATGGGATTATTCCATTAATCGGCGAAGCTAGATCAAATTCTACGAACTGCTAAAACACATTCAACGTTATTTATCGAGCGAAAAGGGCAGTTAACAGTAAGATGGCTGGAGTTTTAAAAACGACCAAAATTTAATAGAAGACGTTTCAACAGAATGGAACACTCACCGAAACGAAGAAACTTTTACAACAAGTTAGTTTGTAGAAAATAATCATGAACAAGCACCAGAAAAACAAGTTTCCTTATAAAATTCAACAGTTTCAGAACTTAGACAAGATTTTGGTAAAGAACACAGTATTGTCCATATCATTTTGAATAAAATTCATTAACGATGTTCTTGAAAAATGATATTGTTCCTCGTGTCCATCTCTCTGGCTATTTAAACAAGCAAAACATGAGAATTTGGTTTTGCAGAAAACCAAAGACAAAACTTATTGCATTATTTACTGACGAAGCTGGAAGTCGTGATGGTGTCTACATAACATGCACCATTGGAGTGATGAAAATCCTTATCAAACTGTTTCGAAGTCACCAATATGGGTTTTCAATTAATGTGTGGGCAGGTATAATTGACAATTATTTAATTGGCCCATTTCGTAATTGCCCAAAGATTGAAACGAATTATTACAACGTCTATCAACGAATTTCTTGGATAATGATTTAAACACATTTTAGCAAGGATGTCCCATTGGCCATTACTGGAACAATGCTTTATTACATGCATTTTTGATAATTTTCCAGCTCACATTTCTCAGACTTGGCAAATTAGAATATTTTTATTTTTCCATATTTAAATATGTGGATTTTCAAGATCAGACATCAAACCCGAAGAGCTTCGTAAGCTTGTTAATTCTTGACCTGAATCACCGAAGAAATTTTAATAAATGGGGATTTATGAAAAATCAAGTTTGTCTAGAAAACATAATCAACAACAACATCTGCTTAAGAATTATGGAATCGGCAATTTTAGATTTGCAATAAATATTTTTTTCAAAAATTTAATTTCTATAATTATACCGTCAATTTATATGAATAACCAAAATGAAAATGATGCATTTTGAAGATTTACAAGGGCAACAATTTGAACATCTTGGCCGACTCTAATTTTTTGATTTTAATTAATCATTGAAAGCGTTTTGCGTCTGATGAACAATTTTGTCAAATAAATTAAAAAAATTCAACAGCATCGTATCTTTTAACGGAAGGTTTTGCGGACAATTCAAAGAATGTTGAAGAAATTTTTTTTCTTTTATTTTAGTGTCTTCTATTGTGTGGCACTATGTCAATGTAAGTTTTTGTATGTATACCCTGTATATAAACATTTATAAAACTTCAAATGATGTATCGTTTCAAGTTAGCATACATGACCACATTTTAAGGTTATGTATTCACATTTTCACGACCTACCGCCGCGAAAACAGAGAGGAAAAAGAACGAACTTTTTTTTTGTGTTTTTTTTTCACTCAAGATACATTATATTGCATTATATTTAATGCACGAGATGATGTGTGTATAAAATATGTGACGTAGAGGTTGGTCCGCGCGTTGCCGACCGAATATTCAGCGATATCCACCGAGGTAGTTCGCTGAAACGCTACGAAACGTTTACTTTCAGTCGAACATTGGTCGCGTCCGTTTACATTGCTACCTTTCCCCCTGAAAGATCAAGCGAGAGTCAACGGCGAATCTCCTATAGATATATGAGAGGGTCGCTTGTATAAATTCACGACATGTTTCAACATCCACTCACGTCTAGACCGGCACTTTCGCCACAGATATAAGTGAGTCATGCATGACGAAAAGTTGTTAAAATCTGATTTATGTTAAAATCTACCCCCCCACCCCCACTCTTTTTCTCTCTATCTGTTTTATCTACGTATATATATATATATGTATAGTTACATGTTTTTCTTGTTCCTCAACAAACCACCTGTTACTTTTGTCTTTTTCTCTTCTTATTCTTCAAAGCAATTATCTATCCAAAGAAAGAATTTTGAGTAATGTGTGTTAGTGTTTATTGTGCATTTATTGTCTCCCCTATTTTATTATACGTTAGAATATATAAAATTTTTATGTAGCGATAATTTTTGTGCGTTTGGTAATTCTTCCGTTCTTCAGCATCCCTATTTTCTGGTAATATGTACGAAAAGTTTTCTCCCCTTCTTGGAAACAATTCGCGTAATCTGTGTCAGTTTCGGGCTTGATTGTGAAGATGTGAAATCCGAAAACTGTTGAGGGGTTTGGGGGAGGTGGGTAATGTAGATGACCTGATTTACGTCAAAAGTGTTCGGTTGAAATTAAGGAGAATTCTGCGGAGTGGGATTGTATTTGTTAGGAAGTTTCTGTATCTCTTTGATTCCGTTATGATTGATTTCGATCTCGATGTAGGGCGACTTTCAATGGAAATTATCCTAAGATTAGATATAACTATTTTATTGATTTTTTTTTGTTCGGAGTTTGCTTAAATAGTTGGAGCCGTTGATGATTCGCTTTAATATTTGAATTAATTACGATAACTCGATCTCTTGCAAATCATTTATTAATATAAATAAGCTTTTGTATATGTTTAATTGCATCTTGTATTGAAATTTAACAATTACAATTAACAACTTAATTTTGTACTATAGATTTAAAGGTATCGTCTGGCCAGCAAGGCTCCTTATTATTATTATTAATTAATTTATTTCCTTGTTCGGTAAAACATACTCAGCTCTTTATTTTTTCAAGAACTGTAACTTCATCATCTGTCACAGCAGTGACTCAAGCAGACTTATCTAATTGATTAACTATTGTTACATCTTCCAAGAGATATTCTACTCTTTCATATGATATGTCAACTTCTTCGATATCTTAGCGTTTTACTAAAGAACTGGGCACTCTCTTAAGAGCAAATTTGATGATGATAGAATAGTTGTCTTCATCAGTTGCGGTATTTTGTCAATTTTCTTGCAATTTCTTGCAATCTTACATTTCCTTAAATAAATTGGATGCTTACTAAAATCAATGCCTCACTTCTTCTGCGACCACGACGTTTTAAAATCATTTCCTAAATTTTAGAAACGGAAGTAGTTCCCTTGGACGGACAAAACATTGAATTGGTTCCACCGCTTTCGGCGGTTCCATAGACGGTCCTGGAGTTGGTGATGGCTGTGGTAGACTCAGGTTGAGCAGCTCTCCGAAATCTATTTATGAAGCTTTTCTAAGTTAAATGCTTCATCTAATCTTTTAGTCCCAATTGATCTTCAAACTTCTGAAGTTTAGGATTTCCTTGGGAGCTATGGTTCTAATGTCATTCTGTTCGAGGTAGCGGTGTCTTTGCCAGGCCAACGCCGTTTCGTCGTCTCACTATGCTCCGAAGAAAATCTTCCTTAGGTGATACCTCAGAGATGGCGAGTGAGTAAAGCCGTGATAGTGCCGAGGTCTCTTCTTTTGAGGTCCAGCAGAGATTTCGTCCTGTTATAAACGTTTTTTGATTGTCTTAGTGTTGGAGTGTTAGTCCAATGCGAGATCTTTTGTTCACTGTCCCTCTGTTGGAGATGAGCTCTTACATGGTTTTGCCTTTCTTTGCAAGACCATTGGCAGTTTCGGTGCCTTCCCACCTCCCAGTAACCTCGTACCCTCGTACACAATGTAACTGTGTTTCTTTGGGCCAGTGCATTGAAAATGAGCACACGAAACATTGTATCTCGAATCGTAGATACCTATGCCCACTCCTGAATCAGTTGTGGACCCGCCGCTGGACTCCTATCTTTGGCGGTCTTGAATCACCACTTCAAAATTATTTGTCGAAATCGAACCTCGATGTTATACGATCTTAACACACACATCTACTACTTTATTATTTGTTAAATCATAGTAAGTTTTGCTTGCATACAAAATATAGTCTTTTAGTTATTTTTCAAGGTTTGAAGGAAATACTTGTCAGTTTCTATAATTAGTCCAATAGATAGTGATTTTTTCACACACACAGCGTCGATACGACACTAGAAACAATCTTCAGATTTTGCACGAGACCAGATTTTTGACATTTCCTTTTTCAGATGCAATTTGTGACTGTGTGCTGCTTTGGGTAGCGGTAATAAAAACTGTACCTAGGCTTTAGTGAAAATGTTGTTGTGGTTGATTTTCCACAAAGCTAATCTTGCCTGATATGCTAGAAGGACCTGCCTCTGATTGCACCCCTGACGATTGATGCCAACACTTGACGACAAGTTTCAGTCAAATTTTCTCTCTTTTAAAGCTTTCTTCGAGAATATAGGTGAATCTTTTGAACCATTCTAGTTCAGAAGAATCATCTCCTGGAGAAATGTGGTAGACCTCAGTGAGAGCAAGTCAGCATGTCCTAAATTTATTTGTCGCAATTTTTAAAACTGAAGTTTTTTTGAGCTCTTTCTAAGAGATTGCATTAGAAAAAGCTTTTTTATTTGTTTGTGGCAAGAGGTTGGTTTATCCATTACTAAATCTAATGTTTTAGAATGATGTCTATTGATGGAGTTATAGAACAGTAACAGTTAAAGTTTGATCACGGTTTTCTGCGTTATGTTCCCCGTTTGATTTGTTGTAGCAGGCTTCTTGGATAAATTCCTCCTTTAATAAAGCCATCCGTCTTATTTCTTTCAGAAAATAAGTTCTTTCTAAAAATGTTGCAAATCCACACGTTGTTAAATATTTTGAATAGGTCGATCAGAATGCCGTGGCAGTGATCTATTGTTATTGTAACAATATAACAAGGGTCGGATTTTTACCCTGAAACCCTATAGTCTTCTATTATGCGGGACCACCCCTGCTGTTTTGTACAATGAAGTCAAGTAAAATATTTAGTTGTCTGTAATGGTGTGTAATGGTTTTGATTCTAATGGCAGCGACATTGAAGGCGATGTCGAGTGGTTTTAGGGGGCTCTGTGGTAGTGGTGGTCCTGTTGACCTTGACCAGAGGTGGGGCCTATCCGGGTCCAAGCGTGCTAGATGTTCGACGAGTGGATTTTCGGATATTTAGACTCTTTCCAGAGTTTTTTTCCGCTAGTCCGGTAGCATATTGGAGTAGGGTGGGTATTCTCAAGTCCTGGTAGATTTGAACGTTCCTAACGTGCCATGGAGTGTTCGTAATTTGTCTGAGGATCTTGTTTTGGAGTGTTTTGAACTTCTTTCGGTGAGATATTGCTGACCTCAGCCAGATTAAACATCCATAGGTGAGAATGGGTCTTAGGAAGGTTATATAGAGCAATAGTTTCGGCCTTTTTGAGTTGGCTTTTGTGGCACATCAGCTGGAAAACCACAGACCATGCTGCAACGAAACGCTGATGCTAAGGTAACAAGCGTGAATGAGCGCTTTCGGCTTATATATCACCCAACGTATGAGCTATTAGATCTGCTTCTTACGTCAGCGCCATCGTCGTACTTTTACCCAACTTCTCTAACTTAAGCGCAACTGTCACGGGATTCTGGTCGACCTGTAGTTGCCAGGCTACTAACTTAACATTCCAATTGTGTTTTAAAGCTTTAAAAACGGGCAAATCCAAGGGTGGCAAGGGTTCTAGAAGGTGACTGCTGTGGGATGGTAGCTTTAAAGTCAAGTTCTCTCGGATAGCTACTTCTATTGCTTCAGTACTAAAATATAAGAGTTTCATCAAGGGGTATATGCCACGACATCCCTCAAATAGTTCCTCAGATGCAGGCTTTTATCAATTATTAAGGGGGGAGGGAGGAGGGTGGCTCCAGTCAATAATGAAATTGTAGCTGGAAGCTGATTTTTTTCTTCACCGAAAACCTTGGGTTTAGTTGGGTCTGCATGTATATAGGCTCAATTTATCGGGATTCTAAATACTGTTTGGTTCATTTTAGAGATGTTAGTGAAACACTCTGTAAATATATATTATAATAACTTTGAAAAGCATGATAAATACTTTTCCGATTAAGAAAATATTACCTACTTTCACATACATTTATGCGTACCCAAAAAAGAAATTGTTAAAAAAAACACAGGCAGGAAAACATTGAAAAAAAAAACTTAAACCTTATAACATCTTATTTTTCGCTTTTGATAAGCGGAGCGTTCACGCACGTTTTTAGCCTTTCAACCGAACTGTATTCAGGATTTCCGTACCTACACATGGTTTTTGTGTGTATTTTTCCATTCTACGGCAGTAAGGTAGTAAATTACATATTCAGAATTTCTCAGAAGAAGGGGCGTCGACTGAGATTTCAGATGGGAAGGATATAGTCTGCAACACCTTTTAAGCTTTGTATTTTTGTCGCCGGGTTTGGAAGCATGAATATATGAGGCAATATCAGATGAAAAAATATAATATATATATGATATAGAGCGAGAATGCTATTAAATTTTTCTTTTTAAATTCTTTATTCGAGCGGAATATAAATAATCGTATATAAAATGGAATTCTCGCTGAATACAGTGTCCGGCAACGAAGCGGGGACGGAAGATTACACGCTTATTTGAAAGTTTGTCAAATATTTAGTCATCAGATATTCTTCTTCACCATCAAGTGCAAAGTTTTAAAAATTTTTGCTTTACATAATTTGATTCCAGATGGAAATCCATCTTAAAGTTGCATTTTTTAATGGAACAGTTATATATTAATAAGAAAATGATCCGCGATTGAAAGCTGGTTACAACGATATAATGTTGTATAGGTCTAAAGTTGATAGTTTCTGTGTAAACAATGATTTTACTTGATAAATTGATACATTTCAGTAAGCTATTCTGCATAGGGAAAAGCAAAAGATTCGAAACCAACAGAGCAGAATATTTTTTATTAGTATGGACTGTCGTTACTATGTGAAATAAATTCTGCAGCTGAATCTAGTTTTATACAGGGTATTCACAATTTTGCAAAATCGAAGAAATCTCGAAATTTTTAAATGGAACACCCTGTATATTTGTTGCTCATTGGAAAGCCCTTTTACTACGCTTTCTATTGATACCTCATTTGATGCACCTAGGGTGAATTATTTTCTAATTATTTCTTCTTAAAGTTGGATTAATGAGAAATGCTTATATTTTTAGTAGCTAATTTGCACTTTAAACCTACTGTAAGATTGGATTATTCAACAAATAATCCATAAATGGTCTATAACAAAAAGAAACTCCATTTAGTATCAGAAACAATTGATTTTTATTCAGCGGTGAAAGCAAACATTAAATTAATATAAAGTAATATAGCATTTTCAATAGATTCACTGCTGATCAAGTTATCTGGTGTTTTAAGCTTGTATACTTAATAACCAAGTTGTAAAAAATTTCGTTTTGTGTTATACAGAATTTCGTTCAATCTTTAAAAGCAATTGTTATATTGACTAATTTTAGTAGGCACCTACTCAAGAAATGGTAAATATGATATTTATTCTTGAGGAGTGTACAAGAAATTGTCTCCTAGCAAGTAAAGTATATGCAGAGAGATTTGCAAACTTTGAAAGAAGACCGGAAGCATTTGAAAGATTATTAGAGAAATTTATAGAAACTGATGATGTAACCTACAAGAAGGGAGGAACAAATAAACCGGTAATCAATAAACAAAGCGAACTGGCCGTATTATGAACAATACAGGAAAATCCACATACAGAACATTTAAAGATGTAGGCCAGCTAGAAAAAGAAAGATAGATTCTATAGAAATGATTGTAAAACATATACGGAATTAACGCATTGGCGAGCACTATTCCCTATATGTTTTACAACCGCTCAAATCTAGATCTATCACAAAGTTTTCTAGCTGGCCTTAGTCGATCTAAATGTTCTGTATGATTGGAGAGATGTAAGTATAGATGGTATTTCAAAGGTAACAGCTATTGAAGGTAGGAGCTTGCGTTTGTTGAGTATCTACTAAAATTAGTCATTATAACAATTTCTTTTAAAGATTGAACGAAATACTGTATAACACAAAACGAAATTTTGTACAACTTGGTTATTAGTATACAAGCTTAAAACTGACACCTGTACTTTATATTAAATTAATGTTACCTTTCACCGCTGAGTGAAAATCAATTGTTTCTCATACTAAATGGAGTTTCTTCTTGTTATAGACCATTTATGGATTATTTGTCGAAATCTGATCTTACAGTAGGTTTGAAATGCAAATTAGCTTCTAAAAATACAAGCATTTCTCATTAATCCAACTTAAAAAAGAAATAATTAGAAAATGATTTATCCTAGATGTATCAAATGAGATATCAATAGAAAGCGTAGTGAAAAGGCTTTCCAATGAGCAAAAAATATACAGGGTGTTCCATTTAAAAATTTCGAGATTTTTTCGATTTTGCAAAATTGTGAACACCCTGTATAAAATAGCAGCTGCAGAATTTATTTCACATAGTAACGACAGTCCATACTAGTAAAAAATATTCTACTCTGTTGGTTTTTCCCTATGCAGAATAGTCTACTAAAATGCATCAATTTATCAAGTAAAAAAAGTAATCATTGTTTACACAGAAACTATCAACTTTAGACCTATACAACATTATATCGTTGTAACCAACTTTCAAGCGCGGATCATTTTATCTACTAATATACAGGGTGTTAATTAAAAAAATGAAACTTTAGTCTGGCATTTCCATCTGGAACACCCTGTATAAAACAAAATATTTTTAAAACGTGCACTTGATGGTGCGGAAGAATATCCGATGACTAAATTTTTGATAAACTTTCAAATAAGCGTGTAATCTTCCGTCCCCGCTTCGTTGCCGGACCCTGTATACAGGTAGAATTTAATAATATTAAATTTTATTCCATTAATCAACCGGTTAATTTTATTATTCACTAAAGAACACTAAAGTATATAAATTTCCTTAGCGCTAGTAGGTACATAATTTGATTAAAACTCTAATCCATCTTACGGTGTCGACAGCTGTGTTCGATTCAGTTATAAGTAAATTCCAATTATAGTTCTAAAATTGTACGTGCTTAATACTGGTAATGCAATTACGGAAATTAGCAAACGCTACCCATACAATAACAATACACCAACTTGACTAAATAGGTCAGTTTAGATACAGAATAAAAGTTCGTTTCAATTAGCTAGCTACCGTGCTAGTAAGGAATTGCTATTATTTTTTTTTTCACGTACCGAGTCGAATGCAACGAACGATTTTTAAATTTCCGATGGGGAACAAAGCGAATCTAGTTTAA
Organism: Holotrichia oblita; assembly: GCA_023690525.1. Classification (NCBI taxonomy): domain Eukaryota; kingdom Metazoa; phylum Arthropoda; class Insecta; order Coleoptera; family Scarabaeidae; genus Holotrichia; species Holotrichia oblita. The sequence continues at coordinate 9,151,712 of CM043018.1, forward strand.
TATTGCGGTCACGTATATAATATGTGATCGTGTTATGTGATATGATGGGATTTACTAAACGATCGGGCTTGCTATAATACTAGACGCAAACTTAACTTGGAAACCTACTTTCACGACATTACTGAGATTAATACTTACAAAGAAGGCTGTTAGGGAAACGTATAAACTTTACTCATAAAGATTTTTAAGGATGTCCAACAGTCACATGTATGTACAAGCTGAGATTTATTGCAGAAACTTTAAATGAAGTCTTACCATAACAGAAACAATTTTAGGATTCAAATTGGAGCTCCATTAGATAAAGAGAAACGATTATTTATATTGGAGATATATACATATATCTTATGTGTATTCTAATTTAGAATTAGGATTAACAATTAATTATACGGAAACAGACGCTAGAGATATGTAAACATTGTGAGAGACCATACAATAATATATACAAGTGGCGCAAAAGTAATGTCATAATTTGAATTGGCTGCCATTTTTTTAATAAATGTTGTTCATCTGGCTCCAAATTGGCGATTTCTCCTTCAACGTTGATTTTCAATACTTGCAAGGTGCGTGGTTTATTCTGGTAAACGCAAGATTTTAAAAAGCCCCAAAGGAAGACGATCTGGACGGCCAGTTCAAATCTCCAAAACGGGAGATCACTCGAACAATAATCGAGACCCAATGTAACAATTTGCAACGAAAAAACATCGTTTAGCATCTACCTGTAACGATCACCATTTACGGTTACGGTGGTGCCATCGGCGTCTTCAAAAAAATAAGGGCTAATCACTTTTCCACCGCAAATGCAGCACCAAACAGTCACTTTGAGGGGATGCAATGGCTCTCCTTGCATTTCATGGGGATTCTCTGAAACCCCCAGAAATGCAAATTTTGTTTCTTAACATAACCACTTAAGGGGAAAACGAAATCATCTTTTTGTACCAAGTTCAACAACAGAGTATGGCAGTAAGTTAACCTTGTTTGGTGGTCATCACCAGGCAGGAATTCGTGTACAGTTTGCATTTTGTAGGGGAACATTTTCAAATCTTTCACCAAAATTCGTTGCAAGGATCGTCTGCTGATGCCTAATTGTGTACCACAATACTTAATTATCACTTTCATCAAGTTGGAGGTCAAAATCAGAGCCAGAGCTTGTTCTCTAGTCAGTGTAATGGTCAGATATTTCTTCATTGCTGATGCTACAGCTAGTCGATATTTTGAAACATGTGTGGGCACTTCACGGAATATTAGTTTTAGTTTAATTTTCTTTTGTATTTATACCTATAATTTGTTTATGTATTCAAGGTTTGAGTGGAAGAACAGTTAACTGAACTCCACCTTGGGATTTTCCAAGATTCTTTTTTTTTATGCATTATTATTCGTCATTACTTTGTATCGTTTGTTTTTTCTTGGAAAATAAAGGCCTGTTATTATTATTATTATTATTAGCTCTTCTTCTGTTTCACGATTTACAAATTTTTCGTTCTTCTTAACTTTGGCTGCTGATTTTTCTGTTTCGATTCCTGTAATTGATTGCTTCCTATGAGGAGGTGATTTTATTAACTCGGTAAGACGCAGAAGGTGATGTAAAAGACGGATCTCCAAGATGCTTTACGATCTGTGGGGGTGTTCTCTAAGGCTGATAACTTGGAAATTCGTCCTCCCTAAAGATGTATCTGTTGCATCTCTTGTCCTGACAGCATTTAAAGAATCTTCAATTGTTGATGGTGAATTGTAAGCTCCTCCAAATAACCTGGCTATTAATCATGGTGTGACAACATGGTCTGGATTATTTGGTAGTCCTGTTTTAGTCTTTTGCCGAGCTGCATAGTGCTCAAAAAATGATCAAATCAAAAGATGAGCCTGATCCTCCAATGGTGCATCATTGATCAATTAGTACTTCATATCCTTCCTTGGGAAGATGATCATTGGTGGAACGTAACTACCAGGTGCGTTCATGCACAGTCACAATTATGATGAAATTTCTAATAAGTTGAAGACAGGATCCTGTGTCTTACCATTCATAGTAATAAGTTTATTATGTTTTTGTGTTAACAATGAAGACTTGCAGACATTTAAAAAAATGTTGCAGCATTTTTCTCTCTCTCTCTCTCTCTTGCTGCTGAGATACCCCGATATAGATAAAATGGGATGGAATTTCAGGAAAGTTTTTTCTGAATTGAAGAAATTCGTCGGTCTATTTCTAGAGAGAGCTAACTGGAAGGTCGTGGTTGTTATGTCTTTGCACTTAGAAGCATAAAATCACAAGTTCATCTTCTCATCGAGATGAAAGAATTAGTCTTCCACGACTTGTGAGCCAGTTACCATGGTGGTAATTAAGTCAATGAAGTGATAAGTTACTTCCACAAAAATTTTATTGTTAATTGATGTCCAACAGTCTGTGGTGAGGTTTCAATATTCTGTAGTTTCTTCAAAACATTTTCCTCAGTTTTTGCACACAACTCGTCAAAATGGCTGTGGGTTGTGGCTCTGATTAAGTATATGAATCAACTGTTTGAATCATCATAAATTCCTTTCAATTTTGGTAGGGTTATTGTGTTGGAAACTTGAATATAATTCGGAATTTCTTTGTTCTTTCTAGATTTGAAAGCGAATCAAGATTAGTAATCCTCCTCAATATTGCATGCATTGCTTCAACAACTTGTCTGATGTACTTAGAAGTTCGCATTGCTTCTGAATAATCTATTTCTGTTAATAATAATGGCTAGATAAGAGTCCGAAATGTGTCAAATGAATTACTGGAATGGACAGGGCAGTCTTCACTCGTTCAATAGCTTCGATACCTTGTTTTCTAGTGAGAAACGTCGAGCTCCTCAAAATAGCCATCAACCGCAGACTCCATCTCTTCATTGTTGGCAAATCTGCTATCATCGAGCCATTTCTTCAAGTTTGAAAACAGAAAATAATCTGAGGGGAACTTTAATTCATTGATTTTGGCCATCACTTTCGTTCGACGGTCATCCAATACCATTTTGTGGATTTTGTTCACCGTTTTTGGTGTGGTCACCTTATTTGGTCCATCACTGCAATGCTCGTTTTGACAGTTCGTACGGCCTCGTTTAAACTCTGCTAGCTGTTATAAACAAAGAAGCAGATCCACCCAGACTAGAATTTAGCTCCGTTTTGATATCAGTTGGTTTAAGACCTTTCAAATCCATCACCTATACGTCAGGTCTAGTACTTCTGGGACTATCCTCGTAAGTTGAAGATTTTTCCTTATGTAAAGTCATTTAAGGGTTTAGCAGGATAAAATGCTATATAAACAACATTAACAATTTTTCGTCTTCACGACCGTCTAAGAAATGTTGCTTCATCTTGTTTGATTTATATATAAAAAAAAAACGCAAAGCAGAAAACTATAAATTTCTTAAATTGTTTTGTGACAGTTAATTTTATTTTAAGCTGAAGTTCTGGCAAAGTAGCTAACATCAAGTTTATGCCTATGCTGATTTAATCTCCGCAGGATTATTCTCGCGAAGTTCTCGGCGACTTTAAAATGAAATCTTTCATTTTATTTCGACATTTAATTTTCAATGAGCGACAAATAATAACACCACAATTTTTCATTCCAAATTACATAAGATCGATAAATAATCTGACCATTGCGCTTATTGTACAACGTTCGTTAACACTAATATTTCCTTTGCGTTGACTTTTATTGTTGTTTACATTTACTTATATCTGAAAAGCGGCGTTATATTTGCTAACCTCCCATATTAGTAATTTACTCCTTTTACAGAGTTAACTTCGCTAATAAATAAACGCGTCTAAACACCCTCGAAATACCTGTTAACGTAGCTAACGCAGATAACGAGCCTTGTAAACGGGTCTAATCCAAATAAAAATAAATTTCCCGTTTAGCAGGCCGTAAATTATATCTGTTTTATTTGCGATTTACACTTAAACGAAAGCCTGCAGGTTCGTTTAGTCCATAAAAGTCTACGTCTACCTAATAAACACTTAACTTACATTTGTATGTATTTATGTACTAGTTATTAGTTAATAATACTAGTTAGTAATATTACGCAATATTATCAAAAATGAAACGAACATATTTTAATAACCTATCAATAAAAGCTATTATTAGTATTTCGTTTTGTGGAATATTAATGCGAACATGCATAAATCAAATCAGATAACGTTTGCTGCGATTATTTTTAAAATCATTTCCACTGAACTAAATGTGAATTATAGACTCCGCATATTATGTAGATATGTAGATATTAAGTGACCAATATTAAACATGGCATAAAATATAAACATATATATTCGAAATCCAATTGTTAAATGCTAGCTGACTGACTAATTGAATTTTTACGGTTCGTACATGTGCAGTTGATTTCCAGCGAGGAATATGATATTTTGCGTGGGGCTCCATTAATTTCTACCGAATTCGTTGGTAAAAATATATTATTTGTTGTATGAATTGGGAAATGATTACAGGTTAAAATGTATTTGGCGTCTGAAAAGTCAATACAACTGTTATGCTTCATTTGATTCTACACGTATGTATTTTTTTTAATGGTTAGTTACCTCACACAGCAAGATAGTTTATTTGCTTTAACCCTCTGGGTCACTATTTATTTTGGTTCAGAGGAGAAAACAGAAGTTGTGGTACTAAAAAGTCTGATTTATTGGCCAATTTTTTGATATCACTTGTGAAGCGTTACCAACCCCCGTTCAGGGGGTGATTAAAGGTTAATAAAATAACAAATGGGCAGCAAATGGATGCCAACAAACGTTTTCATTTCTTGGAGGCAGGTAGGACCAAATCCTTGATGCTGTTGTATGGCATATAAATTTGTGAACTCGACCATTTCTTCAAACAGTTCGTCGCTAAAGTATTGAGAAAAAAAAACATTGGACTGTCTAACTCAAATACATCTTCAACTGTTTTCTCAGATCACTTGATGTTTGGAGTTAGAAATTGGACTCCTTACCCTTCCTCGACTTGCTCAGTTTCCATTACTTCTTCAGATTCCTGAATTTGTTCATTTTCTTCTTCAAAATCTTCGTTGCTCGCAGGCAAAGACTCAGATCCAGAGCTTTCATTGCGGGGTGGATTTTCATCGTCTTCGCTCAGATCTTCAATTTTCGATAGATGCTCGGCCAAATGTACCACCTCCTCATACGCCAATCGTCGTTTAGACGACATTTTTGGAAATTATCTAAATGGTAATGAATAAATATACGAACTGTCACTTAATATTCGAGGTTATGTTATCCTGTACAATAATATCCGTATAGTCATACTGTATTTATTCGACGACGTCCAATTTTGCAAAAATATTGTCCAAATATAAGCTTATAAGCACAAGTTTGTCTATCTCATCTAACAAAACAAGTTACTTTAAGAGATGGGAAAGCCATCATCAGCAGTGTACAAAGCAGATTCCAATTCCTTGCCATCAGAAGACTAATTATGGTTATCAGTCTTTGTACTTTGGGCAACATACAGAAGACTATCTTGGCAAATTGATATGAAATCTTTTCCATTTCTTTACGTTCATTTTCATCTTTGGGTGACATTTGAGAAGTTATTTTTTAGTTAGGATCTAATGGCGTAGAAGATGGTTTACAATCTGTCATACCGAATGTTTTCAATATAGTATTTCTTGCTCTATCCATAATTTCCATTTCTTTACGTTCATTTTACATCTTTGGGTAACATATTTTTTTAGAAGTTTTTTTCCCAGATCCTAGGATCTTGAATGGTTGTTTAAACGATTATTGTTTAGCAAAAATTTCTGGGCCCATAACCTGTTGCAATGTTTCTTCAATAATTTTCAAGAGTCAACAAATATATTGAAACTTGCTCTAAAAACACATTGACAGTCAAAAAAAACCTGGTAGACAACTAACTTTATGTCATAGTGATATTATCATAGCTACATTGGTTGATTAATTCCTAACATATTTTTTCAATATTGTTGTTTGACAAACTTCTTAAATACCCAGAATCCATTCTAATTTGATAGATTGCCATGGATTTAAACGATTGTTGATCATAACAATTCATAGCAGGATTTGTCAGCATCTTTCTATTGAATTGTCATCAGCCAGCAATATTGGACATTCTCAGTGGATTTGTAAATCATGGCTATGTGATAAGGCCTCAGTCCAACTGATATTAAAGTGGAGTTCAGATTTTACTCTGGAGAGATCTGCTCCTTCGTTTACAATAGTAAAATATTGGATAGCAGAGTTTAAACATCCATTGCAGATTGCAGATGGTCTATGATTGTGATTTTATTAATGACAAAATTCTTTTCCTTAATGATGCAGTTTTGTGCCTACTTCATAAGTTTGCACCCGTACAACTACGTATGTTTTCTAAGATTTCTCTCCCATGGTTAACATGTAATGTTAAGCTTCTGGTTCATTTGCGAAATAATGCATTTGCAAAATTAAAAAAAAAGTCGGGCCCTAGCTCATTGACAATATTATAAACAGCTTCGTAACTATTAAATTTTTTAGATTTAGATCTGAGGGCAGTGGCACTGCTGGGATTTTCGTCCTGGATGTCAGTAGGCGTTAGAAACGGCATACTGAAGTATTGGTGTCTTTTAATGATCTAGAACTTCTTGACACTTATGAATACATCACTTGCAACAAACAACACTGATCATTTGTGGCATAATTTACATCGTCTTCAAATCGTGAGGCCTAACCAGCGTTCTACAACAATTTTTTTCTGAATGTACTGGTTTCTATTGCTAAGAACAATGCTGCGTACAAATCCTATGATGCACGTTTTTTAGGCATTGCAAAACCATTTTTTTGAACACGAAGTTTCAATACTCTTTGTAATATTCACACTAAATGTGAAGGTGCTGAAGGAATTGGTATTGACGCTCTCAAACTTTGTACTCCTTACATTCTGCTTAGATAAATCTGTCTTCCCAACGATCTGGAAAAAGGCTATTATCACTTCTGTACTTAAATTTGCTGCTGTCAATTGAACTTAAAAACGTCAAAGATTATAGAAAAGTTTATGGAGCAACAATGGCGTACATTTTTTTTAGAAAATAATAATAATAATAATAATAATAATAATAATAATAATAATAATAAATAATAATAATAATAATAATAATAATAATAATAATCCATGCCTTAGCATCCCCCAACAGCTTGCTTTAAGGATCGGCTGGCCATGAGTTATTATTACGCCTGCGGCTGTAGACCGACTTAAGATGTTACCTTTCCGCATTTGCCGTGGAATTTGGAAAACTACAGAAAACCAAACTCAGAAGCTTTCGGGGTTATTAATCTAGTCAAGTGTGCAAGCCACTGACCAGCCCGACAATAATATTCTTTCCGACGATAATATTCTTCTGGATGGAGGCTTCCCAATGATGGTTATATTGTCCTTATATTATTGGCTTATATTTGAATAGAGTTTTCTAGAAAAAAGAATGTTAAGAAGTGTAATTTTTAATTTTGACACCATTAATCACAATTTATTGCGAATTTTCTTTGTTTTTTAATAAAATATTCACTGGTATTTATATATTATCTTAACTCAGGAGTTCGTCAGGATTCTATTCTTGGTCCTCTCTTATTTTCTGTGTACATTTCGAATTTGTTTTCTTGTCTTCTCCACTGCCAATATCATTGCTATGCCAATGACACACAAGTTTACATTTCTTGTTTACTGAATGAGATACCTTTGGCAGCTGCATCATTGAATGAAGACCTTAAAATGCTTCCTCAGCAATGTTCACAGCATGCTCTCTCTTTAAATCCCCTTAAATATGCACGGGGACGAAGTACAAACGTTAACTTAGACCAGATACGGATTCATATCAATAATGTAGGCATCCTTATCGTGGAAGTAGTCAGAAATATTGATCTATCTAATGGAAATAGCTAAGAAGACGTCCGCGGGCCTAGATCAAATACCATGTAATATTTTAAAGTATGTTGCAGCTTTTATTACGTATCCTCTAACTTATTTAGTGAACCAATCTTTTAAACAAGGTCAATTTCCATTAGAGCTTAAGTCTGCAAAACTAATTCCAGTTTTTAAAAATGGTGATAGAGAACTAATGTCAAACTATCGCCCTATATCAATTTTATCTTGTTTTTCGAAAGTTTTTGAGAAAATAATGTATAATCGATTGTATAATTTTTTCGAACGATCATCTTTTTTTGGGAAGTGTCAATTCGGTTATATCAAAAATAAATCAATCAATGGTGCTTTCTTTCGAGTATTACAAAATATCTATAACTTGTTGGAAAACGGCTTCAAGGTTGGATTTTTGATGTTTGATCTTTCCAAAGCTTTTGATCTTGTTAACCATAAAGTACTGCTACAAAAATTATATAACTATGGTATTCGTGGTCCTTGTTATGATTGGCTATCCTCGTATTTGGAAAACCGTAGCCAGACCGTTGTTGTTAAACAGGATGGTGTCACAGGATATTCACAGCCCAAGTTTTTGAATCTTGGTGTTCCCCAGGGTTCTATATTGGGACCTTTACTGTTTGTGGTATACGCGAATGATTTGCAAAATCTTTTTAAAGACCTAAAACATATATGTCAGTTTGCCGATGACACTTCATCGACGGTATACGGTTTAGATTATGAGCAATTATCTATAGCAGGAAATAACTCTGCTTCACGGGTTGTAACATGGACACAGTCTAACTCCTTGGTCATAAATAAATCTAAATCTAAATTAATTGTCTTTGATCCGAATAAACGATCCGATCGCTCCATTTTAATAAGAATTGATAGCGCTCCAATACCGGAGAGCCAGTCAAACAAGTTTTGGGTTTGACCCTAGACAAACATTTATCATGGGAGTATCACGTTGACAATATCAGTAAAAAAATGAATTCTACGTTATATGCCTTAACAGTTTTGAGACAGAGTGTTGATGTGTCAGTGTTAGTAACCTTTTATAGAGCTTGTATTGAGTCCAGACTTAGATATGGCATAATGACATGGGGTCGTAGTGTTCATGCGAAAAGGCTATTTATAATACAGAAAAAAATCCTACGAACTATATTTTCCCTTAAGTCTCGAGACTCTTGTAGAGCGCATTTTATAGATAATAAAATATTTACATTACCTTCTTTATACATGTACGAATGTAGTATATATACAAGGCAACACGAGTCTGAATTTGCTGTGAACAGCGATTATAACAAAACATACAGTACACGTTATGGAGGATCACTCAGCATACCTGCACACAAGAGCCACCTCTATGAAAAATCGCCTTACTATAATTGTGTAAAGATATATAATCGGTTACCGCTGGAGTTAAGAGAGATACGTACATTTCTGAAATTCAAAGCCGCTGTTAAAATGCACTTCATTGATGGCTGCTATTATTCAATTGATGAATTCTTGTAATGTCTCTGTATTTGTTTGTTTGTTTGTTGTTAGTTTGTGTTATATACTACGTACTTTACATTGACTGTATATTTTACTTATTGTCCTGTTTGAGTAGTTGTTTTCTACATATATATTGTATTGACAAAGCAGATTTTTGCGTTTGCAAATCTAATTGCTGAAATAAATATTATTATTATTATTATTATTATTATTATTATACATGGATAATTCGTTGAGGTTCAAACATCATATTGCTAACTTTATTCAACGTGCTTATGTGGCTTTAAAAATGATCAACCCCCACCCCAACCCCCCAAACCAACGTATTAAAACTTACTTATTGATGTTACTTTTTTCTTGCTTTCTTTTGTTAATCAATTAAAACCGTATTTCACCATTGAAGAAAATATTGTCGAAAATATCATTATTTCTGATTTTAAGTTCACAATTTGTGCTTTGCCAAGGAAGCAGTATTTTTCAAAATGTAATAAAAATTAAGCGATTTATATCTGTAATAAAAATTTCAGATTGTAACCATGCTTACTTTCTGACATTCTCCTGGATTTTGGATAAAACGTGTCCAGACATATACTACACAAGAATATTTAAACGAAAACTAAACGTTAGAAAAACAAGGATTCACGTAATATATGTAAATGTATGTAAACGCTTCTATATACATATGTATATAGATGACAAAATGTGTTAGTGATAGCTCACGTCTAAATACTCCACGTTTTACGAGAGATTTCCCCGAACAAAAGTAAGAGATAACAATCGTTGTTCTACATTTCAATGAATACACTAGATACCCCGTGGTTCTCAGAGCTTTAATTTGAATTTTGCCTTGTAGCAAAACATGTAGAATATATATAGGATAGGTATATATATATATCTATTATATGTATATGTATAGAGAGTGTTTCCAACCTAGTACTTCCACATCATAGTTGCTGATAAACTTTCTGACGTTAGTAGAACAAACGTTCTAGTCGCTTCATTTATTATATACAGAAATTCATATAGGTTACGGCGTTGTTTCAATAATTTGCAAGCACCGAAGAGTATGCTTGCTAGATAGAATAGGTAATCAGTTAATGCATCTGGTAAATTCTTGATGTGATATGGGGATTTTGTCAGGGGAATTTCTAAATTCAACAATTAATATTTGTCAAAATTGTCCACCGAGTGATATGCAGTATTATACTTCGATATGAAACGAAAACGACATACTATATACTAGACAACACAAAAATATAATGGTATGAAAAAGAGGATGGTGTAGGAGATGTAATAAAATAGCTATCTCATAGTATAGACAATTTAATTTACTGGATCAAAATAAGCGAACTGAATTCGTGGAAACTGTTTCTTTTTTCTACTTAGATGATATAACGAAATATATTACAGATTTTATAAATGGGGGAAAACATGAGGAAAGTACACTTCCGAGAATACATCTGTGATTTTCTGGATTAAAATAAGAGGAATGGATTATATTACAAGATTGTGGTGCCATCATTGACCATTTCAGTGAATTAAATAATCAACTTTAGTCACATATTTTGTGTTGTGAGAAGTTAGAAGAAAGAGAGGGCCAATTCTCCCGTTTTGTCGAGTGTTTTAAACTTATCCTTTTTTCACCCTCTTTTCAAAAGGATGATTTAGTGCTCCATGGAGCCAGTACTAAACAGAAAAACTGGTCAAGAACATTTGACCCACTTCTTAAACAATTATTATTATTATTAAAATATTATTACTATTATTATCGAAACATCATGCAAGACTAAAACAGAAATTCCTCCATAATTTCTGAACTCTGAAAAGTGTGAAACCAGACAAGTTCTATAATTCTTGGAAAGAAATAAATGAGGTACCTTTCAAGAATGACTGTCAACTAACTAGACTGACTCGATTTCTAAGCTATCGTGGATTTCTCATTGACAAATGTCAAACTTTAAGAATATAGTGATTACGCCCCCTGGTTATTCTCAAAAAATTCTTCTAAGATTTCGAAATCAATAATCAAATAATTGAAAAAATTTCGAAATTTAATTTCATTCTTTTTTGACATTTTTCGAAATGATTTTGAGAACTACTCAAAAGAAAAAACGAAAAAACCAAGACTTGAATGTTTGAAATTTTGACGGTTTTTAGTATTTTGAATCATTAATCTTGCGAAGTTCTTCACTGGATCTCTTGGCGCAGAAGTAGAACATTAAACACTTTAACCCACTAAACACCAAACAAGTTTTAAATTAAAAAACCGACGCGTTTCAACAGCAATGCTGTCATTATCAAGGCGATAATAAAACTAAATTAAAACAAAAACAGGTAACCTAAATGTTATGCACGGTCAATCCGATACGCATCATTAATTTCCGATTAACGAAAACAATGACGAATGCGGGATAAGAGCCATTGTCACAGTTCATTACACATTACTTATTTTTATATATTTCTAAACTTTCGAAAACATTTAGAAACTTACAATTGTTTATTTGTCTAATTAATTTAACATTGGTATGATCGATGTTGTGATCTGTTTCAAAAATGTGTTGGGCAACGCTCGATTTCTCAATTCTATTAAATCTAAGATGAGCCATATGCTCTTTGAATCTAGTTGAGACTGCTCTCCTGGTTTGCCCAATATATTTTTGATTACAATCTTTACAATTGATTTCGTAAATACCTGACTTTTCTAGAGATTGTATTTTATCTTTAGGGTTACCGATGAGACTTCGTAAACTAGTCCCAGAACTGTAAACTATTCTGAGATCTAGCTCTTTGAAGATTTTACTCAAACCTTTAGTGATAAAGGGAGCGTAAGGGAGGGTCACAACGGGTGAAGCTTTAACATCCTCTCGAAAAGTCGTAGATTCTTTCACAGTTTTCTTATAATTAAACTTCCTAATTAACTTATAGATATGCTGAGGCTGGAAACCATTACACTTGGCCGCATCTTTTATAATTTTAAGCTCTTTCTCATACCTCGCCTTGTTCAAGGGAAAAGTGAGAAGTCTGTGGACCAAAATTGCATGAAATTATGAAGCACTCAATTGAGAGAAACGAAATTTTGTCCCTCACTTTTTTTAAATTTTAAAATCCTGAATAATTCAGGAAAAATTCCTTTCCTCTCTCATTTTTTTTTTGTTAGTTTTAATTGAAATTTTGAAAGTTGTTTGGAGCACTGTATATTCAAGTCTTAATTATTGATCTCACATAGTGTTTGAAACAATTGAGAAAACGTTTTTTTCAAATTTGTTTTTTCAAAATTTAATCAAACGCTGATCAAGAAAAACGAGCGTTTGAAATAATTGAGAAAAACGAAATTTGTGTTAACTAATTTAACAACGTCTTGTGTGTAGTCCGGTTTTGTGTAATGATCTTTTACTTTTTTTGTTAAATCGTTGTTTTATTTGACATGATAGGACGAATTTAATTTAATTTTTGCAGTCTTAACCTCACAGAACTCATACATTCGTCATATGCATTCAGAAATAAAAAAGAAACATAAATTTAGCGCTATTCAACTAGTTCTTCTCACATGTAAAGGCAAACTGTCCAAAAATTTTTTCTACCACGATTGTCAACAGGTTCGTTCTACATTTACACTTCTGTTATAAATAATGTTAGACTCGAGTTTTATGTGGATTGGCTGTAGACCAGTGACGGTTGTTGTATTGCTAATGGGCAAGTTTTGTTCAATACCTTCTGGACGAAACATCTACTCATACTTAACTAAATGGTGTACGGCAGTTCTGATTGATGACTATGGATTGAGTTCAAAATAGGCTAATTCATGTTCTCGGAAAAATTAAGCCATGCTTCACTATTGAAGAAGGTATGGTCATTATTTAATACTGTGCTGATGATTCTCCTAAGTTAGTTATGTGCAAGACATTTATTGTTGTGGGCATTAATATTTTAATTCACACTTTGTGCTTTGCTGCAAAGTTATTGATATGGTGGGTGTTTGCATATAAAAAGCAACTTCTTCTATTCTAAATTAACAAAACTTTTATCCTTTATAATGTGGGCAAACTTACTTCGGAATTTTTTTGACAACTACACATGATTTTATTATTTCTTCAGTTTATAATTTGCCCTCTCTATATTTAGATCAAAATGAAGACGATTTAAACAGCGTTGTCTTTGAAATGATCCTCCATTCATTAATGCAAGATTTAAAAAATAGCCTCTTTTGTCTTGATTATCAATATTGTCGAATTGGAAAAATGATTCTTGCATTTATTTTACATATATTTAGATGTCTAAAAAAATGCAAATGGACGTTTGTCGAGAGTATTTGCTTTATCGAAAAAATTTTCAAATTATTTTGCAGTTAAACGTTTCGATATGTTGACGCAAGGTTCGACAAGAATCCAACCCAATGCTCAAAAAAGTTGCTTCTATTGATGATCTCGCACTGGTTGTAGGAACAAAGGACTAATACACGTTACTAGAGCATACTAACACGTACCTACTTGGATCAAATTAGCTTGTGCCAAATAAAACTAAGAGTATCATTGTTTTCACCCCCAGAAGAGGTGCTTGAAAGGAAAAAAAAACAAAAATAAAGACAACCATAGAACGATCTACGTCCAAAAGCAATGGACGAGAGCCTCAATTGTGCTATGGTTAGACTACATGTCCTTAAGTCTTTTTGTCCGCCTACATGCGGCTCGTCTAGTCACAGTAGTAAGATACGAGGGAGCTTTTTTATATTCGCGGAATGAGCGGGTTGTAGGGGGTGATTAGGCGCATTGGGGGCGTGGCCTGTGCAGCGACTCATAATTAGTATAAATACGAAATTTCATTGTTATTAGACAGTTAGTCTTTGAGCTATCGTCAACCAAGTAACATAATCAGGAGTGAAAAGTGAAATATGGAAAAAATCGAATATCGTGCCGTTATAAAGTTCCTTACCAGGCAAGGAAAATCAGTCGCGACCATAATGAATGAGATGTCATTGGTTTACGGCGACTCTTGTCCAGGAAAAACCATGGTGTACAAGTGGCAAGGTTTATTTAAACAAGGAAGGGAATCCATTGAAGACGACCCGAGGCCGGGCAGGAGCATTGAGGTGACCACGCCAGCACTTATCCAAAAAGTTGAAAAATTGTACTCGAAGATGCTCGACTAAAGAAGAAACAACTCGCAGAAATGGTTGGAGTATCCGATACAACAATTTTTAAAATCCTACACGATCATCTCGGCATGTCTAAGGTCAGCGCAAGATGGGTGCCGAGAATGCTCACGCCGCCGCAAAAACAACAGCGCGTAGAGTGTTCGCGTGCATTTTTGGACCTCTGTAATGAAGACAAGGATGGTGTATTGAGTCGAATTGTTACTGGAGACGAAACTTGGGTTCATCATTATGAACCTGAGTCCAAACAAGACTCCATGCAGTGGCATAAAAGGGCACAGCACCTCCCAAGAAATTTAAAGTGTCACAATCAGCTGGGAAACTCATGGCAACGGTATTTTGGGACTCGGAAGGAATATTGTTGATTGATTATAAAGATAAAGGTGTTTCTATAACCGGAGAATATTACGCTTCAATATTAGAGCGACTAAAAGAAGCCATTAAAGAGAAAAGACGGGGAAAATTGACGAAAGGTGTGCTGCTTTTGCACGACAACGCGCCCGTCCACAAGAGCCGCGTTGCGTTAGCTGCCCTGCATAAGGTGGGCTTCGAAATTGTGAATCACCCACCCTACAGCCCAGACCTGGCCCCGAGTGATTATTACCTGTTTCCGAAAATGAAAAAAGAGCTGCGGGGTAAAAAATTTACTGCCGATGATGAAGTCAAGGAGGCAGTTTCGGCGTATTTTGCAGATAAAGAGAAATCATTTTTTTATGAGGGTATAAATAAATTAATTGAAAGATGTGGGGGGATAAGGAGGAAGGAGACAATGTTGTAATTTGAAATATTACTCCAGAACCTGTATTAGGCGTTAATAACGCCAGGGACAGCGTAGAGTACTTAGTAACCCATGACCCAGCAGGAAATTAGCTTTCAACCGTTTCATATACTGTTGCACGCGACATAATCTCACTATAGTATTTGAGATATCGTCAAATCCGCTTAGCTTAACGATGTAACTACATACAATTTAGATTAGACAGATACAACATGTTGCACGGTAATGATGGAGAAAGAAATTAAAATTCTCGTCACGTCAAAATAAAATACTCTCAAGTTACACAAAGGGTTTAAACCGCACTGAAAGAAGCTGCGCATTAAATTTCACCGGTAAATTTACAATTGAGATAAATCCGTAAACACTCGCACAGGTATGCTTTAGATGAAAGTTTACTTTCATCTTTAAGATCGTTTCTTGTTTGATGGGCTTTGTGTAAGTCTTACCTTTGTACTAATATTAGCCATGTGCAAACATGTTTACGGACTTACATTTCAAAGGATGTCTATTGTGGAGATATTTTCCCCAAGAAGAATATTTGCATGTAAAGCATGATCAACTCTTAACAGATCATCAAGTTAAAATACTCAGTCGAGATAAACCGTAATAGAGGTTTATCTATTTACCAAAATGAAACAAATTTATCACATGAACGTTAACAAACAAGAAAAGGAAAAAAGCGAATGTAATCAAACGAATCGTGTGTAATATTTACATTTCAGCAAGCAAGCAGATTTTTCTCCACACCCCCTCCTCAGATCCACGTGGAGCTTGAGCGCAAAAACAAAGCACCTCATCGACGTTTCACGCTCGCATGGTTCTAGATTGCTTCATTCGAAATTAACTCGTGCCACTTGTTCTTTGTTTTAAAAGGTAGAGGGAAAGTTTGGCAATAAAACAAAGTAAATAAAATTGTAAAGGTGAAATATGAGAGAAGGAAATAGTAGAAACGCCCGGGGGCTAAACGTTATGAGGTGATTTTTCTTTGCTATATACCCATTACTTTCGCCTTTTACCGCACCTCTTATACGGCATAAAAGGGACACGTAATTGAATAGTAGGGGGTATTGCAGTAAAGCGAAAGATAGTCGCGTAAAAGGGGAAATGCTGCAGGCGGTAAGATGATTCGCGTAGCCTTTTATCATCGTGGAATTGTCTGATACTTAAATCTTTAATATACTAAAACAAAAATGATCTCTCTGTTTATTTTGGAGTTAAATAAATTCATATCAACTACGTAGATACAATTTCGTGTCAACTTGTTGTAACCCTCATAGCTTGCTAAAATACGAAAAGTTTTTGTGTATTGCAACTTGGCGAAACTATCTCCCGGGAGTAGTTTAAACTTCGGCCGGTTTATTTTCGGTGTAATCGTGAATAAATGTGACAGGATATATCCATGTATAACGTGTACGTCTAGCAAGCTAACGATATCCCCACAAAGTTTAATTAAGATACTAGAAACTATAGCGATTATGAATTTTGAATATTACCCTCGCTATAGTTGTGTTGTAGTCATTGTTGGGACAGCTAACATTTTACGAGTATGTAGGTACATATGTCAATACGTATAAAATATTCAAAAGCTGGAAATGTAGGAGTAATTTGCTTGGTGCTGTTTTGTTTATGTAACCGAAGTAACGTGTTTGGTGACGATGTAGCAGACGTGCTTGTAAGTCAATTAGAATTAAAATATTATTATTTTTTAAGCTGATCTCTCATTCTGTCTTAGTATTTGACTAAACTGAATAATCTCTGCACCTCAACAAATTATAAAATTTAAAATAATTTCACAGGTTGAAGTTGATGCATTATAAAAGTTATAAGCAAGGGCGTTTGTATCTGTAATTTCGTCAATATCTTGTTTAGCATCTCGTTTCCTAAATGCCCCTTCCAATAGCGACTTTCGAACTTTGGCAGTTAATAGCGACCATATTCTTGAAACTACATCTATCAGAGTGGCTGTGATTTATTCAGTTTGTTTTGCCAAATCACCATGGACGGATATAGCGTTCGAAAACACTTTTGCTTTTAAATCTTCCGAACCATCATTTACTGGTCGAAAATATTTTTGAATAGTGTGCGTTTGGTGATAACTGGTGATAACACCGACGCGTTTCAACAGCAATGCTGTCATTATCAAGGCGATAATAAAACTAAATTAAAATAAAATCTACAACTACAGGTAACCTAAATGTTATGCACGGTCAATCCGATATGTATCATTAATTTCCGATTAACGAAAACAATGACGAATGCGGTATAGGTCGCTTGTCACAGTTCATTACACATGACTTATTTTTATATATTTCTAAACTTTCGAAAACATTTAGAAACTTACAATTGTTTATTTGTCTAATTAATATGCTGAGGCTGGAAACCATTACACTTGGCCGCATCTTTTATAATTTTAAGCTCGTTCTCATACCTCGCCTTGTTCAAGGGAAAAGTGAGAAGTCTGTGGACCAAAAAATTCAGGCTTGCCATTTTGTGTTGAACACAATGATGGGAATCTGAAGGAATGTAGCGAAGTGTACTGGTTTCCTTTCTATACACGTCAAACTCTAATCTATTGTTATTTCTAATTACTAAAGTATCTAGAAAGGGTAGCTGACCGATTTCTTCTCTTTCACAAGTGAACTTTATGGTTTCGAACCGATTATTTAATCTATTGAGAAAATCGTGAATATTACATTTTTTTTTTGTGAAATATAGCGAAAATATCATCCACATACCTCAACCAAACTATAGGAAAGTATTCGCTCTCAGATTCTAAGACCTTTTCAAAACGGCTCATGAAAAGGTTAGCCAAAAAGGGCGACAAGGAGTTACCCATTGCATTACATCCACGATTGGCGAGGCTACCATCGAAGCGGAGGCGGGAGGAGGCTGCCCGCAGGGTGGGGTGTTATCTCCTCTTCTGTGGGCCGCTCTCGTTGACGACCTAATCCGAAAATGACCAGAAAGGGCTTTTACTGGAATATGCTGACGACCTAACAATAGTCGTTAGAGGGCGATTTCCAAAAGTTCTGATGGAACAGATGCAAAGAGCTCTAAACACGGTGGACAGCTGGTGCAAACAAGAGCGACTAGTAGTCAATGCTCAGAAAACACAAGTTGTCACGTTCACAAGAAAAAGATCGTTAGAGGGTCTGCAACCACTAGTAATAGGTGGGGAAAGAATACCACAGGCCAAAGAGACGAAATACCTAGGGGTATGGCTGGATCAAAGGCTCACGTGGAATACGCATATCCAAAAAATAACCAACAAAGCTACTATTGCCCTGGGCAGATGCAGGAGGTTATGTGGAAAAAACTGGGGCCTTAGCCCCAAAATGACTCTGTGGCTATATACCAGGGTAATCAGACCCATGATAGCATACGGACCTATAGCTTGGTGGCCAAAGATGCGACAGGCGGGGGCGGCCAGAACGCTGGGTGGCTCACAAAGACTAGCTTGTCTGTGCGCCACAGGGGCAATGAGATCGATCCCCACAGCCGCAATGGAAGTCATTCTAAACCTGCCACCACTACAAATCTTTATACAAGAAAGCGCTAGATCTGCAGCTTACAGACTCATGCACAGTGAGGCACCGATAAGTAAATCGCACAGTGCAGAACATCAAAAACTACTGGATGAACTCAAGGCGGCGCCCCTAACGCGGACGCCAAGCGACGCCATGGTTCAGAAATTTAACCTAGATAGAAAATATCAGGTTATAATACCAGATAAGAAGGACTGGGAATACGGCCCCCCAGTAAGAGCGGACTCAAGCTGGTATACCGACGGCTCTAAAACGGACCACGGCGTAGGAGCTGGCATCTATGGAAAGAAGCCGTGCTTCTTTCATTGAGCTTCAGCAATTCGACAATTTTCCAGGCTGAGGTTGCTGCGATTCACCACTGTGTCAGTGAAGTAGACAGTTGGGCCGAACCAGGAAAAAGCGTCGCTATTTACTCTGACAGCCAAGCAGCACTTAAAGCGATTAGTTCCGCAACTGCTGACTCAAAGCTGGTTTGGGACTGCGTAAGAGCCCTAAATGAGGTGGGCACCCTAACGAAAATAACTTTGGCCTGGGTTCCCAGCCACACGGTAGTGAAGGGAAACGAGGCGGTCGATGAGCTGGCCAGACGAGGTTCGTCATAGGAGCGGCCCCTTCCTTCAGCATTACCAAATCACAAATTAAGAGGTCCATCTACGAATGGTCACAAAACAGGTCCAAGGAATGATGGGAAAGATCGCCAGGACAAAGACAGGCTAAGGAGTTCCTAAGGGAACAGAGGCCTAAGTTTACTGAAGACCTACTGAGTAAAGACAGGAAGACTGTCAAAATGATGACCGGTCATTGCAGACTGAATAGGCATATTTTTAACATAGGCCTGGCAGAAAATGCTCTCTGCAGATTCTGTCAAGAGGAAGAAGAAACCCCAGTTCATGTTTTGCGCCACTGTGACGGCCTAGCGAGGACAAGGTTTCTAGTAATGGGGGTAGAGAACCCCACAGCCAACGGCTACACAAAAGAGCCGCTCTCAAAAATGATAAGTCTGATTAAGAAGGCGAAACTAGAGAGCGTTCTCTAAGGTAAAGGGGATCACAATAGACCTGTAAAGGTCGCGGTGAAACAGGCCCGCATGCCACCCCGCTCCTAACCTAACATAACCTACCCATTACCGTTCCTTCCAGCTGTTCATAAAAACTCTCGTTGAATTGAAAAATGTTCTGTTTCATACAGATGTCAGTTAAGCGAATATATTCCACATTGTTGACTCAAACTGTTTTGAAGCAACAAATCCTCGAGGTATGTCAAGGTGTCTGGAATCGGTACACTAGGAAAGAGAGAACTAATATCAAATGAAATCAATATTTCACTCTCCAGCAACTAAATATTGTGAATTTCTTTAATAAATTCTAACGAATTTTGTACTGCAAAACTAGGTTGCTGTATTGGCAAATTATTAAATTCATTGGTCAGCCATTTGGAAACCTTATAAGTCGGTGCGTCAATTGCCGAAACAATTGGCCTTACCGACTTGCCAGGTTTGTGAATTTTAGGTAAACAATCTAATTTAGGGATAACAGGATTGGAAACATGTAGCTTACGTCTAACATCGGCAGTAACAAGGTTGTTACAAGCTTTAAACACATTGTTGACGTCTCTAATCATTTTCGGTAAAGGATTTTTTGAAATTGACTTATAAGGACCACTACTCAACAGGTCATTAACCCGATCATAGTAGTCCTCTTTATCTAAAATAACAACCTTATTCCCTTTGTCAGCTTTCAAATAAAAACAATCTTTTTCCCGCAAAGTTTTAATGATTTTAATGTTTTCGGATTTGTGAGGTGATTTATAGGATTTCAAATTTTTTGAAATACTATGTTTGCACGCTTCCCTAACGAACTGTTTTATGGGCTCAGGAAACCGCTGGATAGAGGATTCTATCCCGGCAATAACCCACTCAACATTCGATTCACGAGTCTGCAAACCAAATTTCAATCCTTTATTCAAAAGATTAAGTTCCCGTTCTTTAAAAGTTTGCGAAGAATAATTTTCTACTATGTTAATGGTATTCATCGGAACATGATGTTTATTTAAGATGATATTTATGTGCGGTATATGTATTGTATATATATATAACATAATAATTAACCCATAAAGTTCCCGTCTAAAGAGAATTTAGTAATAAATAAAACAAATACTTATTGTTTAGCTAAAGCTTTCGGTAAACAATAAGTGCTACTACCAACAATGTCCTACGTAATTATATGTAAACAACCACAATGGATTACCTCGAAATCTGGCCCCTCTTAATGGAATTTAATGTTTGTGCGTTAATTGGTGCACTAGTTGAAGGCAATTTCATAACTTAAACGTTGTTGGTGTCTTATACACATACAACATCATAATGGAAAGGATTTGCAAACAACGCTGTGTTAAATAACTGGTCCCAGAGATGGCGGTGTTATTTATTCAGTTTATATAACGATGTAATTAAGAAAACAATGTTATAACTGGAATATAAACCTCTATTATTTATTTTAATATAAAAAAATTTATTGTTATTAAATAAGATTAAAACAACTGAAGAAATTCAAAAAAAAAATCGTAAAACATAATAAACTCGAATTTTATGCAAACTAGTTCGACTATAATAACTCACTGTGAAACGAGATAAAGTTAAACATGTATTCGACTATGCGCAACAAGTAGTGCCATTATACGCCCTTTATTAAAGCGGAAGTGGATTCATTTCATGCACCTCCACTTTCATGTTAGTAGAGTATATGTTGTAGTATACTATCACACATCTGGTAAGTACTTGAAACATTTTTCTGTGGTTTATTGTTGCTACATAGCACAGGTGAATTTACACTTACGCATAGAGCTGGTCATTTTTATATCAGTTGGTTGCTTTTTTTAATTTTTAGGACGAAATAGCACGATTGGATTGGCTCCCAGAAATTCCTAACAATGACGTTTTTAAATATTTCTTTAATGCCGTTAAAATAATTTTGAAAAACTAATTGGGATCGGAACAAAACAACTCTGGCTTAGGATATTGGAACTCTTACTACCCTAGGGGGGTGTAGAAATATAGTTACGGTGTTTTGAAAATTTGGAAACGAATCTGCAACGTTTCTAGACCTTTCAAAAAGACATTTTTATCTTGCTATGCAAATCAGGTTTCCACAGTTTCTATCATCTTCTCGTTGGAAAAAAATTTACGACCTTTTAAACTTTTTTTTTGTTGAGAAAGGACATGCGATTTGTCTTGCAAAAACACACGTCTCTCCACAATTCAACATTCAGACATTTGGGGATCCATTTTGCAGAAATGTTTCTCATATCCAATTCGATGTGAATAGTTCACATGATGGAGGCGTTTATATGAAATATTCAGTGCCTCAGATATTCGTTTTAGCCCTGACAAAATCATGCCATGAACTACATCTGACGGAATATTTCCTGACGAATTAAAGATAAAAGAGGAAGCACGTCTGATCCTGAAAACTAGTCATGACAACAGCTCAACACAGATTTCGTAGAGATAAATCCACGTGATTAATGCAGTACTAGTTGCAATAGACAATGGAGACAGTGTTTGACTAATTTGTTGTGATCTAAGTCGAGCATTTGACACTGTGGATCGCAAGTTATTACTGAATAAATTATTTTACTATGGAATTCGTAGAAATGTGTATCTGCTCTTAGAATCCTACTAGACAAATAGACGCCAATATGTCGAAATGCAAGCCCGTAGATCTACAACAGTTGCAATACAACGCGGTGTTCCTCAGGGATTAATATTGGGTCCACTTTTATTCGTCATATACATTAATGACTTAGTGGCCAACGTACGAGGGAGCGTTTTTATATTCGCGGAATGAGCGGGTTGTAGAGGGGTGATTAGGCGTATTGGGGGCGTGGCCTGTGCAGAGACTCATAATTAGTATAAATACGAAGTTTCAGTGTTATTAGACAGTTAGTCTTTGAGCTATCGTCAACCAAGTAACATAATCAGGAGTGAAAAGTGAAATATGGAAAAAATCGAATATCGTGCCGTTATAAAGTTCCTTACCAGGCAAGGAAAATCAGTCGCGACCATAATAAATGAGATGTCATTGGTTTACGGCGACTCTTGTCCAGGAAAAATCATGGTGTACAAGTGGCATAGTTTATTTAAACAAGGAAGGGAATCCCTTGAAGACGACCCGAGGCCGGGCAGGAGCATTGACGTGACCACGCCAGCACTTATCCAAAAAGTTGAAAAAATTGTGCTCGAATATGCTCGACTAAAGAAGAAACAACTCGCAGAAATGGTTGGAGTATCCGATACAACAATTTTTAAAATCCTACACGATCATCTCGGCATGTCTAAGGTCAGCGCAAGATGGGTGCCGAGAATGCTTTCGCCGCCGCAAAAACAACAGCGCGTAGAGTGTTCGCGTTCATTTTTGGACCTCTGTAATCAAGACAAGGATGGTGTATTGAGTCGCATTGTTACTGGAGACGAAACTTGGGTTCATCATTATGAACCTGAGTCCAAACAAGACTCCATGCAGTGGCATAAAAAGGGCACAGCACCTCCCAAGAAATTTAAAGTGTCACAATCAGCTGGGAAACTCATGGCAACGGTATTTTGGAACTCGGAAGGAATATTGTTGATTGATTATAAAGATAAAGGTGTTTCTAGAACCGGAGAATATTACGCTTCAATATTAGAGCGACTAAAAGAAGCCATTAAAGAGAAAAGACGGGGAAAATTGACGAAAGGTGTGCTGCTTTTGCACGACAACGCGTCCGTCCACAAGAGCCGCGTTGTGTTAGCTGCCCTGCATCAGGTGGCCTTCGAAATTGTGAATCACCCACCCTACAGCCCAGACCTGGCCCCGAGTGATTATTACCTGTTTCCGAAAATAAAAAAAGAGCTAATGGGGTAAAAAATTTACTGCCGATGATGAAGTCAAGGAGGCAGTTTCGGCGCGTTTTGCAGATAAGGAGAAATCATGTTTTTATGAGGGTATAAATAAATTAATTGAAAGATGTGAAAAATGTATTCGTCTTGCAGGTGAATATATTGAAAAAGAAAAATAATTTGTTTTTTTTATTTCCATCCCTTATCCCTCATTCCGCGAATATAAAAACGCTCCCTCGTTAAAGAGGAAGCATCTTTGATCCTGAAAACTACAGGCTCATATCAATTTTACCGGCATTCTCGAAAATATTCGAGACTGTAATCCTAAGTAGACTGATTACCTTTCTAGATAAAAATGAAGTCATCACAACAGCTCAACACGGATTTCGTAGAGATAAATCCACGTCTACTGCCTTAGCAGAAGTGATTCATGCAGTACTAGTTGCAATAGACGATGGAGACAGTGTTCGACTAATTTGTTGTGATCTAAGAATTATCGTCTTTGACCACTCGAGGATACTCGATATCTTTCTTATCTCCTTTGCTGTTTGTTTTCTTGATATGAACAATGTCATCTGGACCCCCCCTGTCACGCCATTTTACAACAGATATGTCATTAGCTTGAGCAAAATCATAGTCGCCAGTTTTCATTTGTTTTTCTGGTTTCAACAGATGTGCAGGAAAAAACTTTCTGTTGCTTCTAAATGTACCGCAAGCAAAACTGCTTTTGTTTAGAAGAATTTGCAACAATGGGATTGTGCTGAAAAATTGCCAAAAAAAATGCAGTAGCTTTTATTCCAATAGTTTTCTGTCAACGTAAGCACAACTCTTTCTCCTAGAGAATACTCTGACTGGTTTTTTGATTTTTCTTGATAAACTTGAAAAGAAAGCATGTATCAAGTTGTTGAACAACACAGTACCCATACCTTAAAACCTCTCTTACTAGGTTTCATAGGCATATATTGTTTTAGTGCTGATCTACCCTCATAACCTACCATATACTTTCGTCCACACTAAGAAATCTAGATGGCTGATATAGTTCTTTGAAGTTATTATTCAGATTATCGATAATGGGCCTTACTTGATAAAGTTTATCAAAATTTTCCTCTGCTCATTTAGGCATTTTTGAGTTGTCATTAATGTGAAGAAAACGTAAGATTTGCAAAAATCTTTTCAAAGACATTACTCCTGCAATACGACTAACATGAAATTTGCTCAGTAGACCAATATAGTCAAATACTTGACAATCTGTGAAAGCCCATAATAACTCGTACACCTAGAAAAGCTTTCAGCTCTTTCACTCTAATTTCTGGATTATTTCCTTTCTGTATACTATATACAGGGTGTGGCATCTTCCTGGGATCGGCTGATTGTGGCTTTGCTATTTATTTTATCGAAAAATGTTCTTAGTAAAAGATGTCTAAAATGAAGTTCTCTATGACAAGAAAATATTTTCTTATGTACAGGGTGTTCAGTTTTGTCTGTGCGACAAGTTACTTTGTTTATTTAAATGGAACACCCTATATATTATTGCGTTTTTCAATTCCTTGATGTAATATAAGATGATCTTAATTAGCATACTTTGCCCCAAAACCCAACAGTTTTCGAGATATTCCGTTTCGAATGAATCTAGCCTTTCCTAATAATCGTTTTGAAACAAATCGTGGGTATTATTGTAATGATACTTCAAGTTTATTTTCCATACTAAACATTCATATTATATTATACTGGGTGTTTAATAATCGAACTACCTTCAAACAACTAAAACTCGTTTATTTCAAATGGAACACCCTATATATTTTTATATTAACTATTGCAGATTTTTCCTCTCTTTCGATTCCGTATAACATTCCCTATACCTAAAGTTTATACATTTGAAGTTCTAAGTAATTTTGTACAAAAATCTAAAATTTGACATAATCTGTCATGTAGACAAAACTGAACACTCTGTATATAAGAAAATATTTTCTTGTTATAGAGAACTTCATTCTAAACATCTTTTACTAAGAACATTTTTCGATAAAATAAACATCAAAGCCACAATCAGCCGATCTCAGAAAGATGCCACACCCTGTAGATTCGATTGTGTAACAATAAGCTCTAATGTTTCTTGAAATAATTGTGCTGGTGAGCAATTTTCAGCATCAAATTGAGGACCATCATTTTCAACAAAATCGAAAAAGGAAAATTTTGTATATTGTTCGATTGTTTTTTGAACGGAAAATCATCTTCGGTTTTTGTATCACTATCACTGATATCTTCAAGATCAAAATCGTGTTCAGGATTATCTATGGCTTGGGATTCTATTATTTCTTCAGTGATATCGTTACATGAATAGTCACTTGTTTGTTGGCAGCAGCTACTAATTGGAGTTTACTAAACCTAATTACAAAAAAGTTTAAATGTAAATCAAGCGATCAGAAGAAAGTACTGTCAACGTAGAAGATGGTAAGTCTTCAGCGTCACTATCGCCGCCAACATCAGAATTTTAAGCCTGTTCTTCAGATATCCCTTCTAACAAATCAAAGAGGTCATCTTTGTCCAAGTTTTCAAAATCGCGAAAACTTAACATGATTGCAGGCTTCGGAGAAGTCACACTATTGTTTGCTAGAATGTTCATAAAATGAATATATAAATAAATAATAAAACGATAATAAATAAACGATAAAAACGAAAATACGCTTCCGATTCGGCTGAAATTTTGACAGTAGCTGTCAACTACTACACGATAAAAAAAAGCTCTTGCGATAGTGGTGCTATCTGGTGGCGAGGCTAGATACTCATCGGACTGCCCTCGTATCTTCGTAAATCTGCTTTAACCCCTTTAAATACATTCTTTTTTCGAATTTTATTACGCAAATTTAATATTTAAGAAATTGAATTAAATTTGAATCCAATCTTTTAGTTATTTATAAACAGAATAGTGTAGATGTTATATTCGGGGACAACATTTTTAAATATGCAATTCGAAAACCGACACAGAACTCAGCACGAACTGACAAGTAACGGGACAGCTTCCAATTATAGGGCGTGTCAAAGTTGACATCTCACGTTCCGTTACGAAATAAAATAGGATATAATCGAATAAAACCAAAAATTGAAGGTGTCAGTAATATTCTAACATGTTAAATAAGTATGTCGAAATTTTCAAAACATATTTCTGCATAATATTATAAGTTCAAGCAAGTATCATATTTAATTTCTCCGGTTGTTGTTAAGGTAATTCGTTGTGTTTTTTTTTACTTGTTTTGCGTCATTTATTTCCCAGCTAATTGGTTGTTTACATGGAAGAAGTATTCCGTTATTTCCTCTATAAATATATTTTCGTTCTAGGTTCGTTTCTCCTTTCGTATCTCGTGGAATGTTTATTTGCTTCTCTCCGCTCTTCGTTTGACGATGATACCGTTTTATTGCTCCAGGGCTAGTTCCTTTTTTGTCGGGGACAACTAAAATATTCTCTTTTATTCTGCAGGTTTTCTTTTTTTCTCGACTATAACGTTCGTATATGCTTGCTCAAATTTATTAATCTGTATTTTAGAATGTCCTTTTTTAAAAAAAAAGAAGACTTAATTAATTCGTTTTCCATATTCCGAAAGTTACTACCA
Organism: Holotrichia oblita; assembly: GCA_023690525.1. Taxonomy (NCBI): domain Eukaryota; kingdom Metazoa; phylum Arthropoda; class Insecta; order Coleoptera; family Scarabaeidae; genus Holotrichia; species Holotrichia oblita. Next base: position 9,179,026 of record CM043018.1, read on the forward strand.
ACGTAACGTTCTAAATTTTATGTTAAACAACGAAAACTGCCGTAAATAATAAGATATTTATCAGCGAAATATGTCTTACACACAAAGTAAATTGCTAAGGCGTAATAATTTCCCTCACGAGAATGTTGAATTTGGAAAATGTTACCGTATTAAGTGCGTTCAACTTAAATCCCAAGACGTATTATGGATATATAAATAATTAATTCTTGTTTATAACTTTTTACAAACGGATGGGCATTAAGCGTAAATACATGGATTTGGCACTTACGTAATTAATATTAACGAGAATTTTAAGAACTGATAACCCTTCATGTCATGAACGAATAACTGCTTAACAACCAACTGTCGAAGTTTTTGTCTGGATCAGTCAATGTAAAATTTAAACACTGAAAGCACTAGTTCACCCAGATACGAGGGAGCGTTTTTATATTCGCGGAAAGGGGGATAAGGGGTGGAAATATATTCACCTGCAAGACGGATACATTTTTCACATCTTTCAATTAATTTATTTATTCCCTCATAAAAAAATGATTTCTCTTTATCTGCAAAATACGCCGAAACTGCCTCCTTGACTTCATCATCGGCAGTAAATTTTTTACTCCGCAGCTCTTTTTTCATTTTCGGAAACAGGTAATAATCACTCGGGGCCAGGTCTGGGCTGTAGGGTGGGTGATTCACAATTTCGAAGCCCACCTTATGCAGGGCAGCTAACGCAACGCGGCTCTTGTGGACGGGCGCGTTGTCGTGCAAAAGCAGCACACCTTTCGTCAATTTTCCCCGTCTTTTCTCTTTAATGGCTTCTTTTAGTCGCTCTAATATTGAAGCGTAATATTCTCCGGTTATAGAAACACCTTTATCTTTATAATCAATCAACAATATTCCTTCCGAGTCCCAAAATACCGTTGCCATGAGTTTCCCAGCTGATTGTGACACTTTAAATTTCTTGGGAGGTGCTGTGCCCTTTTTATGCCACTGCATGGAGTCTTGTTTGGACTCAGGTTCATAATGATGAACCCAAGTTTCGTCTCCAGTAACAATTTGACTCAATACACCATCCTTGTCTTCATTACAGAGGTCCAAAAATGCACGCGAACACTCTGCGCACTGTTGTTTTTGCGGCGGCGTGAGCATTCTCGGCGCCCATCTTGCGCTGACATTAGACATGCCGAGATGATTGTGTAGGATTTTAAAAATTGTTGTATTGGATACTCCAACCATTTCTGCGAGTTGGTTCTTCTTTAGTCAAGCATCTTCGAGTACAATTTTTTCAACTTTTCGGATAAGTGCTGGCGTGGTCACCTCAATGCTCCTGCCCGGCCTCGGGTCGTCTTCAAGGGATTCCCTTCCTTGTTTAAATAAACTATGCCACTTGTACACCATGGTTTTTCCTGGACAAGAGTCGCCGTAAGCCAATGACATCTCATTCATTATGGTCGCGAGTGATTTTCCTTGCCTGGTAAGGAACTTTATAACGGCACGATATTCGATTTTTTCCATATTTCACTTTTCACTCCTGATTATGTTACTTGGTTGACGATAGCTCAGAGACTAGCTGTCTAATAACAATGAAACTTCGTATTTATACTAATTATGAGTCGCTGCACAGGCCACGCCCCCAATGCGCCTAATCACCCCCCTACAACCCGCTCATTCCGCGAATATAAAAACGCTCCCTCGTAATTCCTCTCCTAGTATTATGGTTTTCCAAAAAAACGATGTAGGTGGCCAACTAAGAATATCACTCGGCCATATCTCAGGCACGGTTTACAGTACAGCTTCGGGAAAATAATATTATTGACTAAAGTGACCCCGAGAAATTATTTAGAAAAGCGTAGGACGATCGCTAGAGGGCGTAACTAATTATCAAAAATTTTATTTCTTATTTTACGCAAAATTTACCAACTCAAAGTCTATCATACATATGAAAATTGGAATCTACTGAAAATTTTGCATATTTTACGTCGGACAACTTCCTTGTATTTTATCAAATAAGGAGAGGGAAGAAGGGGAAACTTTGTACTGAAAGAACGCTTATAACTTCGGTTCTGTTGAACCGAATTTTGCAAACTTAGTTTCGATGAAAACAGCATTACTCCTCCAATCTAATGCTTACAAATTGGAACCAATCTAATGAGTGACGTGCATGCTAGAGGGTGTTGTTTAAATTTTGTATTTTCACAAAAATATTAAATGGAACAGTAAATTAAAAAAGTAGGCTAAATTACCAACAAATCAGCGAAAACTGGATATCGCTATGGTTTACCAATCCGAAGATATCTTCATAAACGTGTGGATAGTAAAAATTTCTTCTATAAATTTAAATTATTCTGCTGCTCTTGAACGGAATTTAGCAAATTTGGTCTCATTAGAAAGGATTTTCATTGTTCAGGTGCTCGTTTAAGTTCACCCAATGCTAGCTGGTTCGACAGAAACTGCTTCCAGGATTGGATTGAGACCATTGCCATTCCATATTTTCGAAACTTGCCCCGAAAAAAAGTGGTAATAGGGGACAATCTTTCTTCGTACATCTCTTTGGGAGCTGTAGAAAGATGTGAAGAGTACAACATATCATTCGTGTTTCTACCAGCGAATTCCAGCCACATGCCTCAACCTTTGGATGTGGCTATTTTTTGCCCATTTAAGGAGGCTTGGCGTAAGATATTAACCGACTGGAAAAAAAAGAGAATCGAGCCATTAAACCTAATTCGGCTAAAAATGTTAGGTTGGGTTTTCGAAAATGTGAAATTGTTCCAATAAATCAAGATGAAATATTATCAAGACTACCATCAGGTTCACAAGTTCCGGAAAATGAAGCGGAAGCTTTAACAGATTCGGTTTAGTTGGTATTTTAAAAGAATTAAGATACGAGAATCTCCCTAAACCAAGAGCAACAGCAAAAAAAAAGTTTTATCTAAATCTAGTGATTCCAGCGATTTGAAAATATTTTCCTTCACAGCGCACCAGAAGAAGATAAATCGCAAGCTCATAAGGAAGATGACGAAGAAAGTCTTCCTGATTTTTCTCAAGGACCAAGCACCAGTGGTGTCAATGAACACCTTTACTCTATTGAGTGTTTTGTTACTAAGAATGGTAAAACGTTTGAAGGCGTATTTCTAGTTACAATGCAGTCTATAAAAATAGACGATTGAATATTGGTCCAATTTTTTAGGCAGAAGGACATTGATAGAGTTCAATCCATCGATGAAAATTACACCGCGAATTTACTTCGAGTGATGCCTTCGATGAAAAAGCAGGCAAATAAAACATTTTTTGTTTATCCAGATATTCCAGATGTGTCCGAATTTAGTTTCGACCAAATTATTGGTAGAATTAACGAGCGTGAAAAGGGCCGAAGAGGCATTCTAATATTTCAAGTGGACGTCACCATGTCACCATGTCATCAGCAACTTTATACCTATATGTCTTTTTATAAAAATGAATGATGAAAATGACTATTTGCATTTAAAAAAAGTAGAACATTTTCGATTTGCAGGGATGAAGGTAAGAGTTTTGCTCTAAGAACAAGTTTTCTAAGTCAAATCGTTTTGAAGTTATTCACCCTATTTTACGGTAGACTTTATGAGTGGAGACGGGCTGAGGTTACTCACAGGGATCTTAACCGGTCACTGCGCACTGAATAAACACATGCACATCCCCTATGTAGAAACTGTGGGAAGTGCGAAGTAAATTCCAGTCCATCTCCTCGCTGACTGCCCAACAGTGGACAGAGAGAGGCGGATATACTTTGGGGTCGATCGATTAGATGATCCCGGAGTAAGTCAATTAACTCTTGACCAGGTTGTGGATTTTTTTATCCAGGTGCAATCATGTTCAGAAGATTAAAAGGTTTCACTGTTGACCGAATTTGCCTTTCGGTGTCGTCCCACCTATGCAGTCGGAAGAAAAAAATAAATAGTTGACAAGTTACCAAGAAGTTCATCAAACTTTGAATCTGAACTTGCAACTAGGCATTGACTGGAAAAGACTTCGTGAGGTAGTCTTTACGAGCAGAGACAAGCTGAGGTTACTCACAGGCAACCTGTTACTGCGCACTGGTTAGACATATGTGGGAGTGCGAAGGAAACTCCACTCCATCTTCTTGCTGACTGCCCAAGCGCTGACAGGGAGAGGCGGATATAATTTGGGATCGATCCCAGAGTAAGTCAATTAACTCTTCACCAGGTTTCGGACTTCTTTGTTTGGATGCAACTAGGTTGAGAGGACTAAAACGGTATGGGGAAAGGTTTCTTTTTTGGTCGAGCTTGCCTTTCGGAATCGTCTCGCTCGTGCAGTAATCCTACGTTGACTTTGACTTAGTGTTTCCTCCTCCTCATTCAGAGTCTGCATAGGGGTTCATCCAAAAGGAAGAAAAAATATATCTAAGTAACTTTTTTCAAATTAACAGTAATTCTGCCCGATTTAAGATGGCTGGTGTTTCCTTCTGTAGTACCAGAAAAAGTCCCAAGAAGTCGGAAGAGGTCATGAGAAAAGAATGTTAGCTATTGAGGAAAACTTTGCTGAACAAATTGTTGAAGTAGATTCTTCAATCCTATCGAGGTACATAGCTCCTCAAGTTGGAGGACTTTAAAAGAAAAAAGTACCTTTATCGTTTCGAAAGAGAATCTGACGAATATTGTTTTACTAGAGGTGGAATTCTTAATTTACACAAAGATACGTCTGGGCAGATATCAATCGTCATGGAATAATTGAACAAAATTTTCAATGACGATGTTCGGATTGGAATAATTGGCACCCTACTTATAGGCTCTCAAATCGTGACGCTATGTCAAAAACTTAGAGAAACTATTGAAGCCTCATCTTACAGGACAGTGTCGGTGATGGCTTTGCAGGTGATCAACCCGCAACAACACCGATTGATTTAATGATTGCAGGAAGCTAAAAATATGGTAATCAATGATGTTAAGGCCATAACCTTAACGAAATGGCAAGACAGATGGGAAAAGGAGACTGAAAAGCTCAGTGGACAAAGCTTTTGAATCCAGAAATTAGGTTCTGGATAAATTGCAAACACAAATAATTTTTTGATCGAGATTTACATGCCGTTTCTCGGAGATTTTGCGAATTTGATTGCGGTAGATGGTAGGAAACCAGAAGGACAGCTGCACAAAGATTGGAGGTGAAATAATTCCTGAGACGTTAATACCAGTAAGGATAGAGTTGGCAAAAATCTGGAAGGCTGTAGCTACATGAAATGTTAAGAACAATTATGAGCAAGAATTCCATTTGTACGATTATCCGTTTCATTTCCTAATAATTTCTGAATTTTTTGCTCGACTGTGCTCACCACCAAAATGATGGTTCGAATCAACACATGCAACACACAAGAGCTAGTCCGTATTTTCCTTGTTTCTAACTTCTTGAGTACTTAACGGAGAAAGAATTCTTATCAATTGTTTCTTGACCTTTCCATCTGATCTCTTGTCTGTCTTCATAAGTTCGTTTCTCATTCTGCTATCCTTTCTCCTTCTTCGAGTAATTTATGTTATATTTCTGTTTCTTTTTAACAGAATTGTTAGTTTATCTTGATAAAAGAAGTTGAATTCGTTAGAAATAGGTAGGTTTAAGTGAAATCATACAATTAACTCTCCTATACTCCCGGTAGCAAGACAAATATATTTTAAATTATTTTTCTGTTAACGTTAACGTTAAACACGTATCTCTATTTTCAGACAGTTCCGGTACCAGAAGGGTCCTTTGTTTGCTGAAGTTTGCTTCCGCAACCTGCTCAACACAAAGGTATGTTTTCTCTTTAACTGTAAACTGGCAGTAGACAGTACATGTGACACCAAACAAACACGATGCCGGCATATTGTTCAACACAAAGCGCACACATAATGCTGGATGCCATGCAAAGAGAGAAAGTCCACTAAATTAATAAGGTTTGCCGGCGCTAATAACCCTCCTGCATTTCGGCCCTTTCGCCTTTTCCACCGGCCAACTAATAAAACGGTAGAATGGTATATAGCTTCGACGCGTATTTAATTAACAGATGCCATTATTTTGCGCAAAGTGAATCGATTGCCGCGTAATATAGTGTTGTGTTCATTGGAAAATCTTCAAAAGATTTTGAATATCCCCTCGGGGATTTATCGGAATTAACATAAAAAATAACTCACACTCGCGAAATACCCATATTTTAAAAAATAAAAAATTCGAAATTCTCTTCTGGATGCCCTCAAAAAAAAAAAAAAAAATTTAAAAGGGAAAAATGTTTTCATTTCACGTAATGTATTTAATATCGAATCGAGACATTCCAGACATTCGAGTAGTACTGTCAGAACATGTAAAACGGAATGTCGGATATAAAATCAATAAATTGTTTCAAAATATAAAGCAAATATTCAGCGAGAGAGATATGCATACCTGAGAGGATGAAGTGAGAGAGAGGGAGGAAAAGTTTGAGTGCCCCTTTCGGTCGTTGCTGCCGCACTATACATCCCACCTTTATGAATTTGTGGAAAATAGGAAACGGCTCATTCGTCATTATCGTTTGATTTGTGTTGTTATTATTTCGTAGTAGCTACTTCTAAAATTCGCGATTAAATTTAGAAATGTTTCCGATTCCGACACAGGATTAAATTTGTGAAAAATTTTATATAATTTTGCTTAAATACGGCGATGAAAATTCGAATAATTCTGTTGCTGATGTTTAATTGGAAGGAATTTAATATTACAACGTTATTGACGCATATTTGTTTTCTTATCCTAGAATTCTAAGGCTGCTACACGACTAGCTTGAAAGATGAAGAATGAGAAAATATAAATTTTTATTAATATTTTAATAATTGATAGTTGTACATTTAATAGACGTGTGGTAACTATATACTTATGAATATCTCAAAATAATTTGAGTTCTGGACTACTCACCATATAATTGTTAGTTTATTGTAGTTTCATTGTTTGCTAACAAGTTTCTATAAGTATCATAAAATCTCTTTCCTCTCAAAGATGTTCCTTTGTCTCTCAAAATTTGTTTTTTTTAATCTGGTACAGAATTATTTATGAGCTGTCTATGAAAAGAGGTGTACCATAAGGCAGTGTTCTAGGCCCTCTACTATATATAATATATATTAATGATATGCCCATGGAGAGAGCTGTTTTATTCGCTAATGATATATCTCTCCTTATTAGCGAAAATAATAAATTAAGCTCTATAAGACAAACCTCAGATAGCTACTTCGTATAACAGAAATGAATCAAATCTAATAAGGTCTAATGGTATCAGTATCTCTCAAGTGAATGCTACAACGACTTGTCCCATACTGCATTGCAGTCGAGAGAATTGATAAACTATCTATCAGTGCAAATTTGTTGGACAATACAGCACCAGGAAAACTAGATGAGGATTCAAATGACAGAGAAAACCTAGAAGAATACAATTCAAATGAAGAATCAGACAATAACGAAGATCATGAAGATAATGGAAGTTATGAACATGATTTACCATTATATCAAAATCAAGAAATTAGCCGTTCTTCTCGACAACCAAAACCTAAACAAATGGATGACTACGTAACATTTTTGGCCGAAAGGTTTTTTTCTGAGTCACAGATTGTTCAAAAAACCTTAAGAAGGAAGACCTGAGAAAGAAAAATAGATGGATGGAACATGAGCTCTATGATGAAATAATGACAGTCCATTATTCAATTATTTTGACAAAAGGTGAAACTTATTTGACAAATATAAATGACATCTGATTAATAGTGAAACACAAATGACAAACGATGGGGGACAAATAAAAGAGTGAATGTCATTTGATAAATAGTGAATCACAAACGACAAATTCGCAACCGAAAAATCATGTAGTAGGCAACTCTCCATTTTCATCTTCAACTTCATTCGCTTGAATGCCCACCGAAAAACGGTGGTGGTGTCCCAATAAGGTGTTCTGTTCATGTTTTGCTTTAGTAATGATTATTTTTTAATCTCAAAGTTTTTGATTCTTGTCGTCTCGATAAACATAACTATTAAATGAGCAATAAATCTGAAAAACACGGTAGGTACATCAAAAATGTTAAACGGACAAAAAATATCATGATCAGAATCGGCCACTTAGCGATGTTGAATGACTACAGTTATCGGAAAGACAAGATTCTGATGATGAGGAAGATAGTCACCTAGAAACTACATTGTTATGTGATGATAGTGATAACGAGGATATCCAAAGTAAAGAAATTTAAGATGAGTAATCGTGATGGTAATCCAGAAGAGGTAGTAAGAAAACAATTAAAAAAGGGTGACTCAATTTCTCTGAACACAGATAAAGGCATTTGAGTTACCAAATGGAAAGATCGTAAATGATAGCAACTGCAAATAGGAGATGAAGAACAACTAGAAAAGTCCAGACGTTGAACTTTTATTTTCTATTCAATAAATGATTTTAGGTTATCAATTATAGAAAATATGTTACCACCTCCTCCGATATCTTGGCAAAGCTACCCTTAATTATTTAATTTGCTTGAATACTGAGCAAGAAATGTCAAAGGAGACGCCTTTGTAAATATTATTGGGATAAAGAACAAATCAGAAAAGAGAATTGTAGAATTAAATTCACAACAACAAATTTTATCAACTAAGTTTCAATGTGTTAGTTTTTTATTTGAACTTCCTCTCGGAGTTTTTGGATCAAATATAAAAAATAAATATTTTGCAAATTATTTTTATCCACTAGCCTACAACGAACACTCGCATAGAAAAATTAAAACAAAGACTTACCTATAACTACGCATGCGCGAAACCTGCATTAGTTCTTAAGACTATTAATGGTGCGCTGCCATCGTGTTTTGAATTATGTAATACAAGTTGAAACTCTTATTTCCTTTCTCTATGGTTAAGAACGATGACAATACATCGTCATTTATATCGGACGTTTTTGTCAATAGACTTAGTCACTTATCAATTTATCATCTGCAACTGCATCTGCTTCTTCTTTCGGTGTACACATTTTTCATTTTGAAGTAGACGATTCCATTGGATTCTATTCACATCAATTGACAAATGATTCACGTCATCTTCATATTGATTGGCTGATATAATAAAGCCACAAGCTCGAAAACAATTTCGGATTAATGGAATTTCATCTCTGAATAGCCTATTGGACTCCACTCCAACATATTTCAAGCGAAGGATTCTGCTATCAACTTAAGCGTCCCAAGCCGTCAAGGGATCGAAGGGAACGAAAAGGCAGATAAACTTGCCAAAGAAGCAACGAAAATACCTTTCATTGGGCCTTATTCCTATTGTGAACTGCGAAGGAATCACCTAAAACAAGCAGTTAACAAATAGGAGGTCAACAGAAAGGCCTCCTACTGGCAGAATACGCCAGGACAAAAGCAGGCGAAGACACTTTTATCGTGATCGCTTAAGATAGCACAATCGTTGCTATCTTTCAGCAAAGGGGACCTTCGACTGCTGGCAGAGTTTCTGACAGGTCATGTAGCTCTGAAGTACCACCTACATAAAGTCGGAAAAGCTGAAGGTCAAATCTGCCGTCTATGTCAAGAAGATCTACCATAGAGACAGAAGAACACAATTTGTATAAATTCTCTTATCACTTCTCTAATTCTAAGGTTCATCAAGAGCTTCCAACTAGTCTAACAACTAGAAGGGCAATGCTACAATAGATCCATGAAGATCGCGGTGACTAAAGGCAACAGTGCCACTCTGAAAGAAGTGTTATTTTGGACTCACTTTGATTTTCGATGCTGTTCAAGAGTTGGGAAACAAATTCTTTGCGATCAAAGGTTTTAAAATATCAGTTTTTAAGTCTCGATCCGCATTATTAATTTTAAACCATCAACCTCCATGATGGTGATGATAACACATCGATTAATTTAGGATTGATGCAAGCTTTCAAGCATAAAGGTTTGCTGTTTAATTTATTGAAATGAACACAATATTGTGCAGAAAATTCTGTTGCTACCTGACTGTATTTTCACCTCATGTCAGAATTATTTTAAAAATATTAAAGTTGATCAACTTCAGGTATTTTAAGGCTTCATAAAGCTTGTTTAAGATAGCATAAAAATTTGGCGTATAAGAAAAGGCGATAGATAAGAAGCAGTATAAAAGAGTTATACATCAAGCCATAGGCCAACTAAGCCTGCAAAGCTGATTACATACATATGTACAGTCTGTTCCAAAATTAATGTCGCTCCCAAGGCTAAACAAACCCATAAAAATCATGTTTGCCATAATCCAATACGATTTTTCGTTAGTGAATACTAATACTAAATGCGGTGCAAACCAAATATCGATTAAACTTCATGCATCTAATTTGCATTAGCAGTTATAACGTGTTTTTCGGCACAGGGGGTGACATTAATTTTGGAACAGACTGTACATATGTACATACTTGATATTAATATACGACATTATTCATTCTACATATTCAACATTTATAAAATGAACTAGATTGCAAAACTACCTACACTCTGAAAGAGCAAATCAGGTCCGTAAAAGGAAACATCTTACAACGACTTCCTAGAAAATGAAAAGCCGGGAAAAAGACAAGAATTTCAAATCAAGTAGATTCAAGTAGAAATCACCTTAGATATGAGAATATATTCCGACAGCGCTTTCAATTTACTTAAATTCTAATATCACCGAATAGAATATATGTTGAAATTCCTAGTAAATAATGTATACACGTTTTCAGCATTTACCCTAATAGAAATATGATATTGCAACGTCCATCGTACGTCAGCTTTAGCTAACTGAAACGTAGTACTTTGGCGCAGTTTCAAATGTTTCGCAATAAAACAGTTGGAAACGGAATTGCTGAGTAAATTTACGTCTAAATCTTTAATGGAATGATTTATTTCTCGGTTGCAGCATGCAACGTTAGACATACAAGGATGAATGGTCCGTCCGGCGGCGGTAGTTTCAACTGACATCAGTGTGAAACGCGTGATTATTTAACTTGATAGGTTGTCACGTTAATCACGTATTTCTTGGTTTAAAACGTCTTTATTTTATATTATTGCATTTTCTATATTACGATGTTATCTACCTAGCCATGAAAAAAACCACATAAGAGAACAAAAAAAAATTATTTTTCTACACAACTTTCTTCAACACTAATACACTTATTCCATCTTTTTCCAATTGCTCCATACCCACAGAAAAAAATTGTTTCGGTAACCCCGCAAAATATTCTTCAACAGCTTCTTTGAGTTGTTCATCAGACGCAAAACGCTTTCCCCCGAGATGCTTTTTTAAATTTTTTAATAAGAAGAAGTCTTTGTTTGCTTTATGAACCCGGCAATTGTCGCAGCACCAAGTTTTTCTCTAGAGCAGTTTTTAAATATTTAATTGTGGTTCCATAGGCCTCTCCATTTATGGTAGGCCCTCTTATATATTCAATAAGCAAGACTCCTTCAACATCCCAGAAAACAGTTGTATTGTATTTTGGCCTTTTTTGGTGGTGAAGAGCCCTTATGAACCCACTGCATGGATTCTTGTTTAGTAAGAGGGTCCCAATGATGTACCCAAGTCTCATCCCCGGTGATAATTCGAGATAGAAATGTTTTGTCCCTCTCCAACTCGGCCAAATTTTCTCGAGAAACTTCTTTACTGTACAGCTTTTGTTCAGGTGTAAGCAATCTGGGTATCCACCGTGCAGACGCCTTCTTCATACCCAAATCGCCATGCAGAATTTTGAAGACACTTACTTCAGATATACAGACTTCATTGGCAACGACAGAGGTCTTTACACGCCGATCCTTCAGTACCAAATTTTCGACTTTTCGCACAATGTCTTCAGTTCGAGCTTCAACAGGTCATCCGGACTTTGGGTCATCATTGATTGACTCTCGCCCCTATCGAAAGAGTTTAGATCAATATTTTGGTGGAAAATAAGATGGTGCATCTTCTCCATACACACACAACCATTCTTTCATGAATTGCTTTTGGACCATTGCCTTCTTTTGTCAGGATGCGATTTTCAACCTTAGTTTCACTCATTTTATCAAATCTCTCTAAACAGCACAAACTAAACACAACTTAGCACCTATACAGCTAACAGTGACAGCAATTTTTCAATAATTTGTTTGACATCGTCACTCTTTTGTTTCATAGCTAAGTAGCTAACATAAAAATATGCCCTCTTAATTAAAAAAATTAATAAATCACACTACTTAAAATGCAAACTTGATATGAATACACTGGTCAATAGAGTTTTTTTTTCTTACACTCTGACCCTAACTTTTGAGATACAGGGTGGTATACGTGTACTATGTATCAAGAAACATTATTGAGTGCACCACATATTCTTTTAATTCCACCAGTGGCGTTCGTACGCTACCTATTTTGACAAACGTTTAGGTCATACATTCATATGAAGTTTTCTTTTTAAAATGGACCAAAAAATCGTCCCCTAAAATATTGACATTCAATTAGGAAAGACCCTGAATATGTATTAAATGTACTGTACGTCTAAAGATATTTTTTTCTGAGTAAGGTAACAGGATTTAACATGTTTGGGCTTCATTTGTATCTCATAGTCGTTAAACAACACCCTTTTCTGTCTAGAACCAATCAAATCAAGGAATTAATAGATCTGTGCGCATATGTTAGTATATCCAAAGACCCTACAGACACGTTATTCGACTCAAATTGACTCAATGTATGGTAGTAACATTAGTTAAACGTTTTTTGAATTCGCAGTGTCCTGTAGGTTGCAAACAATCCTAAAATTTTTTGTTATGTATGTGGAGAATTCACCGTTCAACAGCATAGACGAAATAATACACCGTTAATAGAAAAATCGTATAACCTTTATTTTAAATTAAAAATTACAAATCAAGACAAGTTGTGGACCCCTCACAATGTCTGTGCACGATGTGCTGTTACTTTGAGGAGGTGGATAAAAGGTAAGAGCATAGCTATGCCATTTGGTAGGCTTGCGATTTGGCGAGAACAAAAGGATCATTCGACAGACTGCTACTTTTGCTGTACAAAGACGTTCGGGTTTTCCAGTAAAAATTAAGATAAAATTACCTATCCTAATTTACCTTCTGCCACTCGTCCAGTTCCTCATTCGGAAGCTTTGCCAGTACCACGTCCTATGGATGTTTCGAACCAAGAACATGTCGAAACCGAGATAGAAGAATACATTTCAGAGTTGTCGGACACAGATGAAGAATATTTGCCATCTCAAGAGGACACGCCTTATTTAATAAATCAATTGGAATTAAATGACCTAGTTCGAGATCTCAATTTATCAAAAACTCAGGCAGAAATATTAGGATCAAAACTGCAAAGGATGGAAGTTGTTAGCTCCGGGTACGCGTATTTCTGTATATCCAAATCGCCGGAAAGAACTATCACAGTATTTTTCAACTGACGAAGGTCTTTCATTTTGCAAAAAATGTTGACGGTTTAATGCAAGAAATCTGTGTAATGTTAATACAATTAACCGTCACTTTGCTCGGACTTCAGTCTGTACTGTTGATCAGAACCTAATACGCGACTATATAGACCAGCAGCGATTTCCTAATGACGAAAAGTTTAAATTCACTTCAATTACCGATGTAGACATTCTAAAGGCTGTATCACTTATTAAAACGAATGCCTAGTTATGCCACTTCCTAAGAAGAGCAAAGTTGAAGTATTAAGCGATTTACTCCCAATTACTATTTTGCCTGTACTGGGTAAGATTTTTGAGCAAATTGTTGAGGGTCAGCTGTGCGCCTACATTACTGTACGCGGTTTAATTCCCGAGTTTCAATCAGGATTTAGGCCTTCTCATGGCTGTGCTTCGACATTGGCGCATATTCTGGATAGTATTGTGTCAGCCACGGATAAGGGTAGAGTTACTGCTTTATTACTACTTGATTTTAGTAAAGCATTTGATAATGTAAACTATGAAACACTTCTTGCGATTCTGTCTTCGATAGGTTTGGGGTCATCGGTGGTTGCTTTAATTAAATCTTTTTTGAGTAACAGGATATCAGCGTGTTAACTATAATAACCAAATATCGGATGCCTTGCCAGTTGTTAGAGGAGTACCGCAAGGCGCTATACTATCGCCACTTTTATTTATAGTATGCACTGCTGCCCGATGTTTTAAGTGATTGTGAACATCATTTCTACGCTGATGACTCTCAGATTTACTTGTCATTTCATCCGTCCGAGATGGTGGGCGCGCAGTATTCTATCAATGCTGCTCTTCTTAGATTGTGTGCTTTCGCCACGCGTCACCACCTCACAGTAAATCCTGATAAAATAAGGCATCATTTTCGGTCCCAAAGTAACTAGAGCAAAGGTTGAAACTGATCTATGTATAAATTTCGATGGCACCCAAGTAAGATTCAATAACCATGTTAATAACTTAGGCCTTTGTATTGACACAACCTTACGCTTTCAACGTCACATTAGCAATACAGTGCAGAAAGCTTTTGCAGCACTAAAAGGCATTTTTGGCAATAGAGAGTATGTCAATATATCTACAAAAAAAACACTGTGTGAGGGACTAGTTCTATCAAACTTTAATTATTTGGATACTGTATATCATAGATTTATACGCAGATCTGAGGCCTTGCGTATTCAACGTATCCAAAACTCCTGCCTCCGCTTAATCTTTGGGTGGTTGAATATGGAACATCGTCGCGATGCTCATTGCGCTGCCTTTTACTACCAAATACTTAGAACTAAATCGCCTGCATATTTATATAAAAAGTTTAAATTTAGAGCTGACACACACAATTTAAATATTCGTTCAAGCAACTTACTTACTGTACCGGCCCATCGTACTGAATTATATAAGCGAGGGTTTTCATACAATGCAGCTAAATATCTCAATGTGATAATTTCAAGGTTTGGTATCAAGGGGAAGGAAGAATACTGACAGAGGAAGAAAACATAATGACGCGATGGAAAGAATATCTGAGTCTGTCAAATCTCTAAAAAAGAAATATGTAGATATGTTGTATAGATTGTAAGATAATTAATTTTGACTATTTTGACTATTAATTGACTATTATTTGTATAATAAGACAAGGTATCGGAGTGATATTCATAATATTAATGTCAGAAACAGGGGTCTGATAACTCCGCCGGTACACAGCACTACCTTGTACACTAGGTCTTTCACTTATAATATTTATCACTTATACAACCCGCTGGCTAATGTATTTAAAGTCTTGGGTCTGCCAGCTTTCAAGCGTGCCAAAAACACGCACCTGTTTTTACAGCAATGTCGGTAGTTCGAATGCGCTACGCCCTCAGTATTTGAAAGTTCTTTCTGGGTTCCCTGTTTTGCAATGTATGTTCGTGGGTTGTTTTTTGTAATTATGCAAGTTATGGTATATTTCATTTGCCTTGTGTTTTCATTTTCATTTTTGTACTTTGCAGAGTTAGGTTAGGTTACGTAGGTTAAGTAGGTTTAGGCATGTTTTTTAATTCGCTATTTTGTTGTCTTGGGATCGAAGGGTTCTATGGGAGAGCAGAGAACAGCATTTTGCTGTTCACTTGAATAAGCCCCTTCAGATTCTCTTGCGTGTTATTTATTTACTTTTACTTTGTTTTGCTTTTTATTAATTGTTATATGTTTACTTTGTATTATGTGCAAGAGAATAAAGATACTATTATTATTATTATTATTATTATTATTATTATTAAATAGAGAATATGGATCTTCGGTATATATGAGTTTGGTATAATATGTTTTGCGTTTAGTTGGGTACTGAATATATGCATTTTAGATATAGGTTTCTAACTTGTTTTGTTTCTGTCTTTGTTATAAGTAGGCGGTAGGAAGAACATTCGGTTGTGCTTGCTCACAAACTGAATGATACCGTCCCCTTTGATTTAGGATACATTTAGTTGTTTTGATTTTTTGTGTTATTGGACATTGTAATTTCTTTCTTCTGTATCTGATAATCAATAAACTATTTATTATTATTATTAGTAAGTAACTATTGTTGTGAGAGGACGATAGGTGCCGGGGTTCAATTCTCTGGAAGGACGGTGACATTTTTTCAGAAGTTTAATCCCGGATACTTGCCATTCGCTGTTTATAGCTAAAGTGATTAACAGCGCGGAAAAAAAGGCGATATGATGCTGTCACAAAGCCATTTAAACACAACTAACACACTTTTAAAACTACACCGCAAGAGTTGCAGTGATAGCCAGACAAGTAATACAGCTTACGGAGTCACTGCAATTAAGCACCAACTAGTACATATAAAAAAAAAAAATTATAATATGACACGTCTCCTTGATAAAATCAATTACAAAACCTATGAATGGTACATCAGTACTCTTCTCAAAGTAGTTGCAATTCTACTCGGTCCACAACTTGGATTGACAAAGTATTGCCGTTTCCTTTGTGAATGGGATAGTCGAGCGAGAAATTTGCACTATACAGACCTAATCACTGCAAAGTCAACGGCGGGGAGGTACATGCACTCCTACGTTCTCCCACTATACCAAACAGAGAAGCGTAGCGATAGGGTTAGACGGGTTAGACTCATCAGTATTATTAAAGAGAGCAAGTGTGTAGGTTGATAAGTCTCTATTAAATACATATTTCTGTAAAAATGTCGCGTTACACTGTGGAGGAAAGGACTGAGATTATGCGGTGGTATCACGCTGGCAATTCTTTCCAAAGGGTATGCGACATGTTTGCAGCTAAATATCCCAACAGACCTATTCCTAATAAAGTCACCGTTTTTAAATGAAAAAAAGAAAATTGATAGCATTGGTTCTGTAGAAAACATAAAAACGTCATTTCCAACTCGCAGAATTCCTCTCGATACGTCCGTTTTGGTGTGTGCTGCAGTTGAAATGAATTCTAATATGTCATCTGGTTTTATTAGTAATGATCTTGCTATATCTCGTTCTTCCGTCCAGCGAATTCTTAAAGCAAACGGTTATCATAACTATAAATATTCTAAACACCAAGAATTATTTCACGGCGATGCATTTAAGCGTATGGAATTTTGTGAAAGACTAAACGATCTAATTAATCAGGATGATAATTTGGTGAAGAATATCCTTTTTACAGACGAGTCTTCTTTTCCGCTGATTAGAAGTCACAATTCATCCGTGACAACATACTGGTCCAAGGAAAATGAGCAAAGGTATTTAAGGTCATCTAGCCAGCAACAGGACAAAATAAATGTTTGGGCAGGTTTGTTAAACAATCATATTATTGGGCTCTTCTTTATCAATGGAAATTTGAACGCAAATACATATTTAGAATTACTCAACACCCACATTCTTCCAACTGTGCGGCAACTTCCCGACATAGATATGCAGAATATTTACTTCCAGCAAGATGGTTGTCCCGCTCATAATGCAGTGGTCGACCGAAATTATTTAACTGAGCAATTTCATGATCGATGGATCGGAACTCATTCCGACAATATTAAATGGCCACCACGTTCACCCGATTTATCCCCCCTCGATTTCTTTTACTGGGGTTATTTAAAAGAATCAATCTATGGCAATGAGAACGTTAGACCTGTCAATTTAGAGCAGTTACGACATAACATTGTTCATATTTCTAACAATATTAGCCCAGAAGTATTAGAGAATGTCAGGCTGAATTTTTACCATAGATTGGGATATTGCTTAGCAAAGAATGGAGACATATTTGAACCTTTTATTTAAGACATTCAAGTTTATTTCATTCACGAGTATTATTAACCATTATTTTAATTTAGTTTTTTAATTTATTTACTAAGAATTAGTTATTATTTGTCTGTCATTAAACTTACTGAAAGTTTTGCCCTTTATTCATTAGAATTATTTTTAGTTTCTTATTTTGAAAATTTATTTGCTTTCGTATAGGCGAAGCGGGTGGCATACAACGCAGGCCGTGCTTACTTACCGCCCGGCATGCGATACGTTTCATGGTTATTATTGGTTATAAAGAATGTAGGGGAATATGGCAAAAGAAAGAGTGAGCGGGGGATGCACATGCGTGTTATGACCGTTGACTTTGCAGTGATTAGGTCTGTACTGTTAAGCAATGGCCAACCAGAATACAATATACTCCTGGAGAAAATAACGTAGTCCATAATTCGTTGATGGAGCCTCATAAAATACTTTTACCCCATTACACATAAAATTAGGTCCGATGAAGAATTTCATCAAAGCATTGGACAAAGAGGGACCAGGATTTCGATACGTTAAACAAAAATTTCCTAATTTATCTGAGTCAAAACTTAAAGAGGGGATTTTGATAGGACCCCAGATTAATCTGTTACAACAGGA
The DNA here is from genome assembly GCA_023690525.1 of Holotrichia oblita. Taxonomy (NCBI): domain Eukaryota; kingdom Metazoa; phylum Arthropoda; class Insecta; order Coleoptera; family Scarabaeidae; genus Holotrichia; species Holotrichia oblita. Next base: position 9,197,269 of record CM043018.1, read on the forward strand.
TCGAGAATTTGACGTACTCTTGAGCGATTTAGAACGGACTGCTTGGGATGCATTTAAAAGTGTGACAAAAAATTTCTTAGGAAATAAAAAATCTGAAGATTACGAGGGAATTGTTAGTGAACTTCTTAGAAGTTACCATGCATTAGGCTGTAATATGAGTCTTAAAATACATTTCTTGCATTCGCACCTGAACTTCTTTCTCCCGAATCTTGGCGATGTTAGTGAGGAGCGTGGGGAAAGATTTCATCAGGATATTTCCACTGTTGAAAAACGCTATCAGGGCAAGTGGAATAGCGTTGTTCTTCATCCTAATATGAAAGAAAAGTGGAAAGAAAGAGTTTCTAAATACGTCCCAGAATAGCATGTAGTGATAGATGATAGTTGCTTTTATAATAATTATTAGGAATATAAAACAAAATAAATTTGTGTATAATTTAATCCGATTCATATACTACGTCTCAACTATACTCTTGATATATAATTTGTATGAAATGCCGAATGGGATAACCAATGGTATTCAATTAACTGAAAAACTCCATTGATCCCGTTGGAAAACACCTTTATCTATCCGAAACGTTGACTGGATTTAACACAGCCAAGTCAATTATGTTAAACCCCGCTCTTGATTTGGCAAATCCGGATTCGGCAGTTCAGATTGGCGATATACATATGTATGTAAATGGGATCGAATTCCCGGTAACAACACAGCGGAGCTTTCTCCAGTATCTCATCGGATTTCTCTATGTAAACATGGCAGAGAGTATCTGTTCTTTCCACGGATGTATTCCTTTATACTCGTATACATTTATTTCCATTAAAACGCACTTAAATCAATCTATAATATTCATGTATGTATATTTATTATTAAATTCCCTCTGATAAATATGTATATATGTTACTGTTTTATTCGATGTGCATGTCAGTTCTAATATCCTCGCTATATCGTTCCAGGCCGTTTCTATCGTTTATCAACAGGTTAATGAAACGAAATGATAGTCAGTTCAAAGCGCAATCGATACTACAAACTGGTATTTTATATTGATTGCATGAATATGTGTTCTACGGGTATTTGTTAGGAATTGAAGCGTTTTCCGATAACTCATGTTTTGCAGTAAATAAAACTCGTAACAATAAACAATGATGTACAAATATGTTAATGATTTCGGTCGAATCAGTATTAAATTTATTTATTTTTGCGATAGAATGCAATAGAACTATTTTAAACTAAATACGTATAATAATTAATTCCATTATAAGTAATTGCTATTCTCGGTAATTGAGATGTCGGAAGGGGCTTCAAGTTCGCCCGCTCTTCAGGTCATCCATCATAATTTGCGATGATAAAGGAATGTAAGTGTCTCATTATTTGGTCCGGTTAAAGACCAGCTCCAGATTGTTTACATAATTGGATACGGTAATTACGTAAGACAAAATCAAATTATCAAAGCGTAAAATTTCAACTTATTATGGATAATGGCCATTAATCAAGTAGTTGTTCCAACTACTACTTTTATATACAGGGTGTTTCATAATATATGCGCAGGACTTCAGGATGTGATAGCTTGTCTAAAATTTTGAAAAAAAGTTTCTATCAACTTACCTTCTAAAATGCACCATTTTCTAGATACAGGGTGTTGAAATTTAATTAAAAAAAATTGTTTTTTGGAAATATCTCCGGAATCGTTTATCGTAAAGAAAACAGCTTTTGTAACCATTTTCTACTTATAATAAGCTAAGTTGTGTGCAAGAAAAAAAAAATTAAGACGTAATTGGTGCAGATTTTGAAGGGGTAGTGGTTGTTTTTCTCCCCAACTTCTACGCCACTGGAAAAAGTACGGTTTTGACACGCCCATTTGAACCGTCAATGTTTTCTACACAAAAAAGGTACTGTTGGTCATGAGCTCTAAAGTTGACCGTTCTCGAGAAAAATTAACTTTTATGTTGTTAACGTTTGCTTTTCTTACTAACCTTTTAGTAAAATAAAACTAAAAAAAAATTGACCATGTTTTCCAACATAGAAGTTGATTTTTTTCGAAAACGGTCAACTTTAGAGCTCATGACCAACAGTACCTTTTTTGTGTAGAAAACATTTGGCGGTTCAAATGGGCGTGTCAAAACCGTACTTTTTCCAGTGGCGTAGAAGTTGGGGAGAAAAACAACCACTACCTTTTCAAAATCTTCAGTAATTATGACTTTATCTTACTTATGTGACAACAATGTGAAACCTTAGTTGAAAATTGCAACAGCATAAGTTTCTTGCGCGTGTTAGTGAGATCGTCAATAGCTCCATTTTTGTGTTGGTTAAGGTAAAATCGCATGTTGATTTTCAATGTACAAAATTTATAGTTTTTAAGATTCTAGAGTTTTACTTCTTTTTTAGATTAAAGATACATAATAGTTTAAATATTAAACCAACATAACCTCATCAGAAAAATACCGGTAAATTGTTTTCTAGGCGGCCAACTACTGCTTGTAAAAGATACTTTTTAACAATAATTGGTCAATTACTATATTTTCACATAATATTGATTTAATTTTCCAAAATAGCTTCAAGCGATTTCTGTTTGTGTCTTTCCTATATTTAAATAAAAGTGTGCAAAAACGTCAACATATACAGGCCGGAGCCAATTGCTAGTCAAAAAACAGACCAATAATTATACCATATCTTTTTGATTCATCCGTTGATAGCTTTCACTAATTCTTCCTTTACTTTCGCTATAAATTAACACTTTTAGATCATCAATATATATTATTACAGAATACCGAAAACAGTACAAAAAGAGAAATATATTAGAGAATAAAAAGAATGTGAGCTTTCAAAAGCTAGCGAAGAGGTCGAAAGAGGGGTTCCAGTTAGAACAGTCTGCCGAAAATATCCCAATATCTCAAGCTCCACACTTCAGTTTAGATTTTCCAATAAGTTTGTTAAAATATGCTTTGGACCATCTCCAATTCTGAACACCACTAAAGCAAAAGTCTTGGCAGAATGGATAATAGATTGCAAGAAAATAATTACCCTGGTGATAGTTGTTATAAAGCATTTTTTAAGAGATAACCTGAATTGACCGAGTCGTGGGGAGGTGCAATAGATAGTGCTAGAAGCGGCGTAAAGTGTTAATACTGCCTATCTACGTAAGACGGATCGTTGGAAAGGTGACGTGTGCAGCTTTCATTTCAAAAAAAAAATAATTTGTGTAGATACAAACTGCTTCGAAAAAGATTGCTTTCAAAATGAGTGTCGATACTATGCATTTACGGCATGTTATGCTTTACGAGTTTCGGAAGGGAATAAACGTTGCAGGAGCAGTAAACAACATTCGCCGCGGAGAGTTTAATCTTGAAGACGAGCCACGCTCAGGTCGACCTTCAGACATTGATGACGATGTTGTGCGTACTTTAGTGTGGAATACTCCGCGAATTTCAACACAGAAAGTTGCTATAGCACTTAATGTTGACCGATCAACCGCTTTTCGGCGTTTAAAAAACATGGGGTTCGATTTGAAGCTCGATATATGGGTGCTCCATTTGTTGACCGAGAGGAACAAAATCAAGCGAATTTCTGCTACCGTTTATTTACTCGGGCGGCTCGAAAACGACCAGTTTTTGGATAGATTAGTGACGATGAGAAATGGATCCTGTACAACAATATTCAGCGCAAACGCATATGGAACCAGGCAGGTGAGCATGGTGACGCAATGGCAAAGGCCAGTTTGCACCCATTAAAGGTGATGATCTGTGTTTGGTGGGATTACAAGGGCATGATTTATATTGAGTTTCTCCCCGCTGACCAAACGATTGATTTGGACAAGTACTGTCGCCAATTAACCAACCTGAATCGAGAAATCAAACAGAAACGTCCTATTTTGTCAAATCGCGAAGGCGTAGTCTTTCATCAGGACAACGCCAGAACATTGGAAACAGATTATAGAAAACGATGGAGATTATTGATTGAATAAAGGACTTTGTTTGCCCAATCACTGTTTGACTTTTACTCACAAACTCCGCATGAACTTTTGCACTCACCTGATATAATCAGTATCATCTACGATAAGTGAATTAGCCCAACTTAGAAGAGAGAGATAGAATTGCAGAACTATCACCGCTGAGTAACGATACTTTGGGAGAGTACGTGGAGTGTTCTCCTAACCATTCTCTCTTGTTGCTTAGCTTGGTGATGAAATTCCTTTAGAAGCTATATTTCTGGACCATTTCATCGTTCGATAAACCCTCCACCACTATGTGTAAGAGGGTGGAATCTAAAATTACCTCTAGGGCTGCAGTTGGGCATGTTTTCATGGCTCCGGTGAATATTAGCCGTTGCAACTTGTCAAGAACTCATAGTAGACTGGTGTGAAAAAAATAAGCGTCAATTCAGAACTTACAAACGTTACAGGGTCAGTTAATAATTTACCCTCTGTTACCTACCAGTTTGTTTTCGTCAGTATTTCAATTTTCTTCATTGTAATTGTTTCAATTGTAGTACCACCTTTTGCAATTGCATCTTTACCATATTCTCCTTGCTTATAATTTTGATTTTGCAAAATGATTACTGTCAAGTGATTGAATGTCTTCGGCGCACTTGCTAATATGTAAGTATATCATTGAATTTTGCTCCAACTGATTTCAATTCTCGAACAATCTCATCAAACTTCTTCAACTCTAATTCTAATGTCCAGTCTTATCTTTACGCGGCTTCGAAAAATGTTTTCCTTGTTTGCAATTGAAACATTTAAAATTTTTATCCCAACACCTGTGACATCTAACGCTAACTTTTCGTAGAAATAATACCAAAATATCTCGTTTAATAAGTTTCTAACTAGAGTATTGATTTGTCCAAAAATCCATTTCGTATTTAGGAAATTTAGTAACATATTCGTACCTTTGGCGAAATTAATTAACACATCAGTAAACTATTTTGCAACCCATTTCGGACAAACTAATACGAGCATAATTTTACTACGTGTGTGCACGTTTGTGTATAATAAATTAATGCCGAGAACTGCAATTTGATAACCAAACCAAGAGCAGTACTTTCATCTGAAATCCAATACTTGATGTAAACTATAGCTGTAAGCCAATTTATAAAGAGCATTATCAACACTGCAGCATGTGTAAATATATTTATTCTACATACGCGCATTTTACACACATATCTACTACCAGTGAAATGAATATCACCCTGGTAAACGCTAAAATACACATATTTGAGTAGTTGATAGTTATATCTCGGTGAGTGTCTCGTTAGTAGTTAGTAGAAACTTTAATGAATGCCTTTAAATATTTCATATTCAATCATATCCAACTGCAAAAAAAATGTTCGTTTTTAAGCTGTTTTTTTATAGTTCGTATTATCTTTACGAAAATATACTACGAAAATTTTGAAAAAGTGTGTATTTAAATGCACATCATACATACAATTTGTAACATCTACAAAATATCACCTACAAAACCACCAACAATCGGAACAGTTCCAATATGAACGCATTTTCTGGCTTCCTGCAGAGATTAATTAATCCAACGAGATATAAATTAGACGTCAACCTCTCTAATCGTTTGATAGTCCCTCACGAGGGTATGTGGCGTAAGCGGAACTATGCCATTAGAGCACCCACCCGGACAGAATCCGAGTGTCAAAACAAAAAGGGAGAATCTGACGAATACAAGAGGTGTAGAGGTACAACTCGCTCTAAAGTATACCTCGTTGCATCGAAACAAAATTTGAGTTTGGACTAGCGTTCATACCGGTAGATCCTATTGTTAAATTCGAAAAAAAAACTAGTAGAATCTATCGATTTGTCAGGAGGAACTATGTCATTGAAAGTGAACCTCAGCGTTAGCAATGAAGTTAAAATCGATAGATTCTACTATTACATCTAAGAAAATAATTTAAAATTAGGATACATTAGCATGGGATGCTGACAATTTGTTGCAAGCTCGAATCTTTTGGAGAGATTTCTCTATTGAAGCATCAACAGCGAGAACGTAGACGAAACAAACGTATCCGTCATCCCGGACCATCACAGTATGCAGCCAAAATATCTGGTCGTTTGCAAGACGGTAGTAGATATACAAAAAACGATTCATACCAAAAGAATCCAAAACACCTCAAGCAATAACCAAACCTTCTATAGCAACCAATCTACCAAACCTATCAACCGTAAGACAGAGATCTCCTTGAGTAACTTAACACTTATTTCAAGACGTGGACCAACATTCAACGCAATACCCAAACCTTCGATATGAACCGATCTACCAAACCATCAGCAATAAGAACAGTTCTAATATGAACGCTTTTCTTGGCATTCTGGGACCATTAATTAATCCAAACGGGATATAAATTAGATTGAGACTGTCCCTTTTGAGACTCTCACGGACGTCAAATCTCTCTAATCGATTGCTAGACTCTCACGAGGGTATGTGGCGTCAGCGGAACTATGCCATTAGAGCACCCACCCGGATAGAATCCGAGTGTCAAAACAAAGAGAGAGAATTTGACGAACACAAGAGCTGTAGAGGGACAACTTGCACTAACGTACACCTCGTTGCATTATAACAAAATTTGAGTTCGAACTAGCGTTCATATTAGGTAGTTCCTTCATTTAACACAATACCCAAACCTTCTGTCGGAAACGACCTACCGAACCATCAAGGATAAGGCAAAGATCTCCTTAAGTAGCTTAATACTTATGTCAAGACGGGGACCAACATTCAAAGCAATACCCAAACCTTCTATAGAAACCGATCTACCAAACCATCAACAGCTAGACAGAGATCTCCTTAAGTAACTTAACACTTATTTCAAGACGTGGACCAACATTCAACGCAATACTCAAACCTTCGATATGAACCGACCTACCAAACCATCAGCAATAAGAACAGTTCTAATATGAACGCTTTTTTGGCATTCTGGGGCCACTAATTAGACCAAACGGGATATAAATTAGATTGAGACTCTCCCTTTTGAGACTCTCACGGACGTCAAATCTCTCTAATCGGTTGATAGACCCTCACGAGGGTATGCGGCGTCAACGGAACTATGCCATTAGAGCACCCACCCGGATAGAATCCGAGTGTCAAAACAAAGAGAGAGAATTTGACGAACACAAGAGCTGTAGAGGGACAACTCGCACTAACGTACAACTCGTTGCATCAAAGTAAAAAAAGATAGGTTGTGTTGTCCTTTCTCCGTATCAACGGAGAAAGGACAACACAACCTATCTTTCGATAACTTCCATTCGTAATTTCACGAGAAACGATTCCCAAAATTTCAGTAAAACTACAAGAATTCAATTCGTCCGATGTAAAATAACACAACCGTCTCCATAGATGTTACCTCTACCTCTGTTATTGTGACGTCAATGTGACGTCAACCGGAAGTTATAAAAATGTCATTAAGTGTTTATTGTTGTTATTATATTATAGTGTAATGACGTCATTTTATAATGTATCGGGTAATTAAAAGTAAATAAAAAGAATAAATAATGTTCTATTCTAGAGAAAGGGAGCGATATATACAGGGTGTTTCAATAGTGCGGTGTCCGTCCATGTTGAAGATTAAAAAAAACTTTTAAAATGAAAGTGCTTGCATTCTTAAAGGGGGCGATAGCTAAAATTGCTTTCGTTTATATAGGGTGTTTCGTTTATACAGCTTTTAAAATGCATATGACAGGAATGTCAGTGGTTCTTTAGTTGCAATTAGTATACAATGCAATTTCGGTTTTACCATAATATAAACTTTCTCTAGCACATTCTACACGTTTATATTCAAAAACATGCAAGTAAGTAGTTAAATAAGCAACCAGCAACGTTTTAATAACACTTAGGATAAGGTTTGCCTCTCCTATCAATAGGCTTTCGTAGTTCAAGTTGTTAGCGTGTATATATGTACATACACATATATGCAATTGTATATAGCAATGTTATTGTAAGAGCGACAAACTACGGTTACACTCAGCAGGTAGTAAGCTGGCCATGCTGTTCTTTGGAATAAAGTATTGAGCGCAAGGTATTTCTCTAGTTAGTCGTGTCCTGATATCTTTGAAGGTTACTGTACATATATATGTACAATAATTGAACCATCATTGTATCGATTTACTGGGTAAACACATACTCAGTTAGCAATATTCTATATACCAGTTTATCAATCAATATAGGATAATCGGAAGTTGTTCCAGTTCAATTAGCATTATGGTAAATACATGATAATGGTAGGGTAATTAACGTCTATATCTGTTACAACGTGCTAGGTATGAATATATATAATATGTGTACGATTATACAGAAAGTGAATAATTATGAGTTTAAAATATATGGATTGTTGTTGTTATTGTTATTTTATCATATCTATCTTCAGTGAGGGAATAAATTCTGCTGAAGCTATCTATCTATATACAGTGTGGAACAGCCAAATGGAATAAATTCGATAACAAATAAATGAGGGTGTATTGGGAAAAACGCTTGGACACGTCGATTTGTATTTTTAAATGCGTATTTTTTCAAAAAAAAAAAAAATTATACAGGGTGTGTCATGTGACAGTGGCCAATATCAACTTTCTTATTTTAAATGGAAACCCCTGCATATTATTTATTTTTTGGGTTCTTCGGAAAATTCTAGACATAATTCATGTACAATGTCCTGTACCTATCTTCAACTGTTTCGGAAATATTAAGTGTTTTAAGATTTATTACGAAAATTAACATTAAAAAAAGAAAATTATTTTATTTCACAAATTCGCTGCATTACACTAAAAACCTAATAAGTAATACTGATTATTTCTTAATAATGTAAAAAAAAACAAAAAACATTAATGTCAATGTAGTAAATGTTCAAAATGCTCGCCGCGAACGTCTTGGCAACATGCTAATCTGGTATAGGTATGGTCTTCTAACATTACTCAACATCTCAGTCGTGACTGATCTAATCGCAAGCGTGATTCGTCTTTTTAAGTCATCTAAGTTGAGGGGTTTAGTTTTGTATACAAGACTTTTGACATATCCCCACAAAAATTAGTCTAATGGCGTCAGATCAGGAGATCGTGCTGGCCATTCTATCGATCCGCGCCTCCCTATCCACCGATTTGGAAGAATTTGTTTCAGGTACTGCCGGACATTGATTTGGAAATGGGGCGGTGCTCCATCTTGCTGAAACCATACTGTATTGGCAGGAACTTGTGGGTTTGCTGGATTAGGATATAAGTTTGCGAAAGTTGGCACGACATTATTTTGGAGCAGTTCTAAATATTTATCTCCATTCAAGTTACCATCAATGAACGATGTGATTTCCAACAATTCCTGCCCAAACATTAACTTTTTCAGGATATTGCGTATGTTCCTCTCTCATCCAGTGAGGATTCTCATTAGACCAATAGCGGCAATTTTGACGATTAACATGGCCGTGAAGTGTAAATGTGCTCTCATCAGAAAATAAAATATCTTCTAATTGGATCACATTGTTATCTAACATTGCCATCATCTGTTCACAAAAATACGTTCTCATATCGAAATCGTCTTCCATGAGCTCCTGAGTTGGCAGCATTTTATAAGGATGCATTTTACTTTCCTTTAATACTCGAAAAATTGATGTGTGGCTAATGTTGAACAGTGAGGCTGCTTTTCGACCAGAATTATGTGGGTTTTCTTGAAACTCAAGCATAATATCCAATTTCGTATCATCACTTACTGCATTGGCAGCTACTTTTTTAATATGTCTTACATGACCAAGCTCGCAAAACTGTTTTTATATTTTGCTAATTGTTCCTTGGGATACAGGCGGCAAATTTGGAAATTTTCATTTCCATTTGTGTCCGTGTGTTATCTCCATAACCAATCATTTGTAGTGCTGCTGATCACTACTGTCATGCAGGCAGACAACATGTTGCTAAGGCTATGAGTTTTTACGAAAATAAACAAAACGGTTTTTGTATTTTTTTAATTTCATATCAGTAAAAAGGAACGCAGCAATGGTTTTTGCTTACTTTATCAATATCAAGAGCTAAATGGGAAATAGATTTTTAGTGTAATGTAGCGAATTTGTGAAATAAAATAATTTTCTTTTTTTAATGTTAATTTTTGTAATAAATCTGAAAACATTTAATATTTCCGAAACAGTTGAAGATAGGTATGGGACATTCTACATGAATTATGTCTAGAATTTTCCGAAGAACCCAAAAAATAAATAATATGCAGGGGTTTCCATTTAAAATAAGAAAGTTGGTATTGGCCACTGTCACATGACACACCCTGTATAATTTTTTTTTTTGAAAAAAATGCGCATTTAAAAATACAAATCGACGTGTCCAAGCGTTTTTCCCAATACACCCTCATTTATTTGTTATCGAATTTATTCCATTTGGCTGTTCCACACTGTATGTAAATGAACCTTATACTGTGTACAGAGCACATAGTCGTTGAGAGCTGCGAAGAAAAAATTGTATGGGTAGGTCACAAACTATTAAAGAAACTACACTACTAGGTTCGGCACCCATTTCAGTGCTTGTAGTGTTCTTAAGACAGCCTGGCTGTTAGGTAGGATTTCTAGCAATCCATTTACATCTGTGGACAGTTTAAAATGCCCTCTGCGCAGGTTTGGATTGAAATTATTTCAACTTGGCAGATGGACAGGGTGTTACCCAGGCTGAGGATCATACCATCGAGTTCCCCATCTCTCCAAATTCCAATTCTCGTGCCGTTCGGCGATTTAGAAGCATCCACAAACCAGCGAGATGATCCCTGCTTTGAAGTTCAAGAAAAAAATAATCAGTTTGCAAGTTCATTAACTAATAACCCTGTTGATGTTGGTACTATCATTTCATCTTTAAAATCTACTTCCTGTGGTTCACACAATATCAATCTTAAAATGATACAATATTGCTGCTCATTTCTCGTTCCGGTGATTACACATTTAATAAATTCTTGTTTATTGTTTATTGTCTTCTATCTAATCTTAGGCCAATAACCATTCTTCCCTTTCTTTCCAAAATATTGGAGAAGGTAATTAATAAACAAATACGTAATTATCTTGATGCTAATTCCATCCTTCCAAGTCAACAGTCCGGATTTCGCCCTGGATATATCTGTACCACAGTTTTGTCACATATTACAAGCGTTTGATACTATTAATCATTTGCTCCTGCAAGTTATTTTGCGTTTTGTCGGTTTTGATCAAAACCCTTTAAATTTCTTTCATTCCTATTTGGAGAATCGTGTACAACAGGTCCGTGTTAATGATAATGTATCAAATCAGCTATCCGTTATATCTGGTGTTCCTCACGGGAGTATTTTGGGTCCTCTATTATTTGCAATTTATAGCTCTAATATAACTAAATGTTTAAAGTATTATCAATTTCAATTTTATGCTGATGACACTCAACTCTTTTACTCATTCCATCCTTCAGATGTTGTCACTGCTATTTCTAATATTAATTGTGATCTTCAATCACTTGTTACTGAATCTGAACGTCATTCTCTCTTTATCAATCCCAAAAAAAATCGGCGGTGTTGGTCTTTGGGCGTACCAAACAAAGGGTTTGTGTAATTTTATTGTATCATTTCCATGTTGCATGTGTGGCTCAAGAGGTGGAGCAGTAGTATGAACACTCACTCGGTTGATCTTGAGCCTATTAGCTCAAATCTGGACATGTATTTCTTTAGTCTTTGATGTTTATATATTTTTGTACCTTTATATTTATATAAATCGCGTTGATATTTTGAACGTGTGATCACATAGCCTTTTGTTGTGTGAGAGTAGGAAAAGTGATTGAATGATGCAATGGCGAACGCTTGCTTTTGAACTTTTGGTACATATTTTTTAGAACTCTCTACGGATAAGCATGTTTTTTTAAATAATATTTAGGCCAGCATCGTTTATAGTCCTTTATCAAGCTGTTATTTTCATTCAAATGAACTGTAACATTATTTTTCTGACTCCATGACAATATTAATTGCACATTTTCGTAAGGTGTATAAATTCGGTCACATTTCTTCAATTTCCGCTTAACAACTGCAAAATCGCGGGAATGGAAAAGTATTGATCAACGGTTTGAAACCTATCAAGTTGAACAAAAGCAGAACACATTCTTATTGTACTGTGATTTTTGTTTTGACCCGGACATCCATCCATAAAAATATCAAGATGTTTTACCTCTTCAGATATAACTTTCTCTTTCATAATAAAATCACCAATAAAGGAACATGCCTCATTAGGACTCTTCCTTGCTAGCCCTTCATGATAGATGTACAAGAATGATTTTCCAGTTTTCATGTCATAGATATTAAATACGTTAACAGTTAATTGTTGCAGATAAAATGTGTCATGTACTGGAATGCATGGTAGCATAAGATTTTGCATATAATCTACATAAATACCTCCAACAGAACGATCATTTTGACATAGTTCTGTGAGTTCTTTCAGTTTACTGTAAATTTTTTTTGCTCTACACAAATGGACCATTTTTTCTGCTATACCTACACGTTTTGCTATATCATTGAGGGTTTTTGATTTGAATTTTAGGTCTAACTCTTCGCACTTGCAGTATGTATCCACCTGTTCACATTAAGTCTTTCACTCAAATGTGCATATTCTCCACTGGTATAGTGTCCTTTTTCTTCTGGGAAAGGACTCAATATGTTCTCATATTTTTATGGTAGTAGAAACAGGTTTGGCAATAGCTGATGTTCTTCTGCCACGTAAGTGTTTGGCGATTTGCCACTAATTAGTAAATTACAAATACAACGTACTCTGTTGTCTGCCAGAATATATATCCTGGATCTAGGTACGTGGTTTTCAAATGCACTGAATATTTCATATTTTGGATTCATGTGGTTTCTTCAGGGAATGGTGGAGATTGGTAGAGATTACGTAAAAATTACATTTTCGACAAAATGTGGATATACGTGGTTTTGAAACAGACCGATTCATATATACGAGGGAGCGTTTTTATATTCGCGGAATGGGGGATAAGGGGTGGAAATAAAAAAACCAAATTATTTTTCTTTTTCAATATATTCACCTGCAAGACGGATACATTTTTCACATCTTTCAATTAATTTATTTATACCCTCATAAAAAAATGATTTCTCTTTATCTGCAAAACACGCCGAAACTGCCTCCTTGACTTCATCATCGGCAGTAAATTTTTTACCCCGCAGCTCTTTTTTCATTTTCGGAAACAGGTAATAATCACTCGGGGCCAGGTCTGGGCTGTAGGGTGGGTGATTCACAATTTCGAAGCCCACCTTATGCAGGGCAGCTAACACAACGCGGCTCTTGTGGACGGGCGCGTTGTCGTGCAAAAGCAGCACACCTTTCGTCAATTTTCCCCGTCTTTTCTCTTTAATGGCTTCTTTTAGTCGCTCTAATATTGAAGCGTAATATTCTCCGGTTATAGAAACACCTTTATCTTTATAATCAATCAACAATATTCCTTCCGAGTCCCAAAATACCGTTGCCATGAGTTTCCCAGCTGATTGTGACACTTTAAATTTCTTGGGAGGTGCTGTGCCCTTTTTATGCCACTGCATGGAGTCTTGTTTGGACTCAGGTTAAGTTTCGTCTCCAGTAACAATTCGACTCAATACACCATCCTTGTCTTCATTACAGAGGTCCAAAAATGCACGCGAACACTCTATTTTTTTCCATATTTCACTTTTCACTCCTGATTATGTTACTTGGTTGACGATAGCTCAAAGACTAACTGTCTAATAACAATGAAACTTCGTATTTATACTAATTATGAGTCGGTGCGCAGGCCACGCCCCCAATGCGCCTAATCACCCCCCTACAACCCGCTCATTCCGCGAATATAAAAACGCTCCCTCGTAGTCTGTATTTTTTAGTTGGACTAATAAAACACTATTATTATTATTATTATTTGCCAAAGAGGACTTTTGCGGTGCCATCTATTGGATGTAAGTGAAGATGCTGGTGTGATCTGCCGTTTTACCTGAGAAACCCCTGCTCCCACTAGATTTTGCTCTATAGACCTCTAGGGCTGCTTCGGCGGAAACTCAAACCATCGTCATTGAGGACAGGTCCCCCGTGATGCATAGACAGGCAATTCTCTGAATCTTGCTGAGTGCGTCGGTCGCATAGTCTAAACTATGATAGGTTTCAGCCCCCACGTTTTACCAAACATTCCTCTACAGGCCCAAAAGATCCAGGTGCTGTTTGTACGTCTGTTTGGCCTCCAAAGTCACCCCTAAGTAAAATGGTCGGACATTGGAGTTTGGACAGCTTCCTCCTTCAAGTGAAAGGAACCACAGTTGTTTTAGAGTTAACGTTTAACCTTCTTCTAAATATTTCTTACTTTTACATCATTTCCTCTACATCATCTTTATTCCATTCTTCTATTTTGAATTTTTTCCCATTCTACTGATTCAACCTCTCATTATTATTATTATTGCTTCGTCCTGTACGTTTGCATCGTCTAGTTGTAGTATTACATTAAATTCTTCGATTAACATGCTTAGTTTTTATCACTTTTTTGTCTCTGATAGTCGACGTATACAAGGCCAGCTAAAATAAAACACATACTGAATTAAAATTCGACGCATGTCATTAATTTAGCCCCATTGTACATTTTGACATTTATTTTCCAATTTTCGCCCAAATAGTGTCTTAAAGGCTCTACAGGAACACTTGAAGAAGCTTTAGTCTTATAAGTAGGCGCCCAAAATACCTCGATTGCAAGCTTTGGAATTAATATTAATATTTGAAATCGAACAGACATTTTTAACCGTTCGTACCAAACCACACCTCATCGCACAAATCGATTTAGTTGTGTTTAAATAAGTATATCCGGCTAGGTGAGTTAATTGAATTTCGCTAGCAGTCCTTCAATTACCTCCTGAATATGTTGGACACCATAAATACACACGTAGTCCGACTTTAGCTAACCCAATACTCGCTTAGATAGTCGCGTTGTGATTTTAGGCAACGATTCTGTCCCTTAAGGGTTATTGGTACTTACTTCCGATAACATAATATTATGCTAGTAACGTTTGTAGAGAGAGAGAGAGAGAGAGCGTAAAGTTAACAGAGCGTAAATGTTTACATGGATTACAAGCTGAACCGGCTAATTCACTAGTGTCAGCGCGAATTTATAAAGAATTGACGGACCATAATAGCGTGCTTGCCATGCACTTTCTACGCGAATCGACTCTTTCGTTTTTAAGTGAAGTTTCTAAGAGAAGAACTGTCTAATTTCAGACGGTTAAAATTAGGTAGGTACGTCGAGTGTGTCACGTATATATCCGTGGCTCGGTAGCTCTGAAACTTATCAAAGATTATTCCATTCTCGACTAACAACACGGCGATTTGAAGTAAAATTCATGTAAATTCATCATAATATGCTGTGGAACTGTTACTTTTATACCCTTCAGTTATCTGACATAGATTCGGCTAATTTAACCAGTTGAAGTCAACAAGCGTAAACTTCACGTCAAGTATGAAAACTTTTCAGGGATCTAATGAAGCGTTTTACTTTTCTTGAAACTTAAACGGACTAAAACTGATGATGATGCTGTACGTACGGTAAGAATTAAGTATAATTTCACGGGGTTGTTGTAATCATTCCAGAAGTTACAGAAGAGCAAGGATATTTTGATCTTGAAATTAATTTCGCGTGATGGTGTATTGTAGAGGAAATGTTAATTAATTTTACATCTGAAAACATCATATATGTCTTGAAGAGAAGATGACATCTCTCTAGTTTTGTTGCAGCAGCGATTAGAGTTGCTATTACTAACGATAACTACAGGGTGAGCCATTTAATGTTTAAAATTTGAACTGGCGATTATTTTTTATATCGAAAACTTACTTCCTAAGCACGTCTTGAACCCAAACTGTAAGAAATTTTCATGAAATTGGATCGTTATGAGCTGCTGTTGCTCAGAGAATGCGTGAAAATCCTTCAACATCAACTCGTCATCATTCTCAGGTACTGAACATCTCTGGCACTTCTTTGACGAAAATTTTGCATAACGACCTTGGAGATCGTTTGGCCGAAGATAAAAAGTTCATCTTTTCAGATAAAGCTCATTTCCACATCGAAGGCTACGTCAATAAACAAAATTGTTGCATTTGGGACTCAAAAAATCTAAAAGTCATCATTGAGAAGCTGCTGTACCCAAAACAAGTGACTGTTTGATGCGGATTTTGGCAACAAATTGATCTGTTCTAAATTGTCCCAAAATTACAGTTTTTTACTTGGTATTTTTCGGGAAATAATTGACCAAAACAAATTTCACCTTTTCAAAATCGAGCTTTCGAAAATAATTCGGTGTAGGTTTGGTCTTAATTGTTTCAAAGCTGTACCTTTGTACTTTAAATATTTTGGAAAATAATTGATCAAAACTGAAGCGCTGCTTACCCCCCCCCCCTCTCCACTGTTCAAAATCAAACTTTTTCGAATTTTTCTGTGTAAGTTGATCTAAATTTGTTCTAAACTGTTTTAAAGCTTCAGTTTCTATTTCAAGATATAATTCACCAAAATAAATTTCCCTGCTAGTCCCAATTTTCAAAAATCAAGCTTTTGAGAATTATTTTAGGTCGGTCTAGTCGGATTACTATAAATTGTTCCAAAGTTTCAACTTTCTACTCAGCATATTTCGGAAGATAATTAACGAAAACACAGCTCGATTTTCAACAGGAGGAGAACGGGAAGGAGGTGAGCACCCTTTTCAAAATCGACGCTATGAGAATTATTCTGTGTAAGGAGCTGCCGTTACGGTCAATGGCGACCGTTATCGTGCCATGCTCAACGAATTTTTGTTTCCACAAATTGAAGAGGATGACATGGACATACAGCCAACGTAACAATTGACTTTTGTCGATCAAAGAGTGATTCTTATTTTTTGAATTCGATTATTTGCTAGGTCCAATCACTCCTACATCTTGAGACTTCACGCATACATTGGGGAACACCTCTTTCTTATCGTCCTCCTTTCTGAACGACAATGAGTGCTTCTAAAAAATAAACAATTAAACAGGAGATTATCTTTGTTTGGACTTCATAAAATAAACAAAAAATATACTGAGTAGTGGAAGCATTTTTGATGAGCAACCGTTACTATTTTTCCAATGCTAAGGCAATTAATAAAATTGCTTCAAAATGGTTCAGTAGTTTTTTTCTTGCTAAGTAAGTTGCTGTTTCTGTAAAATAGATTTAACTGTTGAATTGCGCTTTAGTCCAAGGATCGGATCAATAGAATAATATTAGTGTATTTGACTGAGGAGAGAACGGAAGAGGATGGAGGAGGGTGGCGTTTTAAAAAAACAACGGCTTTGTTAGTTACTGCTCTTCCAAAAACAAACCACTTGAACACAGTTGAAGAGACCAAGAGATCTGGTTGTACAAATCTAGATAGAAGAAAAAAATGGTATTTATCCATATCGACCACTTAGAAAATGCATCGGAACAGTTTTAAATTTCAAAGTGAGTGGACTTTGAACTTTTCTATGAGACTATGGCTTCATTTTGTTTGTAGGCTGACCAGAAATGTAAGCTGCTCTTTAAACATTTTTCTAGTTGTGGCACTTGCCTCAGTAGCGTGAACGAGTTTGGTAACATCTTCTAATGTATCCCTAGCTAAGATTATTTTCCTCTATTGGTCCGGATAACTTGGACATATAATTTTTCCCAACCCCTTTTTTCGGTAGTATGTGGAGTTTTGCATAAGGGGAAGAGGGGGTGGTTGTTTCCCTCGAATGCAAATGTATATTTTGTTACCTCTCATCTAAGAGATGTCCTATTAACTAATTCAACTCACTAGTTACGTTTTGACGAAATTTTTAGGGGAGTTGGCAGCGATGGGCGTTGATGCGTCGACTTTGGGCACCTGGAGCACCTGCAATAGCTACACCGGAAGTCTGCTGGCAAAAGATGTATTAGATAAAAAGTTAGTAGAGAACGTTCCTTGTTCTGAAAGAAGCAACCTGATTTTGAGAAATTTTTTGTTAACAATGGAGGACATACTTAGAATTAAACTTCCATCTGAAACACGATGGTGCCCATATTGGATAATTTCCAATACATGAAGCAGATTGTGGCCGTAACAAAAAAGAAGGAAATCAAACCTAAAATTACTAAATTACTCTTCAACGACCGCTTCGTTAATGAAGTCCAACAATATTTAGAACTGTACGACCCAATTTGCAATCTCCTTAATAGGATAGGATAAGATAGGAGTATTGGCAAACATTTAAACCATGATGTGGTGGTGCTCCATCTTGTCGCAATCAGAATCGGACAAGTTAGAGTTTAGCTGATTAGAGGAGATAAGGTCTTTCTGAACAAAATCATCGAAAAATTTGAATTGAATGAACTCATTCCAATTGTAGATAATTTTGATTTGAGTGTAGTAATACTACCAAAGCATAGCAGAGTTGAAAGGGATATTCAAAAATTTGTCAAACCTCAATATATGAGGAAGATAAGTTTGATGTTTTGTTAACAATGCAAGATAAGGTTAATTTGTTCCGATATAGTGTGCATGAAGCATTGAAAACAGCAAAATTCTATTTCTGTAAGATATGTCTACGTCACGAGCTGTTGGAAGATGATTTTGATCGGTGAAATGGATTTTATAAGCAAATGCAATGACAACGATGTTGTGGAAAGAATAATTTTTTCTGTTAAGACGGCAAAAACTGAAAATCTGAACTGAAATTGGTTTAGGGAATTTCACACACAAAACCCTCAAAAAATAATCGTATGGTGCGGTCTAGACGACAAAAGAGTTCCTTACTTCTTTAAAGAGACAGTCACTGGTGTGAGATATTTGGACTTGGTTAAAGAGTTAAGAGTTATTCGTCTATTCCATTTGAGTAAAAAGTTCGATTCCGATTACTTCAAAAGCATTTTCTCCTAATTCAATTTTTGCAGTAACCTGAAATTCAATTTTATGACTTTGAAAACTTGATTAGGATGTCGGACTTTAAGAGGAGCATAAAATCCCTTATCTAAAGGCTGAATAACATGATTCTGATAAGGCGATAGGGTTCAAAATATAATTTTATTCTCCTGGACAAAATTGCAATCAAGAAATAAGATCGTGTTTATGTAGTCTGTTTCAGTCAAAAGACCTTCACTCTGCACTACAGTTTTTTTGCTTTTGTGGGTGATCGATTTGAAACTGCTGACAGCCCCCTGTCTTGTTTAAAAGGTCTTTGTGAGCAGACAGTGCTCTTTTTTTGTTATTATTGAATTTTGATCAATTATAAACACTGGAACTTCACTGTATATTTATCTACAAAAAACGGTACATATTTAAAATCCTCATGTGTAGGTCCAGGGTGAGCAGACAGTCCCAGGTTAGTTATCTTGGAGGATTTAACATAGATGTAAAGGCAAGTTACTATTATATTCCCTTAGTAACTTAAACAGTTTCTGAGATATTTAACAATTTTTGAAAATGTGATCAATATTTAGAATGAGTAAGCGTACGTATTTAAGTTACTGTTTAGTTGTATTATTTCATTCATTACAAATCTAAAATAAAATCTAAAAAATAATGGTTAAAAATAATTTATTAATTAACTTGCTTATAAATAAACATCTAACATTCATTCGATTTTAGTTTTATTTCTTTTTTAAATGTTTTAGTTCCCTAAACCTATCTCTTATAGTTTCTTTGTAAAAGTCAATTTAGTGTTTTAAATGGCCTTAAATAGGTATCTTTGACATGTGTGTTTAACTTATTCTTGAAAATATATATATTGTATAATCAAAATTATTACAAATACGTTCCATTTAAATGTTTCTTCCTGACTTCAGGTCCTACACATGCTCCCTTCCTTTGAAACTTTGTCTCTTTTTCTTTTCTCCTTGCTTGAAATCTTTTCTTTTCTTTGGAATCTTTTCTTCTCTTTTCTTTCTCCTTTTCCTTTCTTATTTTTCAATCTTTCTAAATCTTTTCAATCCTCAAGCATTTTTCGTTCACCTGTCTCTCTAATTTCAATCTTCTTTTTCAAACTTTCCTCGTTCTATCTTTTTAATGTTTTTCTTCTTTTTTAAAGAACTTATTTTTCTTCACCTGACTTTTTGTCCTTCAATCCACTTTTTAAAAAAAAAAACCAAAATGTCCAATGTCTCTTGTTTTTTCTTCACCTCCTTCTCTTTTTTTGTTATTATTATTTTTTAAATCGTGGTAACATGTGTGTACGTTGTACGTGTAATTTTGACAATGACATTCCTAAATTTACAGTGCTTAATATAATATTTTAACTAATTTGATTAACACCGAAATAACATAACAATACATATACGTGCACCTTAGTAGCGTCATTTTAGACATTCTTGGCCACAAAAATTAAGCTTTCATGGTCACTTTCTTGATCTTACAAACACTCTGTAAAAGCCGTTGAGAAGCTGGAGATTAACTTCAGGTATAGAAAAAAGAATAAGACTTTACTCCATCTCTTTACACTGTGATGTTGCTCAATCCTGACAAAATTTAAAGACATAGAAACAAAGTTATCAATCATCTTACAGCTCATACAAGAGGGCACAATTGATCAATAGGTCGCAGTGCAATATCACCTTCAATTAAATCTAAATCCCTACTTGATTTTTATGTGGCAAGAAATTATAAACAACCATCATAAACTAAACTATATATTTAATACGAAATAACCTCTTAAGATGTCCAATATTGCTTGATGTGATAGTAATCTATTGTTTATTAAACATATTCTCATTAATTGAATTTATTAGATTACTTTTAAGATGGTTGTGACGTCAATCGCGAAGACTAATATAATGTTATGAGAATATTAAAAATATATCGATACGTCCGATACGTGGAAGCCTGCATGAATTCAAGATGAAAGATATTCGCGTAAATGATTGCGTAAAATGAAAGCATCAAGATCACAACGAATTAGCATTCATCTCGCGAGGAGACGTACACACACACCGACACATATAAACGTAGGTATAATCAAAACTAAGTGGAGGAAGTGCAATTAGAAGGGAAATAGTATCAATTACTCGTAAAAGATGTCGCGAAGCACCCTACGATATCCGTCCTTAATCTTTCGTTAAGAGCTACGCGACAATGTGTTATTCATTATCACTTTGTTTAAGTCTGGTTCAACAAACCCTTATTCCATTATCTTTATCTCTCTATTTTACAGCTTCCAGTAATTCGTCGTGTGCAACAATACGCTTTAAATTTCGCCCTTTAATACGAGAGAATTAAGTTACGATTATTTTAACATTGATAAATCGCGTTAGATTTAATTTAGTCGTTCGCCTAGTTAAAAATGGGAATGCAAAATATTTTTCAATTTTGTTTTAAGGTTATTTTCCCCTCCCCGAGTAAATAGGGGCACACCTGTTGCAAAAGTGGAATAAAACGAAATGGCCGGATGCTAATGGAATTAGGAAGGTAGACTCCTTTTATATTAGATGCACTCATTTTTACTTGTCTTTTCTGGAAGCCTTTCATTTTTCATCATTTTCGTTCCTTTATAAAACAGCAATTACGACGGCAGTCATCCTTTATACTGCTTTTATTTGCGTGTCCCTATAATTGCGCAGTATACTGAAGAATTTTGTAATTTAAATTGGACGTGCATAATAGATATGTATGTAATAGTGAAAGACTCGGTGAACTATGGAGACTGTAATAGTTTCAGGAAATTTTAATAAAGTATGACAGCGCGGAATTTTATTTTTTACTAATTTTAATTTAGGTAGCAAATTTTACAATGGTAGATAGGATGAAAGTATGTTACTATGGATGAAACTTGGGTATATTTCTACGATCCAGACACAGCAAAGCAACAATCGATGGAATGGAGACACTCTGGTTCTCCATGCCATAAGAAGTTTTGTGTTCAAAAATCTGCTGGAAAGGTTCTTACTTCAGTTTTGTTGGGATTGCCATGAGTAATCATGATTGATTTTCTGGATGAGGAGTGGAACAATAACTGGGAATTATTATTCGATGTTACTGGCCACTCTACGATTAAAAATTATGGAGAGGAGACGTGGAAAGTTGTCCAAAGGTGTTCTGTGTTTGCAGGGCAATACCCCTGCATACCAATCGCAAACAATTCCTGATTTAAGATTGGAATTATTGAAACACCTCCCTTATCTGGCCCCGTCCGACTATCATGTCTTTCCTCAACTGAAAAATAGTTTAAAAGGTCATAAATTTTCTTCCAACGAAGAGGTGATAGAAGCTGTGGAGGCCTGGTTTGCAGAGCAAGATAAAAATTTATTTTTGAAAGGTCTAGAGCCGTTAGAGATTCGTTTTAATAAGTGTATCCAATTAAGAGAAGCGTATGTTGTTCTTTAATAGGTCCTCGTATCTTGGTTATCGTACCTTGTTCACCCTTTTAGAATAAAAAAAAACAGTAACTGCATCCTTTTGTAAGATTTTAAGTTTTGTTCAGCTGCAACGAAAGAAAAAAGTCTTAAGAACCCATACCTCACCCTATGAGTATAGATTTCCTTATAATCAAGATTTTAAACTGATTTTATTCATATTTACAAATGCCTGACTTGTTGGACTGACACAGATCTGCTTTCCAGAATCTATAAAATTAAATGTTTCGAGTCTGAAAATGATCTACTTTTTAGATATCTATGTTTGGACCAAGCTTGAGCTTGGTTGAGGATGAATTGAAAGGGTCTATGGTGTTGGGTGGTGGTGGGTTCTGGTTCTGGTGTCTGCTCTTTCTGTTTTTGATCACTTTCCTTGCTTTCTTCTTCGTCAGGGAGTTGTCCAAAAAACCCTCGAACCTATTAATTTTTATTTTTAGTTTTTTAGAATATTTCTACGTGAGACTGAAATATACAGAGTACCTTAGAAAACAGGTATGACGTCATCGTTTATGTTTTTGTGCAGAACAATATGGCTACTTAGAAAACAGGTCAACTATAAAGGCACACATAGCACTTGAAAATATAGTTACCGACTAACCTTCTGGATTATTTTTGATTATTTTTATTTCCTTAGCATACTAATTATTGTATTGTTGACTTTTTATTCAGTTAATAGTATCATTATTTACTTTAATTTTATATTGTTATTTAAATTTCACATTTTCTTTCTTTTACATTCATTCTTGCGATTTTCTTAGAATACCTTTGTTATTTTGAAGAAGTAAATATATTATTGTTATTATTAAAATGTAATGCCCCATTTTTCATTGTAAAATTTGAAAGGGCAGATTTTTTAACATACGAGGTGGTTACATAATGAAGTTTTAAAGAAGAGTTATCGTAATCGTAAAAATTAAAAATAAAAAAAATCATATTTTGTTTGATTAATTGTCATTGTCGATGTCACAAATACTATATCCATAATACAACCAAAGCATGGCAAGTCGGCAGAGTTGAAAGGGGGATAATGGAGGATAATGGACTGGTCGTACGGTTTCAGGTAACATTGCAAGGCGCGTGGGGTGTTCGCCCCCTCTAATTATTTCTAATTATTTCAGACTACATATGTTGCTGAGATTAGCAAAAAAATTGATTTATTACATTCTCATATAATAATAACAAACAAAATATAAAGTACAATAGGAGTACTAAAACATTTTCTAAATTGTAATAATTGTCGTAAACTGATTGTGAATATTCTTGACAAATAAAGAGATCGCATCTTTGGCATGTTGATTTAGTTTTTCTATCCCTTTTACGAGGACATAGATCGCATCTTCCATATCCACCTTTTTGGTTTTTCGTAGTGTTTTGAACACCGTTTTCTGATTTCTTTTGGAGGGCTTGGTATCTCTTTACGTCGATTTAGATGATCCTCAAGTAAGTACAATCCTAAAGATTTTATAAATAACCGACGTTTTTTGAACAATTGGTGGATTTTCAGTTGACAGTAATACAAAGACTCGTCTTCAATGGGTTCTTCATCAGTTTCTACTTCCTCATATAAAGCTTGTAGTCTCTTTTGTTCTTTTTCATAGTCATACGCTGCCATATTGGAACTTGATCATTTTTATATTGAACATAATTTATACACTGACTTGGAGAAGCTGACAGCTGTTCGAGAAAATTGCCGATATTACAGGTCGACATCTCTGGTCAAAGATGCAAAAATAGATGACCAAAACTGAGACCACGAATTGAAAGATAATATAATTATAGACAGCTAGATGGCGGCACAAAAAAATCTATCAAAAACTTTTTAAATTAGAAAATTAAAATTAACACTTGGGGTGTGACCGGTCCAGGGTTAACAATGCAGGATAAGGTTAATTTGTTACGATCTGCTGTTTTGTTAACAATGGAGGACATACTTAGAATTAAACTTCCATCGGAAACACGATGATACCCATATTGGATAATTTTCAATATACGAAGCAGATTGTGGTCGTAACAAAAAAGAAGCAAATCAAACCTAAAATTACTAAATTACTTTTCAACGACCGCTTCGCTAATGAAGTCCAATAATATTTAGAACTGTACGACCTAATTTCCAATCTCCTTAATAGGATAGGATAAGATAGGAGTATTGGTAAACATTTAAACCATGATGTGGTGGTGCTCCATCTTGTCGCAATAATATCCTTTCATCGGGCAAGTTAGAGTTTAGCTGATTAAATGAGATAAGGTCTTCCTGAACAAAATCATCGAAAAATTTGAATTAAATCAACTCATTCCAATTGTAGATAATTTTGATCAATTGTACTGCAACTTCGCTGTATATTTATCTATTACTCCTCACAGGGTGAGCTGATAGTCCCAGGTTAGCTCGGATTTAAAAGTGTGGTAATACTACCAAAGCGTAGCAAGTCGGCAGAGTTGAAATGGATATTCAAAAATTTGTCAAACCTCAATATATGAGGAAGATAAGTTTGATGTTTTGTTCATAATGCAAGATAAGGTTAATTTGTTCCGATATAGTGTGCATAAAGTATTGAAAACAGCAAAATTCTATTTCTGTAAGATATGTCTACATC
This sequence comes from Holotrichia oblita, assembly GCA_023690525.1. Lineage (NCBI taxonomy): Eukaryota > Metazoa > Arthropoda > Insecta > Coleoptera > Scarabaeidae > Holotrichia > Holotrichia oblita. The sequence continues at coordinate 9,222,194 of CM043018.1, forward strand.
ACGAGCTGTTGGAAGATGATTTTGATCGGTGGAATGGATTTTATAAGCAAATGCAATGACAACGATTTTGTGGAAAGAATAATTTTTTCTGTTAAGACGGCAAAAACTGAAAATCTTTATTGGTTTAGGGAATTTCACACACAAAACCCTCAAAAAATAATCGTATGGTGCGGTATAGACGACAAAAGAGTTCCTTACTTCTTTAAAGAGACAGTCACTGGTGTGAGATATTTGGACTTGGTTAAAGAGTAAAGAGTTCTTCGTCTGTTACATTTGGGTCAAAATGTTCGATTCCAATTACTTCAAAAGCATTTTCTGCTCAGTTCAATTTTTGCAGTAACCTGAAATTCAATTTTATGACCTTGAAAACTTGATTAGGATGTCGGACTTTAAGAGGAGCATAAAATCCCTTATCTAAAAGTTGAATAATATGACTCTGATTTGAAACTGCTGACAGCCCTGTCTTCTTAATTAAACTAGTAATCTAGATTTTGTAAAATTCGACTACCCTATTTACAGATGAATTATTTTGTTTGTTTAAAAGATCTTTGCCTACCAACGATAACTATTGTTGTTTAGACGGTTAAAAAGGGATTTTTATGTAAAATTTGTAATGTTCTCTTCAGATGGTTAAATTCTTTTAGTGGCAATCTGAAGCATATCCATTTTTTGTTAGAGCAAACTTTTTATATTACACAAGAATGGTTTGTAAACTTTTTATGGAGACAAGAGTGAAACAATTTACCCATCGAATTATATATCTTCCAAAAATAATAAAAATATCAATGAGTAGGCCAAAAAAAACCAGTTTAGATCGATTTTTGTGGATATCTCAATTTATTTTGGATTACAACATATTTAATCCAAATTTTTACATTCTCGACTGTACACACACAATAATACATATACGTATTGTATAGATTGTATGCTCTAATTCCCAACAATTCATTGCAGTCTGTAGAGGGATATTTGCCGAAGAAAGAGAAGAAACAGTCAACGTACAACACGTAAAACGAAACCAGTAAATAAGTAATCAATAGATCTTATTACTGCGATAGAATTTCTATTTCCAATATATCTATATATGTCGTATCGATAACTCCTGTGTACGGAAAAGCCCCAAAATGAAAAATAAATATTTTAAGAGCGTATCCGCAGAAGAGAAGGAGAAAAAAAAAACGCTAACCGAATGAAATTATGTCCTCTATAATATATTATCGTTTTTTATTTTATTTTAACCGTGGTAACGGTTGTTTAATGGTTTAATTTAACGGCTACTCTGCGTAAGCTGTTGAAGTCGTGAATTATTATATTCAATTAATATCTAGTTTAATGTTTAATGTAACGATATCGGTTTTAAAATTAATGAATTTAATTCAATTTAATATTTCGAATATGTACTGTATTTTCATTTATTTTGATACTAAAATATATTTTTAATATCCTTTAATTTCCATAGACTGGTGGACTTAAGTATGCTTCTCGTGTACAAACTTTTTCCAAACTTTCCTGTCTCTTTGTTCTTCTTCCATAATACTCTGGCTATTTCATCATCCCATGCTTGTATAGGTCTTTTTTTTTTATATTTTTGAATTCTTGTTTTGCATATCCTTCTCATTGGTTTATACGCGTTCATCTTCAGTAAGTGTCTAGAATGTTCATTTTTGTTTGTAGATTTATCCATAATTGCGAAAATCCATTTGAAAGAAGAACATGTTTTATAATGTTTTGCGAAATTGATGAGACTACAATAAAATGATTAAATTTAATTCAAATTATGTAATTGTTTTCCCATGAAGCACAAACTTTTAAGCAAAAAAACATAAATTCTTAAGACAAGCCCATTATTACCACTTAATCCTTTTATGGATAAACAATTGCATACAGGAATACAAGGTACATTGGCAGCCATACGTCAGAATTTCTGGCTAATAATGTATAAACTGTGTAACTAATGGGAGATCTGCCAGAGGAAAGAGTTAAACCTGCTAGACCGTTTGTAAAGGTAGGTGTAGATTATGCTGGTCCAATTATAATTAAATTTAATACCTATTCAAACGTTTCAACGTTCAAAGGTGCTAATAAAGAATTAAAATACTTGTTTGAATATTTTAAAATCTAAAGAATTTGAAACCAAAGTTATTGACAATCTTCAAATCAAAATAAAAAAATAATTAATTGGCAGTTTATACCAGCAAAAAGTTCGAATTTTGGCGGTTTGTGGGAGGTTAAATCCACAAAATTTCATCTTAAGCGGGTTATTGGTGAAACAATTTTAAAATATGAGGAATTGTATACCTTATTAACTATGATATTAGTAGAGGCGGTTCTACATTCCCTACCACTTTTACCTCTTATTCAAGACCAAAATGTCCTAGAAATTCTAACTCCTGCCAAATTTCTGGTTGGGGAGCCACTAACTGGCCACTAAGACCAGAACTGCAGGAGGTTCCTGAATGAAACGGCATTTTTGGAAACGTTTTTCATTGGAGTACCTCACAGAACTGCAACAGCGATCAAAGTGGCAACAACGCAGTCCAAATTTGACACCGGGTACGTTGGGTCTGCTAAAAGAAAAGTCACCACCCCTACGTTGGTAACGAGGGCGCATCAACGAGTAGTGGACGTAGTGTCCGTGCGATTTTGCGATGGAAATATATACAAAAGACCTATACGAAACTTGTGTCCATTGCCAATAGACAATTAAATGAGCAACTAAACTGTATTTGCTTAAATAATTTTTGTAATTGTAAATTGTATTAATATTTTCGATGTATCAATGGGATCTCAAGCACCTAATGTAGTTTGTAAGAGGATACTTATTTTGTAGCCTAAAGCGACAGTTTATTTAAAAAAAGCTCCACTGCGTATGTGACAAAAAATTTTAAGAAGAGAATGAACTTTTTGTAGAGTAGTTGTTGTGGTATAATAAGATGCAAAAAACAAAACGAAATCTTTCATTAAAAACTACCTTAAGAACCAAATAATCGTTGTAGTAGATATTTTATCTGTACAAAGGCAGTTTAGATATTATTTCTGACATGGATTGACAATGGATTGTCTTCAGAGAAAAATGTTCCATCAACGATGCCTTTTAACCAGTCGTTCATCTCAAAACAGCATTATGAATTTCCATTGAAACACAGCTGTTCTGGGCAGGAGTATTGTCTTGATGAAACAGCACACCACGTCTAAGTTTTCCTCTCCTTTTTTCTTTGACGGAATCACCCAGTTTTTAAATTAAAGCAGCACAATATTGCCCAGTTATAGCCTAACGACATCTATAAGGATAATTCCTTCGGCATCCCAAAAAACTATGGCCATGATTTGCCTGGCAGATGCTGTTGCAAGAAATTTTCAAGGGGGTGGTGAACTCTTTTGCCTCCATTCCATACTCTGTCATTTTGATTGAGGATTAATCGCCACCCCATCAAAAGTAGAGCAACGATGCAGAGAAATGATTACACATTGAAATTGTCCCGTGGGATTGCGTCTGTGAATAAGGACAGCATAGGAACGATAATGATTGTTGTCTAGATCTTCAGAAAAAAATAAAGTTAGAGGACGATTTGGTGTAGCTTCCGTCGCAATCGTCTTGAAACCCCATCAAAAGTAGAACAACGATGCAGAGAAATGATAGAGTAGGCAAGTTGTCTTCCTTTACCCTGATGTCATCTGTGTTCTCCGGTGGAAGTGCAATCGCTCTGCTTTCCACCAAAATGTAATACCTGCTGGCCTAAAACGAATCGATATACACCTCAACCGTGTAGTGTTTGTTGTCAAAATAACATAATAATAATGGTGAACCCAGGTTTCATCTAGAGTAACGAATCTTGCTAGGACGTGTTCAGGATCATGCTTGATGATGACCAAATTCATCACTGAAGTGACTTATCGAATGCGCTTTTGCTCTGGCGTCAACATCTTCGATACCCATCGTTAAGCCATATTTTTGAAACCTAATTCTTTATATAAAATGGTTTCTACGCTACCTATTGAAAAGTCACAAGTCTGATCTATAAATTCCACAATGATTCATCTATATCTCAGGGCCATGCCATGGACCAGATCAATGTTTTCTTACCAAACAACGATTTTTGGCTGTCCAGCACCCTTGTTCAATTCTTCAACATATTTACTGTTGTTGTGGATATTTGATAACTGCTCTGTTCTCAAGTTTAGCCATTTCGGAAATTGCACCTTGTAATTATATCTGAACAGCTCTCGTATTGAAGATTTAGTTTTTATGTTTTTTCTTTCAAAGTGGTCCACTTGTTTAATGGAAAACTTTATTAAATGCTTACTGCAGATTTTTCTGTTATTTCCTTTATTCTTTTACTTGTTTAATGGAAAATTTACTAACTTTTTTAACTTCTTCTGTTACCATTTCTTGTTCTGTTGTTGTTTCCCTTTTCCTTTCTTTTTCTGTTCTAATTCTGCAGCTAAAATTATAATTTCTATCACTATCAATCATCTATATATTTCACTTGTTTTTGTTTTACTCTTCTTAGAACTAACGGATCTCAGGATCTCTTTTAACTTTGGTGTCTGTTCTTGAAAATTTCCAGTTCCAAGATCGACTTCTTTCCCTATTTTAAGTTTTATCACAGCCCCTAGTCTACAATTCCCTTTCAAAAAATCGATAAAATTATATTCTGAGATTATTTGAACCTCTGCATCATCAATATTACCAAGACTACGTTTGAAAATTACTTCAGGATTTGCAAGATACAAACCAATTGGCGTAGAAGTTCATTTGAGATTCTCTGCTACTTTTGGATCTTTTCCTCTACACAATATATCTAATAAATGCAAAAAATTACTTTTCACACATTTTGAACAAGTTCATGTCGAAACTACTTGCGTATTTTGTTTTTTTTTTGTGGTCGTCCTTGCTTCCAGTTTGAGAAGGTTTAGAGCTTTATGGATCACCACTTAACGTTTCCACAAACCATTAAATTAATATAGCACGAGAGTATTTTTGAACTCTTCCATGTTTCTGGATTTGCTCATAGTTATGCCCAATTTTGAACAACACCCAATGGCCTTGTAATGGGGACGTTTTTTGAGCCACTTGATTGATTTCTACTATCTACGTTGTTCACTATTCAGTTTTTTGAAACTTGTTTTTTCTTCTATATCTGTTCGTTCATTAATCTCTTTTTGTAATAATGATAATATTAGGCGGTTATAAATATTATAAAATCCATAGGGAATAATTTGCTCCTTCGAGTTTAATCGAAAACTTTCTTAATAAAATTATAAGCATCTCATTACTTATTTAATTACTTTCCAACTTTAGTCCTTCACCCCGAAGGATTTATTATATTTGAGAAATTGATTCGGACAATAAAATTTAATTTCCATTCTTCAACTTCCCTAAAAATTGATTTGATTGAGTTTTGAAGTAGTTTCATTACGTAATTTAATTCTGAAAGATATCGTATCAAGTTTATATCCACATCACGTCTAGTAAACATGAACAAAGAGTTCAAAACATTCGCTTATTAAATCTTGTAAATTGAATTTAATCTTAAGCTATCCGTTAACTAATACCAGTTCGTGAGGACGAATCTGAGAATCCGTCCTTACGTGAGGCGCAATTAGTCCGTTTGCGACGTAATAATTGTGTATAGCGCATAATTACACCGCTAATTCGGAGGAACTTCCAACCATCCTTCCCCCTTTTTGTCTGTAATAAACTGTTACACGATAAGCCTCTTTCAGTTATCAAAATTTTATAGGAGACCGAAATTTTCGCAGGGATGTAATTCGCTACTGCGTTAAGGGAAACGAAAATATACATATTACATTAATTAACCTGCGCTCAACGGCACCAACGTGTATTTACAGTTTATATTATGTATGTCTACCTGCCTGCCTGCTAACCTACCCGTGCTTTAGTTAGACGAAAGGCAGGTCGGAAGATATGCATAACAGCCAAAATACAAAACGTGGGCATATAACTTGCGCTGAGCTATTTAAACATAATGACGTGGTTCGTGGGGTTTAAATTATCTAATGTTTCATTTCGTTTTCGTCTAATACCGATGATGGCAGTGAGATTGTGGCTTAAGTATGTTTTATTCAGGAATCAAACTATTATGCTGCGTGTATTGAAAGTGATCGTCAAAATTAAAAGTACACGTGGATCTAGATTGGAAAAAAGGAATACCTATGAGTCTCTGTTACCTGCAGATACCAATAACGTTCTAGAACATAATAGCTGTATAAATGATTATCTTCTTCTTCTTCTCTTATCCTTATACCTTTTCAGGTGTCGGATGTTGGTTCCGGTTCTTCTACCCACTTTATCCACTCTTTTCTGTCTCTCGCTATTGCTTTCATTTCTTCAAAGTTTTTTCCCCTTCTTTCCTCCAGTTCTCTTATCGGATCAACCCATCGTCTCCTAGGTCTTCCTCTTCTTCTGTGTTTTGAGTAACCGGTCTCCATAATTTTTCTCGTGATTCTATTTGTCTTCATCCTTCCTATATGTCCGTACTAGTTCAGTTGTTTTTTTCTAATTTTCCTCGCTATTGGCTCTTGGTTTGTTATTTTCCTGATGTCCTCGTTCTTGATCCTATCCTTTTGTTTTCCCCACTATTCTTCTTAGATGTTTCATCTCCATTGCATTTATTCTGGATTCATCTTTCTTCCTCAATGTCCAGTTTTCACATGCACTGTCTTATTTAATGAGTAGTATATTCTAGTCGATTTGTTTTGTCTGTTTAGCCATAGAACGACCTAAGTCCAAAATCGATGGACGAGAACCTCAATTATGCTATGGTTAGACTACATGTCCTTAAGTCTTTTTGTCCGCCTACATGCGGCTCGTCTAGTCACAGGATCGAAGGTCTTTATGTTCTGAAGGTCTCACTAAGATGACCCGATCATGGCAACCGCATCTCGGCACGAGGTGGTGACCTATCTGCATCCAGCTCCCCAAACAACACTGTGGAGATGAGCAATTTCAGCCTCAAACTGAGAGAACTCTTCTAGCACATTGGGAGAGTCAGAGTCGAACGTGTTCCAATAAATCGGGACGTCACCATCGAAAAATGTCGTCTAAATGAGAGCCTCGTGTCGAGAGCTCAACGGCAACACTTGTCACTCGATGACGATGTTGGAGCGAGAGGAATTGCATTTCCTGAAAAAGCGGATTGCTACACATTTATCGGGATCGGTAGTCTCTGCAGGAAAACACTTTGATGCGGGTAACTTCTGGTTGCAGCACAATACCAAAACTAAAGTTTCTTCAAGTTCAAACAACTACAAATTAGGATTTTAGTAAATGAGGCAGGCCACGAATGAATTTTTAAACACTTCTTCTTCTTCTCTTATCCTTATACCTTTTCAGGTGTCGGATGTTGGTTCCGGTTCTTCTACCACTTTTTCCACTCTTTTCTGTCTCTCGCTATTGCTTTCATTTCTTCTAAGTTTTTTCCCCTTCTTTCCTCCAGTTCTCTTATTTGATCAACCCATCGTCTCCTAGGTCTTCCTCTTCTTCTGTTTTTTGAGTAACCGGTCTCCATAATTTTTCTCGTGATTCTATTTGTCTTCATCCTTCCTATATGTCCGTACTAGTTCAGTTGTTTTTTTTTCTAATTTTCCTCGCTATTGGCTCTTGGTTTGTTATTTTCCTGATGTCCTCGTTCTTGATCCTATCCTATTTTGTTTTCCCCACTATTCTTCTTAGATGCTTCATCTCCATTGCATTTATTCTGGATTCATCTTTCTTCCTCAATGTCCAGTTTTCACATGCACTGTCTTAATGAGTAGTATATTCTAGTCGATTTGTTTTGTCTGTTTAGCCATAGAACGACCTAAGTCCAAAATCGATGGACGAGAACCTCAATTATGCTATGGTTAGACTACATGTCCTTAAGTCTTTTTGTCCGCCTACATGCGGCTCGTCTAGTCACAGGATCGAAGGTCTTTATGTTCTGAAGGTCTCACTAAGATGACCCGATCATGGCAACCGCATCTCGGCACGAGGTGGTGACCTATCTGCATCCAGCTCCCCAAACAACACTGTGGAGATGAGCAATTTCAGCCTCAAACTGAGGGAACTCTTCTAGCACATTAGGAGAGTCAGAGTCGAACGTGCTCCAATAAATCGGGACGTCACCATCGAAAAATGTCGTCTAAATAAAAGCCTCGTGTCACTCGATCACGATGTTGGAGCGAGAGGAATTGCATTTCCTAAAAAAGCGGATTGCTACACATTTATCGGGATCGGTAGTCTCTGCAGGAAAACACTTTGATGCGGGTAACTTCTGGTTGCAGCACAATACCAAAACTAAAGTTTTTAGGATTTTAGTAAATGAGGCAGGCCACGAATAAATTTTTAAACACTTCTTCTTCTTCTCTTATCCTTATACCTTTTCAGGTATCGGATGTTGATTCCGGTTCTTCTACCCACTTTTTCCACTCTTTTCTGTCTCTCGCCATTGCTTTCATTTCTTCTAAGTTTTTTCCCTTTCTTTCCCCCAGTTGTCTTATCTGATCAACGCATCGTCTCCTAGGTCTTCCTCTTCTTCTGTTTTTTCCCATCATCTGTCAATATGCTTCCCAGATAGTCATATGTCATTACCCTCTCTAGTGTCTTATCTTTACATTTAATTTGCTTGTTAGCTTTATTATCTAGATCTTCATTAACAAAGCTTAATTTTATTTAGGTTAACTTCCATTTTCACGTTTTCTATTTCCTTTGTCCAGATATTCATTAGTTTTTTGTGTTTTTCTTCTAGAATTTCCTATGAGGACCACATCATCTGCATAAAACAAGCTACTCACTTTTACCGGTTCTAGTTTATTGTATCCAATTATTGTGTCAAGTTGTTCAGTTTGTGTTTTTATACGTTTAACTATTCTGTCCATCATTATCACGAATAGGAGTGGGCTCAGATTGCCTCCTTGTTTTATTCCTTTCTTCATTTCGAATTCTTCTTGCTGGCCTCTATCAGGTCTTTAGGTATTTTCATGTCTTTTAGAGCTTCCCATATCTTTCTTCTGCCTATCGTATCAAACGCTGCTTTCAGATCGATAAAAACTAGAAACAATTCTTTTCCTTCTTCAAGTTTTCTTTCTATTATGTTCTTTATTGTGCCTGCTCTTCTTCTAGGTTTTGTTCTACAGATTCTTTCAGTCGCTTTTCTAGTATTCGTGTGTATAATTTGTAGGTTGCTTGTGCTAAACATATAGGTCTATAGTTTTCGCATTGAGTCTGTTCTCCTGTCTTGTAGATTGGTATCATTAGATTGTTTTCCCATTCCCTTGGTATTTCCTTTTTATTCCATATTGCTTTACACATCTCCTTCCTGTCCTAGCCATTTGATAATTTCAGGTAATATACCATCCTCTCCACCTGCTTTCCCTACCTTGATTTTTTGTACCTATAGCTTCTTCCACTTCTTCTTCTGTTATTTCTTGTTGTTGGTCTAGTCCTTCTGTATTTATTCCTTCTTCCATGTCTATAGCGTTAAATTTATCTTCATAGTATTCTTTCCATATTTCTAGTATGTTTTGTACTCTTCTATGTATTCGATTATTCTTATCTCCAGTGCTTTAATTGCCTTCCTGTTAGTTTCTCTCAATCTTTTTATTCTAGTCCAACATTTTCTATTATCCAGTTTATGTGATTGAGATAACTGCTCTCCAAATTCCCTCCATGATTTCTTTTTCTCTTCCTTTATGGCTTTCTTTACTAGATTTCTCTTCCTATTGTAATCTTCTCTATCCTCTATTGTTTACTTTTTCCAAGCAGTCTTTATCTGTTTTACCATATTCTTTATTTATCTTTCCACCAATTCTGTTTGTTAGTGTTCAGTCTTCTGAATATTTTATCTGTTTCTAGTTCATATTTGTTCTTGTTTTCTTTCGTGTTAAGTTTATGTATTGCTATGGTGCTGTACTCGATGATTTCTTCCCGTTTCTGCTTCTTTCATTGTCTCTACATTTTGCTGTGATGATGATTATAAAATCTACAAAATTAAAAAATCTAAAGGTGGTGGAACTCAAACGAGAAGTTGAAGAAAGGGAATCAAGAGTTGAACGGAAAAATTATGGAAAAAAATCACAAAAATGGTAAAAAATTCTAAAAGCCAAACAAATACAAATAAGACGTCAATCAAATTTGACAGACACTGCTTTTATGCGATGGTGCATTCTCGTGCAATAAAAATCAACTGCCTGGCTCTCGATATTCCGGTCGAAGAGAACAGTCAGCATTGTCTTGATTTTGCTCTTCTGAAAATGTAATTTTATTTTTTTTCAGTTACAGTTAGTTCTTTGCAATGCTGAACTCTCCAATCTTTTTGGTCGTCTGTCAGAGTGTGTGGCACGAATCATTGCTCAGTTTGTTCTGGTTTCTGCGACAACCACTATACCATTTTCAAAAATAGTAAATGAATGCTATGACAAGCTGAAAACATAGAAATAAAACTACGAATAGATTATAATTTGCCATTTATTTCAATGATTGAATAACACATTTTAATATATCATCATTGAGGCGACAAACTGGTTTTCTAATTCTACATATATTAAAACTTTGTTATTATTTTATAGAGGAGACATCATATTTGCACGTCAGTGTACGCTAGCTATCACATAATAGTGCATAATCATTTAGTATTATGTGTAATATCCAACATCAATAGTATTTCGTTTACTGTTAACTGTATAGTATGACAGGATCACAGCCTGGATAGAACAGTATTATTAGCGTATTAAAGCGGGATTTCAGTTTCAATCAGTGTAGATTAAAAAAGCTTTACGTCAGTTCATCTTTGAAGATCTCATAATTAATGGAATAAATCATTAAAGCACGCTCATCATCCTATTATATGAAATTCGTATTGCGTTTCATGTATGCGTTGCATTAGCTTGCATTACAATTATAATACATACTAATAAATGCAACCGTGCATATCATTTCCAGGTATAGTAAAATCCATCCTCTATATTTTGTTTATTTAATTCCTTAATTTTCGCTAGTTTATAATTAATAAACACACAATAACAATTAAATGTAAATGAATTTTCTGCAGAAATAATTCCCCGTTTTCCTCACGTACAGCATTATTATAATTAGCGAAGAGACAGAAATAGCTGTACCGAAAACATATCCTCACACCGGTAAGTGCTTTTGAAATGTAAATAATGAGGATCTATATATATTATGCACGTACGGAAGCGCGAAGTTGAAAATTGATCGTAGAGTTAACAAACGTAGGAACAGGTGAAGCGCATTAACAAACTACGTGGTAAGTACTGCGAGGATATGATATGCACACCACCAATGCATATTAGTGTGTGCAGAAGTACATCTAATATTCGCTTAATAACCCCCGCAAAGCCGTTTATTAACTAAATCAACAGAATTGCTATTTGCACGTATCTGGAAATTATACGAATGCAGATAAGTCTCGGTATTCAGCGAGATAGGAAAGAACTTATTCAGGAGTGATGATATTCTTCGTCGAATTCATCCTTCCCAGACCTTCAGGGTAAATTAATCTATTCCGGTTTATATTTATGCATACTTGTGCTTGTGACGTGTTTGCTATTCTATAAATGTTGCTCGAATTGGGCACCATTTTGACCAATCCCTAGTCTGCATGCATTAATTATTCTATTTCGTAAATTATCTTTTTTATGATTGTGTGCGACCTATTGCTCTATTGTGCCCCCTTGCATGAGCTGAAAATAAGCAAATCTCACGAAGATATAATAAACGACAGGCTAAATCTGAAGAATTCGGTGGCTTTTCAAAAATTTCTAAGCCCGCATTATGAATTGCGCCCATTGAAACACCTGTTCCTGTGGGCTAGAGTGTTGTCCTGATAAAACTGCACACCACGTCAGGAAGTCTTTCCCTCCTTCTTTCTTCTTCGTAATGAATTACTGACGCATATGACAATCAGTGGCTAGCGGAATTAAGATGAGCTTTGTTTCTGCAGCCGTTTCCTAACGGTTGGAAGTATCAGGAGCATGCTCCTTCCAACCACTTCCAACCGTTGGAAACGGCTGCAGAAACAAAGCTATGAATAAATATCAAATGATTGAATTGAAAAAAGAGATATCGAAACTGAAATCTATAAGACAAGGAGTACTACAGGGCTCGATTCTGGGCTCTCTTTTTTCATGCTTTATATCAATGTCTTGGCAGAAAAAATTACACCAACACAGCACATTGCCTCTATACTGATGATACGTCTTTTCTTGAAGACAAAATTAGAGGCTGAGGTAGCGAATGCAACAACAAGAGTACTAGATGAAGCAAAAAAAATTATTTTGAAACAACCGTCTATACATATAGTTAAATGAAGAAGAAATTCAACACCTTAAATTAACTCCAAAAAACGATCTCAGAACAGGGATGATGGGCGTCATTGAGGTGTATTAAATGGGAGGTCAATAGAAAGGCCTCCCACTGGCAGAATACACCAGGATAAAAGCAGGCGAAGGCACTGTTATCAGGATCGTCTAAGACAGCACAAGGGGACCTTGGACTGTTGGCAGGGTTTCTGACAGGTCATATGGCCCTAAAGTATCATCTACATAAGCTTGGAAAAGTTGAAGATCAAATCTGCCGTCTATGCCAAGAAGATCTAACAACACTTCAGTAGGCCGTTTCTAACGCCAGGATGCCGTATTTTAAAAACAAAATGAGCTATGGAATCCTTATTTTAGAATCCCTCTCCGTCGTAGCGGTCGAACGAATCTTTAAACTCCAGAAAACGGCCCTAAGAGCCCTGTGTAGCCTGAAAAGGAGAGGTAGTTGCAAGAATTTTTTCAAAGCTGAAGCAACCTTGACTTTGAAGTCCAAGTTTATTAACAAAATCTAGACCAAATTTAAGCAAAATAAGAAGAACCTCAAATATCAAGAGACATCATCAGAAGGATATTTAACGGCTTGAAGAGTGGACGTCATGCTGCAGATCAACATACATCTCACAATTTTCCTTTGCAGGAAAACCACTCGTTGTGCACTGGTTCCGAAGGCCTAGAAGGCAATGTCGTGTGTGTAGTGTGATGAATGCAACTACAAAATTGCTGATCTAGAAAACGGAAAATTGGGTTTCATATGAACTGAAAACAAGAGGCATCGAAAGGCGATATTGCATGTCTGAAATTCTGCTTCAATGGTACAATCGGCATCATATCGTTATTGGGCACGAAAAATGGATCCATTTTGACAATCCGAAACGCAGCAAATCATGTGTAAGGTCCGGCCAACCCAGCACATCGACTCCAAAACCGAATATACATGGTTTGAATGTGATGCTACTTCCACTAGAAGGAGATGTTTGATTTTGAGTCTTTAATAGGAGACATCACTTCTGGCAAGCAATGTACATTTTCATTGTCAGGGTGTCCCATTTTGGGCACTTTGCGAGAGTATCTCAGTTATTAATAACGATAGAGAGTTGCGGTTTTCGTGATAGTGTCCTACTTTTTTGTGAAACGAAAGACGCCGAAAACAGAATTTTGCTATCCCCCTTAGTTTTTGAGATATAGGGTGAAATTGAAAATTTTCAATTCACAAACATCTCTCGTATCTCAGTTGCTATGGAAGTTAGTGAAAAAGTAAAAATGGAGTATCATCCAGCTTTTTACGAAGAATCCAGTGGCGTAGTTAGTCTATTTCTAAGTGTAATAATTTTCAAGTTATGGACCATACTTATGATTATTTAAATGGAACACCCTGTATATTATTGATTATTTCGATTAAGCATAATTGGAGGATGTCAAAAATATATAGTTGTGTATATTTATTTACACAAACAAGTTAAGAATTTGATATTTTTAAAAATTCAACACAGGTGCGTTTGTGAACAGTAGGCCATTGCCGAGTTACTAAGCAAACAAGCAAATGTTCAAACTTTGACAGATTTCTTGCTGCAAATTACTCTTGTTACGTAGGTGTTTTTATCGTAGTACTCGTTGTCTGTTTATCCACAATGGCCGTTTATGAAAACTATGAAAAATACGATTTGCTTAAATGTTTTATACAATGCGACGAAAATCCCCAAGAAGTTTCGTAATTTCTGATTCTCATATTTAAGGATCGTTTTCGTTTATATTAGATATCCTGAAAGAAGGCAGCCTTTTCTAGACATTTTCGCTCGTTTGAAAAAAAATCTAGTTCAACATGGTCAAACAATACAAGGAAAATAAACCAATAGATGTGTTATTTTACGCAGAAGCCACGAATTCGACTTCTTGTAGAAAAATTGAAGAAGAGGTTGGTGTAAGAAAATCTGACGCGCAAAGAATTTTAAGAAAATTTAAATATCATCCATATAAATTTAAAGTAGTTCAACATTTGCACCCCGGAGATGCCGAGCGCCGAGTAACGTTCTGTCAATGGTATCTGCAACAGATCCGAACCAATTAATCTTTTGGAAGGTTCGTCACCTGGTCTGATGAATGTTATTTTTCAAGTGCTGGAATTTTTAATCGGCACTGTTCAGTAGAAAATCATCACTTGATATTTGAAAGGGCACAACAAGGACGCTTCGGTGTTGGTGTATCATGTTTTATTTTGGGTGGATGCATAGTGTATAGAATGTATGAAGGGGGCTCACAGCACGTAGGTATCTAGAGATTCTTGAGGAATTGTTGGAAAATTTTCCATTGGCCCATTACAATTCAATTTATCTCCAACAAGACGGAGCCTCCAGCCACAACGCTGGCTTATTAAGGCCATTTCTTGGAAATAACTTTCCCCAAAGATGGATAGGTACGAACGGACCTCTGAGATGACCTCCACGATCTCCCGATCTTTCCATATTAGATTTCTTTTTGTGGGGTTTCATGAAAAACGAAGTGTAAGGTTCGCCATAATTCCGTAGCGGAACTTCGTGAGGCAATTGCTTTGGCCTATCAAGCTCTACATAGAAAGCCCATCACTATTTTAAATGTAGTACAACTCCGAAGCTTCTTGGAGATTTTCGTCGCATTGTATGAAACATTTAAGCATATCGTATTTTTCATAGTTTTCATAAACGGCCATTGTGGATAAACAGACGAAGAGTACTACGATAAAAACACGTACGTAACAAGAGTAATTCGCAACAAGAAATCTGTCAAAGTCTGAACATTCGCTTGTTTGCTTAGTAACTCGGCAATGGCCTACTGTTCACAAACGCACCTGTGTTGAATTTTTAAAAATATCAAATTCTTAATTTGTTTGTGTAAATAAATATACATAACTATATATTTTTGACATCCCCATATTATGCTTAATCGAAATAAAAAATAATATACAGGATGTTCCATTTAAATAATCATAAGTATGGTCCATAACTTGAAAATTATTACACTTAGAAAAAGACTAACTACGCCATTGGATTCCTCGTAAAAAACTGGATGATATTCCATTTTTACTTTTTCAGTAGCTTCCATAGCAACTGAGATACGAGAGATGTTTGTGAACTGAAAATTTTCAATTTCACCCTATATCTCAAAAACTAAGGGGGATGGCAAAATTCTGTTTGCGGCATCTTTCCTTTCACAAAAAAGTAGTACACTATCACGAAAACCGCAACTCTCTATCGTTATTAATAACTGAGATACCCTGGCAAAGTGCCCAAAATGGGACACCCTGTACATCCTCAAAGAACTATTGATAATGGGAGTTAACAAAACATAATCCCATAATATATACATGTATGTAGGTACTAGAAAACCACCAGGAATTATGAATAAATTTACAGGTTTTCAACTTGATCAATATTCTACCGCAGCTAGTCCTTTAATATAACCCGTCAGTTTTTTGTAAGATTAGTTTCGCTTTTCCTCTATACCTACCTAAAGGATCCGCTACAAACAAACGCTCCGTTGTGTAGCGCAGCGAACTTAGCCGTTAGCTAGAGAGGTCCTTTGAACTCACCTTTCTGAAGTAATTCTACGGAAAATTAATGCTGTCAAAAGTTTCCGAAAGGACTATCAATAATGCGATGTTTACCTTAACCTAAATGGTCGTGTTGTTGTGGCCGCTTGGGGCGTGCTTTTTTTTCTTAGGTACCTTCATCTTTTTTTCGCTCCTTGATTTAATCTCTAATAATAACCGGATTACAAAAACAGCTCCTTTAAAACAAGTAAACACAAAAAAGAAATGTTTTATTTAATTTATTATGATGATCGATTCAATCTACGATTTCTCGTTAGATTATTATAAGAAAAATGAGGTGATTCAATATGTTTTCATTAAGTGATCATTCGTCCGTGTAATGCTTCCACTTTTTACACCAATCAATTTTGTCCAATTTTCCGAACGGCACTCCACAGCAATTATAACAAAAATAGGGGGCACTTTACCAACTCGCGACATTAATGGAGTATTTCTCGGAATAAATCGCTAATTAGTCTTTCTCCTGTGTCTTTCGCAAATGAACGTTACGTCTCGTTAACAAAAAACAAAACCTCCCCGGTGAAATCGAGATAAATATTATTTTTAAGATAAAAATTTATATTCCACGCTAACATCTCTCTTGTATTATTTTATATTGTCTCGTTTCCGAATGAAAAGGCTCATAGAAATTACCTGCATATTTTCCTAAATTGCGGGAGCTATTTAAGTTGTTTTTGTTTCTACATTCCGAAAACTGGAATACGGATGAGATTAGATACGAACGTATAAAAGAGGTTTTTAATCTGTTAATTTTTAATGTTCAAAGGGGAATTTACATTTACATCTTTGTGTTAGCTTCCATTTGAATACAGGTAGGGGCAATGTCGAGAGATAATGTTACATATTTTAATTTGAAATACAAAATGTTTTATACGCTAGGGGATCGCTTATCTAAATAGTATCTTTTACTATGTAATCGCATACAACACAATTTAAAATCATGTTTAGATAGGACTCGATATAATACTGGGAGAATAAATCGTAATAATTTGTCTCTCTACTTACATATGTGGCGCCATCTATCTTTTTGGATCTTATTTCGAAAATTGTTTAAGGAAAGGTGCGATGTAATGCAACATAATGTTATTTAAAACGAGAAACTAGAATGATAGACTTGTAGTTGTAAGATAATAAGATTTCTAATATATCAAGTACAATAATTGATTACGTACGAAGGCGTATTTTTGTTATCTACCTAGCTATGAAACAAAAGAGTGACGATGTCAAACAAATTATTGAAAAATTGCTGTCACTGTTAGAAGAAATATGCTAAGTTGTGTTTAGTTTGTGCTGTTTACAGAGATTTGATCAAATGAGTGAAACTAAGGTTGAACATCGCAGCGTAATAAAGTTCCTAACAAAAGAAGGCAATAATCCAAAAGCAATTCATAGAAGGAATGGTTGCTGTATATGGGGAAAATGCACCATCTTATTTTCAAGTAAAATATTGGTCTAAACTCTTTCGATTGGGCCAAGTGTCAATCAATGATGACCCAAAGTCCGGATGACCTGTTGAAGCTCGAACTGAAGACAACAACAACAAGAATCCATGCAATGAGTTCATAAAACTTTCCATCGACCAAAAAAGGCCAAGACACAATTTTCTGAAAAAAAAAGTGATGGCATCTGTTTTCTGGGATGTTGAAGCAGTTTCATATAGTGTTCCACAGCGCTCGGTATTGGGACCAATATCTATTTCTTATATTTATAAACGATCTGGTATTAATAGATTTTCGATCCCATTTAACCATCTTCACTGATGATACATTCTTGACCTGGGGTGATCCAAGTTTAGAAGACCTGGAAAGCCGTATAAATAATGAATTCACTAGATTTCAGTTGTGGTTTGATGTGAATAGGATCAGCTTTAATTTGAGTAAAACTAAACTCCTTTTCCAATAAATTGCCTTCAGCTTTTTTTAAACATGTTTCGATGCAGGCTCAAGGAGGTGTTGCTGAAGCAGGCATTCTATACTGTGGATGAATTCTTGGCGTGTAAGTTCTAATGCTCTTATGCTATGAGAGCATCAAGGTAGACTATTGTTGTTGTAAACTAATTTTGACATTACTTATTACTTCAGGTCTTATCCGAGTTCGAACAAATACCACCAAATAGAGGTTTTTTTTAAACATTGTCAGACAATGTATTAGTAAGAGATCGAAAATCATCTTTTTCGACAGCTTTGCGTCGGTTTTTAGTTAAAACTTTTTGGTGTTTAGTGAGTTAAAGTGTTCTACTTCTGCATCAAGACATCAAGCGAAGAACTTCATTATAGCTTCCTGCAGATTCGCAACATAGAAAGTGTGATAAACCTAACTGTTATCCGCATGAAGATGATACCTGGAGTGTCGTAAACACTTTGTAATGTTAGACATGTAAACAATGTACGATAACGGATCTAGAATACCACCCTGACGAAGCAATGGGATGTGGGTTGGAGAGTAAGCCATTATAGCCTTACTCTCCAACCCACGAAAATGATTTATTGCGGTTTTAAGAATGATTTTATTCAGTCCTTTTTCTCGATATTTATCGAACAGAACTCAACAGCTTTCCCGAAGCCCGAAGCAATCTCAATGGTAAACAATTTACGATGTGGGTTGGAGAGTAAGCCATTATAGCTTACTCTCCAACCCACGTCCCATTGCTTCGTGAGGGTAGTATTCTAGATCCGTTATCGTACATTGTTTACCATTGAGATTGCTTCGGGCTTCGGAAAAGGTGTTGAGTTTTGTTCGATAAATATCGAGAAAAAGAACTGAATAAAATCATTCTTAAAACCGCAATAAATCATTTTCAAATTTGGGTACCAATCGCATTTTCAAGCAATTTAGGAAGCACCGGAAGAATAGATATGCGAAGTGATGATTTTGATCTGTCTTGGGTTGGCACCAAAAAAGTCCCAGAATTATTAAAAACTACTGTAGCTCATAAGCCTGGCGATGAAGCACCGACAAAACTGCAGATCGCATATAGAATATTCAACGTTTTTTTTAATTCAGTGATAATAATAGTAATAAATGGGCTTTTATTATTATCTTTACTATTTCGGACTACTTACAGATAATGCCACTACAGCAACAACCATTTCTAGACGAGCCGTTATTTTGACAACAAACACAACACTGTGGAGGTGAATCTTTTAGCATGATGCTCGATTTGGAACGAGACCATCATGACAAAATATGATCTATAGTCGGCGTCAAGGCACCCCAATAAATAAGAGAATCACAGGAGGAAACAAGTTTACATGTAATCTGCACATGTGAGGAAAACTTGAAGGTGATTCAGGCAGAAAAGTAGAAAGGATTTCGGACATCGTGTGAGTGATGAATCTAACGAAAATAAGTTTCCAAGTTGGGCACAGCTGTTATTGAAGACAATTTGTAGATGATGACAGTAAACTTCTCAACTGGAAATGAGGGCTCCAATAGGGATGGTACAAAGAGCACCCAGCTCAAGTGCCTGGACAATGGGTGTTCAACCCTAACTGAATGAATGAATGAAAAAACGAAAATGAAAAAAGAATCACGATCAATTTTAATTATTGATCCACTTGTTGATTTTCGATTTTTCTTTAATTTGAAGGTCCCAGACAGCCAGCCAAATTAATTTGATGGTTGGTCCGGTAGAGCTTGAAAAGAAACACCGTAATGGCAAAATAGAATCCATGGTCGGTGTCGAGCGGTTTATTTTATCGAATATCGCAAACTGGACTCTCTAAAGCTATTGCAGGTTCTCACCTATAACTATGCAAATAAGATGACGTTAACTTTGCAAGAGAGTGAATTAGAACCAGTATGCACTTAGGATAAGAAGTTTAAACACCACGTGTAGTAAAATCTATGACATTCCAAATGATGTGCATATCTAGAACTGATGATGTGTTCTAATGGAAAACTCAGATGGCGACTGATAGTGATGAATCTCAACATGAAAATTGAAGACAATGAAACTGAATAAAATACAACGCAAGAAGGATCTTAATGGACAAAAATTCCATGATATCTCATTTACATTTTGACCAAATCCACTTTCAGATTCAGGTGAAACTCAATAAGTTGTTTGATCATCAGGTAGAATCGAATTATGATTTTTAGGAATGATTCTCTACCCAGTATTCGGCTCTACTGGTCGAAAGATGAAACTCATAAAAGAATTGCTGAAGTCATGCCAATAAAGAAATTCTTGAAGATATTGTGCACAGATGGTTCGCAAATTTACCCACAAGAACAAGAAAAACAGCTACCATTTTATACCTGGCAGCGTAGGAAATGCAAAGGAGAAAGAAAACTATTTGCGGAGCATGCTATAGAGCTTGCATGAATCCTGAAGGCTTCGTGTTTCTTACCAATTATCCTACTGTCAAAAAAAAGAAAACTTGTTAGCTGAACAGTTCATGAAATCATTTTCTAGGCATTCTGAAGAGACAGCCTCATGGTTGAAGTCAAGATGAAGAAGATGGACAGACTATGGACTATGGAACAAATTTTCTTGGGATTTTTGCCAACATTGAACCATTAACATAACTTATCAGATGTTCCATAACGATATTTTAAAGCCTTTCAAACATATTAAACAATTGTGCAGTCACTTTATTATTTATGGCTTAAACATTGTACGATCGCTGAAATTAACAGCAAACGTCATATCTAACAGCATAATCTCTTTTATTAAATTACATCTTTGCACAATTATCTAGAATAACTGTATGCAATTGGTACACAATTTCATATAAATCTTATAATCTGAGATAATCCAAAATAAGAATCGAAGCCGGAATTAATTAAATACATGCATCTTGAGATATAATTAAAACGTCAAGTAAAGTGAAGGGATTAATGTAAACCATCTGCCCTAGCTAGCGTAAGTCAGAAAGGTTTGATACCATTCCTAATTACGTAAATCCCAGCAAAACATGAATTCATATCTGGAATGGGGGAGATAGAGAAAGGGCGCTCGTCTTAGGTCCTTTCTGGTAATTTCCTTTCAAAACCAATTTATCGATTCCATACAAAAAGCGTTCTGTGTAGTAGGGGGGTTTTATGTTTACATTATGTATATATATATATATATATATATATAGTCAGTGGAAATTCTAATTAAACCTGCACCTTTTATGTAGGATATTAACCTCCTCCTACATCTAAAACTTTTTGACATTTTTCATCGTAACTAAATTCAATACCTACCTACTTTCGGCGAGGGAATTTTAGGTCGTATATTAAAGTGACGTGGGATCACCTCAAGCGAAAATATTATTTTTACTATCAAATCTTTTTTAAAATTATACACGGTTAAGTATAATTAATTGGCATGCATTACACAGGACACACACAAAAAAAAAACAACATTATTTATACCAAACGTAAAATCAACACATTTCCCTAATTGCTACACAGGTCTGTTGCGGAGATTCATTAACTTTTAATGAAGTCAATGCTTAATTTCAGTCGCGTGCGTTTCTAACGTTAATGTACGTCATCAACAGGAGCCCAAATTAAAAATGATTTTTTATCGTGCAACGGAAGTAATTGTAATCGAATATCATAACATAATTTGACGAGAGATTGATATTTCAATCATAGTATGGGAGGTGAACTCGTTATTTTCATTCCCTCTCTAATGGTAACGTTTATTTTCCTTCGCCAAATGTTAGAACATTATATATTAGTAATCATACATGGCTTTAATGCAGGTTCACAACAGTAATCTAATTCTAAAAAATAAATAATATTAAACGTGCACTAATATCGCTTCAGTCTTGATTTTAAACTTATGTAAACAGCTGCAGTTTAGTTTGAGCACATACGAGGGAGCGTTTTTATATTCGCGGAATATAAGGGGATAAGGGGTTGAAATAAAAAAACCAAATTATTTTTCTTTTTCAATATATTCACCTGCAAGATGGATACATTTTTCACATCTTTCAATTAATTTATTTATACCCTCATAAAAAAATGATTTCTCTTTATCTGCAAAATACGCCGAAACTGCCTCCTTGACTTCATCATCGGCAGTAAATTTTTTACCCCGCAGCTCTTTTTTCATTTTCGGAAACAGGTAATAATCACTCGGGGCCAGGTCTGGCTGTAGGGTGGGTGATTCACAATTTCGAAGCCCACCTTATGCAGGGCAGCTAACGCAACGCGGCTCTTGTGGACGGGCGCGTTGTCGTGCAAAAGCAGCACACCTTTCGTCAATTTTCCCCGTCTTTTCTCTTTAATGGCTTCTTTTAGTCGCTCTAATATTGAAGCGTAATATTCTCCGGTTATAGAAACACCTTTATCTTTATAATCAATCAACAATATTCCTTCCGAGTCCCAAAATACCGTTGCCATGAGTTTCCCAGCTGATTCTGACACTTTAAATTTCTTGGGAAGTGCTGTGGCCTTTTTATGCCACTGCATGGAGTCTTGTTTGGACTCAGGTTCATAATGATGAACCCAAGTTTCGTCTCCAGTAACAATTCGACTCAATACACCGTCCTTGTCTTCATTACAGAGGTCCAAAAATGTACACGAACACTCTACGCGCTGTTGTTTTTGCGGCGGCATGAGCATTCTCGGCACCCATCTTGCGCTGACCTTAGACATGCCGAGATGATCGTGTAGGATTTTAAAAATTGTTGTATCGGATACTCCAACCATTTCTGCGAGTTGTTTCTTCTTTAGTCGACCATCTTCGAGTACAATTTTTCAACTTTTGGGATAAGTGCTGGCGTGGTCACCTCAATGCTCCTGCCCGGCCTCGGGTCGTCTTCAAGGGATTCCCTTCCTTGTTTAAATAAACTATGTCACTTGTACACCATGGTTTTTCCTGGACAAGAGTCGCCGTAAACCAATGACATCTCATTCATTATGATACGGTCTTCGATTTTTTCCATATTTCACTTTTCACTCCTGATTATGTTACTTGGTTGACGATAGCTCAAAGACTAACTGTCTAATAACAATGAAACTTTGTATTTATACAAATCTCTCTACAACTCGCTCATTCCACGAATATAAAAACGCTCCCTCGTATGTACTTGTATATGTATGTACTGCGACTGGCACGTCATTAAGGTTTCAATATCGTGTATTTATCTATTAAACTAAACCTTTTAAAGAAACTTTCAACTGCAGTATATGATCCATACGCGGATATAATTTAAATACATAGATCAGAAAAATATTATCTGTAGATACAGACGTATGTATTGAATGTTGAAACAGAAAAACAACCACCAACCAGCATGAGAAACGAAAATATTTAAATAACCTGCGAAAAAGGACACACAAGAACGCAAGAGAAAAGTGTATTTCTATTTAGGGGAAAAAAGAGACGCATATAGGAACTGCGTGGTTTTTAAAACATGTTGAACCTTATTTTTTTTTTATTGTATCATGGTCTTGTGTTAAACATTTTCGGATAAATGCATGGATAAGTGACATGAATTTTAATTGATGTATGTTACTGCCTTATTAAGTTGCAAAGTTGTTGTAGACAAATTTGAAAACAGAGGGGTTATCAAATATCTCAAGAAATTCGTATGGTGGTGAAGAATTAGACAAAGGATTTTAAACTTGGCAGGGAGACCTGTGAACAAGGTGTTGGCGCTGATCGACGGTCGAAAACTGTTGTTTGCAAAGAGAACATTGATCTGGTTTATGACATGGTCCTGAAATCACTGAAATTTATAGATCAAACTTGTGGCTTTTCAAAAGGTAGCGTAGACACCATTTCACATGAGTAATTAGACAGAGACGAATTTGGTTATCATTAAGAGATCCTGAACATTTTCTACGAAGATTCGTTACTGTGAATGAAACCTGGGTTCATCGTTATTATCCTGAATCAAAAAGACAAAGAGTATCGAATGAAAGCATAAGGATTCACCACCCCCTCGATTTTTTTTTTGTTTATCTCAAACTGTGGGTAATCCTTTTCATATTGTCTGTATGTTCTATAAGCTTGTTCATCTTTGATAGAATAAGTAGGAGAACTATGAGATGGCTAAAATTGCGTAGGTCGGCCATATTGGTACTCCACTTTACGTCAAACACGTAGATTCTAGAGTATGTGTCAATTGATTATTACAATTATATGATATAGCAAACTACTAGAAGACATTATGGTTTCTTGTCCCCTACGAAATTGTAATAATACAAACAGCGTTGACAAGAAGAATTTGTCTAAAATAACAACATTGTATGACACAAAAACAATGTGCAGGGTTGTAATTGGAAAAATTCAATTGGTGCTCCTGTATGTAGGTAAATAAATAAACTATTACATATTGAGTGTTTATATTCTCAAATTATGACATTTGTGGGCCTTGGACCTAAAAGGTGTGGGATGACGTAATTAATTTTAAAGAAATAAATCTGTTAAGCGGAGGCTTAAAATTATACTTATAATTTTCAGTAGTCCGGACCTGGTGTGGCAGCCATATTGGTGCTCCACTTAAGCCCGCCCAATGCGCCGTTTTGAACATACAGTAAATATGCTTCATAGCGTCTCCTTAGTAAAATTGTTTCGAAAAGGAAAGGTGGGATGTAATGCAATATAATTTATTTAAAGCGGGACAGAATGACAGACTTGTTCTTGTAAAATAATAAACTAATTTTGACATTACTTATTACTTCAGTTCTAATCTGAGTTCGAACAAATACCATAATAGAAGTTTTTTTAACATTAACTGTCAGGCAATGCGTTAATAAGAGATTGAAAATCATCTTTTTCGCGTCGTTTTTTAGTTGAAGGTGTTTGGTGTTTAGTGGGTTCAAGTGTTTAGTGTTCTACTTCTGCACCAAAGAGATCCAGATACCTGGAGTATCGTAAACACTTTATAATGTTACACGTCGAAGCAATGTTCGATAACGAATGTAGAATACTACCTTGAGGGATATCTGAAGCAATTGGAGGTGAGTTGGAGAGTAAGCCATTATGAGAAAGGTGTTGAGTTCTGTTCGATAAATATCGAGGAAAAGAATTGAATAAAATCATTCTTAAAATCGTTTTCGAATTTGGGTACCAACCCCATTTTCAAGCAGTTTAAGAAGCAATGAAGAATAGATACTACTACTGTAGCTCGTAAGCCTGGCGGTGAATAATAATAACAATAAAAGCAGGGATTACAGTTTGGTGGAAAGTAGGGCAATTGCACTTCCACCGGAGGACACGGATGACATCGGGGCATCATTTCTCTGCATCGTTGCTCTACTTTTGATGGGGTGGCGATTGATCCTGAATCAAAAAGATAGAGCATGGAATGGAGGCACGAGGGTTCACCATCCCCTCGAAAATTTCATGCGACAACATTTACGGGTCAGATCATAACCACAGTTTTTCTCTTTTTTTGTTTATCTCAAACTGTGGGTAATCCTTTTCGTATTATCTGTATATTCTGGTACCTAATGTTTTGTCTGTCTCCTAAATCTTCTGAATTGATTTTAGTTAAATCCTCTCCCTTATATGTAGTTCTGTAATTTTTTTTATACGTTTAAACAGGAAAGCATTCCTTAGAGCACACAATGAAGATGATCGTTAGGTCATTTTGCCGAAGATGCGTTCTCTACACATATTTGCCCTCATTAAAACTCATTGTTCTTATTATATTGCATTTGTTTTTCATTCTAGTCATTAATTTGCCCTCATTTGTATTTATCTTCAAAGTATGGAGGAGAATTAATTTCCAAGAATTCACGAAGAGATAAGTTGGGGAATATTTTCCATCTTACTGGAAATATTGTGGGTCATAACCCAAACAACAAAATATTCCTTAATAATCCTTGGAAACAACAATGTTTGGTTACTAATTTCGTTCTACTCGGAAACAATACTTCTTACTATAAATAATTATTGTTTTTCGTTCTCAGAAGAAACAATACATACAGAACAAACAATCGAATACAAACAAGATATCTCAAATCGGAAGAAATAAATAGGGGCAAAAAATTTACGTTTACGCTTATCTAGTAAACAATCTTATATCGGCATTGTAACTCGACACCCACTGAAAGCCTGAAATCTCGCGAAACTCAAACTATAGAAAATACAGTTAATAATTAACTGTCAGATGTATGTATTTAGCTTAAAGGTCAATCATGCTTTAAAACCCACGCATATAAAACTTCAAAGTAACTGCACGTCACGTTTTCTATTTTATCGAATATCGCGCGGAAAGATATACGGATTTCGTGCAGTGGAATTATATTCGAAACGTAAAGTTCCAAGGATAATATAAAAGAGGTATTTTGCGAAGAGATTTTTTTTTCTTTTGGAAGCGATGTTACGCAAAAGCAGCAGACGCGGCGGACTATCGGTATAAAAATCTTATTTATATGAAAAGCATTCGTATATGTATTACGATGTGTATTTTTTTTCTTAGGAAAATAAAATAATAAGATCCGCTACAATCTGCTTTAAAAGCAGATCTCATTTCTGTGGGAGCCTTCATTTCATTTAGTTTTTATAGTTTTGAATATGAAATGTTTTTGTGAGATGTAATTATATGGGAGTAAAACAATACAACTGATTCTGTATGACGTTTCTAAAAATAAACAACACTGGATAAATAAATTGATAAAATGAAATTGTGAAGTTTTATGGTAATTTTGCAAAAATATATATTTACTGCACAATAACATCGTCATTTTCGTTTACTATTTAGTTACATTGTTTGTATATTTTTGCCAAATAAATTATGTTTTGTTAAATGTCCACATTTGGCTAGGGATGTATTCGTTGAAGAATCAATTGAGAAAGGTATGATACCGTTTTTGGAATTATCTGGAGATTCATATTCATATTTTTATAAAGTCCAAGGACAATTAATTATTTGTAATAAGGTATTTTGCCACTTTGGAGTGTGAACAACAAAAAATATACTGTCAGTCACAGTTTTTAGAGACCCTGTTTTCTTTGAAACTATAATGATTCCTAACCTATATAGATTTTATAATAATTGTTTATTACCCGAAATAATAGATCCACGACATATGTACCAGAAACAGGGAAGTACAGGAGATCCAGATTATATTATAAACGCCATTGAAAATTGGGTGAAACCAACAGCACAGTTGTTTACAGTGACAGCTACAGTGTTTTTATATATTTATTTATTCATATTTGATCAATAAAAAAGTATGTAGAAGAACGACTGGTACTTCGTCTTTTCAAAGCCCTCCCATATTTTATATTGCTCAGATTTCAAGAGAAATATTTGACAGAGAACGTTTTTATTCTTTACAAGAATGCTTGTAATGTAATTAATGATACCTAACTACAGTACTTATTGTATGATTCTCTTCTGTTGGGACAGTTCACGAGAAAATTAAAAGGAAAAAAAAACCCAACCTTAATTTCTATTTTAATTGTTTTTCTCTGCCGTTTTGTATTCTGCAACGTCCAAGAACCAATATTTGTTATTTAAAAAGGGGGTGGACAAATAGTTTTGGGAATCCGTTATAGTACAGGGTGGGCAAATAAGCGAGGTAAGCGGCTGTATCTCAGAAACTAATGATCGTAGAGAGTTACGGTAAAAAATTTTATAGGTAAAGTGGGCAAGGGAAAATGCTGGAAATTATTTTCAAGTTTCCAAGATGGCCGCCAGTGGGCGTTTCCACCATCTTGAATTACATAAAGTTACGTTTCTCGCGATTTTCTCCAATGAATATAACAAAAAGGTATTTGCGTTTTAATGCTAACTTAAAGTCAAACATTTTTTGTAAAAACAATTTTTCTCTATCTTTCGAAATAAAGTGGTGGAGGGTATTTGAATGTTGTTTTAAATACATGCCTGTAACTTCGAAACGGCTTAATAGATTTGGATAAATTTGGTATCATTGAAAAGAGAATTTCTTGGGCTTTTAGGTTTCACGTAATCATGACAGTTGTGACCTACACGGCCGCCGATAGAGGGCGTTATTTGATATTATAACCAAAATATTGGATTTTCTCAAAAAATTTAAATGCGATGATATGATTTTTTTCGGACTAGAAAATAGACAAATGACCAACCAATAACCCTGCGCAAGCCGCATCTTAATATCTTTTTCCTAACTCAAATTATTAAAAAAAAAAATACTAAACCAGGAAAAATCATATATCCCCATTTAAAAATGCATCGCTTGCTTTCGATAAGAAGGCAAGTAGTAGGCCATGGAAATAAAGGACAAACTCCTCTCTAAAATATTCACAAGAAATGTCAATTTATTTAGTGCTGTGATTTTAAGTCACACGTTTTCGTATTTGTAAGCGATTTGCCTTTTAAATAAAGTTGTGGACCGATTTTGAAAAAAGATTAATGCCTTCTGTGTTCAAATTGCCTTCCGTCATATTCCACACATTTTTCCCGTCTTTCTTGAGTCGACAGAACCGCAGCCTCGATTTCTGCAGCTGATAGTTGACGAATTGACTTTCGAATTCTGTTTTCCATATCCATTCGTGTTGTTGGTGGAGTTTGAAAAACAATGTCTTTTAAGAGTCCCCACAAGTAAAAATCAAGACATGTCAAGTCGGGAGATCTTGCCGGCCAAGGAAATAGGCTTCCCCTTCCTATCCAGCGTTCTCGAAAGGTCCCGTTAATATGGTTTCGGACATTAATTGAATAATGTGCCGGACAACCATCTAATTGCAGAAACATAGTTCTCCTAGTTGCGAGTGGCATATCTTCCAACAAAATTGGCAAGTCGTTGATCAAAAACTCTAAGAAGCGGTTACCAGTTAAAGCTTGATCAAACAAATAAGGTCCAATAATTCTGTCTCCAATGATACCGCACCACACATTTAGACTCCAGCGTCCTTGGTGCTGCACTTCTCTTAACCAATGCGGATTTTCAGCGGACCAATAATGCATGTTATGACGGTTTACTCTACCATCACTACTAAAGGTAGCCTCGTCGGTCCAGAGAATGTCTGTTAAGAAATTTCTGTTTTCCTCCTGGATATCGTGTCACGTACTGTCTTGCAGCCATAACTCCATTTTGAAAACACTCAAATTATACGCAATCAACAATATTGGGCTGCGTGTGACAAAAGTTTGACGTTAATTGGCAATATTTTTGTTAGGCGATTGTCGTGTCCACGGCCTACTACTTGCCTTCTTATCGAAAGCAAGCGATGCATTTTTAAATGGGGATATATGAATTTTCCTGGTTTAGTATTTTTTTAAATAATTTGAGTTAGGAAAAAGATATTAAGATGCGGCTTGCGCAGGCTTATTGGTTGGTCATTTGTCTATTCTCCAGTTTAGAAAAAGTCATATCATCGCATTTAAATCTTTTGAGAAAATCCAACATTTTGGTTATAATATCGAATAACGCCCTCTATCGGCGGCCGTGTAGGTCACAACTGTCCTGATTACGTGAAACCTAAAAGCCCAAGAAATGCTCTTTTCAATGATACCAAATTTATCCAAATCCATTAAGCCGTTTCGAAGTTACAGGCATGTATTTAAAACAACATTCAAATACCCTCCACCACTTTATTTCGAAAGATAGAGAAAAATTGTTTTTACAAAAAATGTTTGACTTTAAGTTAGCATTAAAACGCAAATACTTTTTTGTTATATTCATTGGAGAAAATCGACGTTAATTGGTAATATTTTTGTAATTCAAGATGGTGGAAACGCCCACGACGGCCATCTTGGAATGAAAATAATTTCGATGCATTTTTAAATGGGGATATATGAATTTTCCTGGTTTAGTATTTTTTTAAATAATTTGAGTTAGGAAAACGATCATTAGTTTCTGAGATTGAGCAGCTTATTGGTCGTCATTTGCCCATTTTCCAGTCTAAAAAAAGTCATATTCGCATTTAAATCTTTTGAGAAAATCCAACATTTTTTAAATAACAAATATTGGTTCTTGGACGGTTGCAGAATAGGTCAAAACTGGCTGATTAAAAACAATTAAAATAGAAATTAATGTTCTTTTTTTTTTCCAAATTTATCCAATTCCGTGAACTGTCCCAACAGAAGAGAATCATACAATAAGTATTTAGTTAAACATCATTAATTACATTACAAGCATTCTTTTAGAAAGAATAAAAAAATTCTTTTTCAAAAATTTGACTTGAAATTAGCAATATAAAAAATGGGACTTTTTTGTTATAAAGATTGAAGTAAAGTCGTTCGAGAAACATACTTTTTTATTGATCAAATTTGGTGGAAACGCCCACTGAGCTGTCACTGTAAACAACTTGTTGGTTTCACCCAATTTTCAAGCTTGAAAATAATTTCCAGCATTTTCCCTTAATATAATCTGGATCTCCTGTACTTCATTGTTTTTGAAATACATATGTCGTGGATCTATTATTTCGGGTAATAAACAATTATAATAAAATCTATATAGGTTAAAATCATTTAGTTTCAAAGAAAACAGGGTCTCTAAAAACTGTGACTGACAGTATATTTTTTGTTGTTCACTCCAAAGTGGCAAAATACCTTATTACAAATAATTAATTGTCCTTGGACTTTATAAAAATATAAATATGAATCTCCAGATAATTCCAAAAACGGTATCAGACCTTTCTCAATTGATTCTTCAACGAATATATCCCTAGCCAAGTATGGACATTTAATCTCGATTATTATTGCCAAATGTAGAAGCAGTAAGTAGGATTCTTCTATGCTCCTGCTACTCAGTACTATCTGCTTGTAATCTAGTACTTTGCTCAATGTCTTTTATTGCTTCCTCGGTTCTTTCTATTGTTTTCAAAAATACATGGCGTTCTTCAGAAAATGCTTCCTCATCTAAGTCGGGTTTTTGACATTCATTTCCATAATGTTTATCTGTTCTAGATCTGCTTGGTTCAAAAGTTAATTTGCGGTTCCATTTTCGATTTTTGCGTGCCTGTACTTTCCCAATTCTTTTAGTTTCCAGACTTTTTTAACATTTTTTAACACCTACTTTGGTAGCATCGCCTCATCGAAAAATTAATCTACATCATTATCTACATTCAAGTTCTCCATCAAAGTTTCGTTAAAACTAAATCTTTCAATTCCTGAAGTATTTCCACTTGTAGGCCAACGAAACAAAACAATGCAAAAAAAACTTTGGATGAGAGGCTTAAATTCATCATTTCTCTTGCCAAGAAAATTTGTTCCTATTTTCTGTCTTAGTTATTTTCTAAGAATTTAGTGATTTCCTGAACCGCTGTCGACAGACCGATGAAACAGAGCAAATCCTATCTTAAAGAATCGTGTGGCTGAACAAGCGTCAAGGCAATGATGCCTGCTGAACTTTCGTTCCTAATACATCCAAGAATTGTTTCTCCCTTATTATGATGAAGTTGCACAAGTCCTTCAGTTTGGATTCGTCTTGATAAACTGACCAAAAATCTTGCGAGAATGAGGAAAAGGAATCGTTCTGGAAAACGTTGTTGGCACAGTCTTGCAGCTGCCGAAAAGCCGATCCAGTTTCAACAAACTTTTCTTGCATCCTGCAAGCTATGTTCAAAATTAGAAGATTTTAAAACAAAAATTGTTTGTATTGAAAATTGTTGATACGATTTGTAATCGAGGGAGTTCAAATTAAGCAGCTTTAAATTTACTTTTTAGAGAAACAGCATCGAAATGTCATAGAGAAGGTGTTGAGAATAAATCTTGTCCACTAGAGGGAATGGGGGTTGGAATTAGTCCATTGTCGCAAGTGTTGTACAATACAAGTTGTATAGCGAAATGCGATGAAATTGGTGATCCCAACAATATACATGAGCGTCTTTTTTTAGGTAGGTGGAAATCCTTTATGGACGTCAAGGTTGGTTCTAGTGCCCATGAAAGTGTGGGACTCCCAGTAGGGATGTGCAATAACTGGTATACCCACTAAAACCACCCTAAAAAGATCTCTCCTAAAACATCTCTGGAACCATCCTGTACGATATCGACCTCATGGATGTCTCGAGTAGCCTGTCTTCGATATTCTCTAGCTCCCATAACATCAGGCTATCTGCCTTGTGTTTTCCTTTCCTGCCTCGCTCTCCCATCAGATTCCTTGCGTTTCATTATGTCAATAACCATATAATGGATGTGCTTCAGTTCATAGAGGTCTCATTGTTTCTACAATGGTGTTATATTATTCTCATCTCCTTCTCTCGCGTCCCATCTCCGGCACGCAAACAGGAGCCCTATACAGCATCATGTTATGCATTGCGCTAAACAACTCACTGCGCTTAACACTACCAGGTCCTACTACGTTCGGCATCAATCTCGTTAGACTACCAAGCTTTTCTTCGGCCTTGGTGGTAACCGCCCCCACATGCTTCCCAAAACGCAGCCTTTCGTCAATGACGACTCCCAGATAGACTATAGCCCCGGCTGGAGTAATTTTTACACCATCTAAATTAAAGGCGACGTTGTCCCTCCTACAGCTTCCTTTCACAATTACAGCTTCGGTTTTTTTCTGGTGCGAGAGTCATCTCGTGCTTTGTAGCCCACATGAGCGCCTATTACAGGCATTTTTTGTTTTTTTATTTGTTGTGGCATTTCTCAACGTTTTCAATATGTTATTATCCAATTATCCAAACTATTTTGGTATCTGCTGTACCGATCTGGATTGTTTAACACCCGGTAGAGCTATTTCCAACTTTGTCACTAAAGGGAATGGAGGTTGGAATTAGTCCATTGACTCAGGTGTTGCACAATACAGGTTGAATAGTGGGCTACGATGAAATTACGTTTTGCATTTGAAGAAGCACCGACGAGACCTAGTAGGTCGAAACCACGTGGTCTGCTTCTAATGCTTAATCTATTTTCATTGTACTTGTTTGCAGTGGTGATTTCAACAATATACTATGATTATTACGAGCGTTTTTTGTTTATTTTTAAGTCGTGGTATATTCCTCATCTTTTGAAGGGAATAAGAAACAAATTACTAACACATAACCTACAATTAATTTTAAAGGAGGAATTAATAATTTCTATGCAAGGAGTACATGCAACAATTCTATCTTTTTGATTATCAATGGAGGTTTTTAATCATCAATTTTATTTTTCATCTAGAAATTTAATTAAAGTAATAAAAGGAGTCTTGCATCTTTAGATTAGATTCCATTCGTTTAAGGGTGGTATTGCACTGCGATCTGTTGATTTTTTGTGCCCTCCTCCTCCTCCTCCCCCTCTCCATCCATCCCCTTGCATGAGCTTTAAGCTGCTGGGATTTGCCCGCTCTCAAAGCTCTCCTGAGTAGTTCCTCTTCTTGTATGTGCTTATCATTACATCGCAGAACGGTTCCGGTCCCACAAACGAGGTTGTGGCGGCTTTCCTTGCAAATAGATTATCTTCTTCGTTACCTCTGATTCCAGTATGCCTTGGTAATGTAACTCTGTTTTCTTTGGCTAGGATCTTGCACTTTAGAAGCAAGTTACCAAAAAAAGGTAAAGAGAGTGGAGGTGTAGCAGTTCAATTTTTTCTTCAAGTAAGAAGGCTCACTCAATTATTGATTCAGGACAGGAAAGCAAATGGGTTTGTAATCCATAGGCGTTTCTTTATTGGTTGAAATTTCCCCTCAAGAAAATAGTCTTTCAAGTTTTGAGTCTTGACTATTTTTGTTTACTTGCTTTTCTGTAGCGACCTACTTTGTTGATCTCGCGACTCACTGAAGGCTCACTACCCACAGTTTGAAAAACGTTGGTTTAGGAGTTTTAAAGATAACAAAAAGGATTTCTAATTGTATTGATGTAACTTTTAATTAAGACCACCCAAAAACTCTATTGTATTGCACTATTTGCTTTAGTATTTCTAAATATAACAAACACAAAATTTGATTTGTCAATTAATGGAGAGAATATCTGCAGGTGGTTTCCTACAACCGAATCAACTACGTATACACACACATATAGATTGCCTCTACATTACTGAATAAATATTGACTGACATAGTTTGGAAACGCCACACGCAGCCATTCTGTGCGAGTACGAAATATTTAATTAAATTCTTGTAATCGCATTGTTCTGCACTGTATTGTGTAGTACCGCTTACCAGGCAATAAATAATTTGAATATTACAGGCGCAGAGAATTTCGGTGAAGAAATCTTAGTCTAGACTATTTCGAATTATGAACTTATATGGATCAATAATGTTTCATAATAAAAATAATTATGTAATATTTCAAATTTAGTTTAGTTGATTAAATACATTCCTTATTACCACTATATACTACGGACATTTCCCTTCTTGTACTATTTAGGAGAGGATATTATTAATAGAAAGGGTTATATCATCAAGTATGTAAGTTTAGAGTTACTTTATTCTATCTCTATCACACTCTTGAAAGTATATGAAATTTTATAGTAGGAAACCTACCTAAAGGTTTAACTTACAAAGTACCTACACGTACGAGATATTAATCAGACAAGGACTTCGCGGCAAAGTATCCTCGGGGATAGAATAAAACTTTCATGGTGCGCTCAATCTTATGGTAAAAGGATCTCTTCGCTTAATAACCCATCTACAATGTCTTTATGTTGGGCTCTTCTACAGGAGTTATTTCTAACGTAAAAACTTTGCCTAGCTTTTACCTTAAAAATTTATCCAGTCCTTTGTGATTTATAAAGAATATTATTTATATATAAATTGAATTATTCCTATCTAAATGTATTTATTTTGTTCTGTTTCTTCTTATTTGTAGACATAATTTTAATTGATGATTCATTTTTTTACAAGATTGTGACAATGACGTCCTGTTTTTAATGACAACTCCCTAACGGATTCCGATCAGAGATAGTTCTTCCTAATTTCTGTCTAGAAACTCTTCTTATGTTGAAGTCGTGTGACTTCTTCTATTTCAAGTTTTATTTGTTTAGATTAGACGCTGTTTTCTACTAATATTACTTACAATTTTTTATAAAATCCTTATATCAATCCTTGATAAATGCAATATCTTTTTTCCTTCATGAAGCTATTATCTAAAACAAGAAAGTTAGTAAGCAGGTTTCTGCTCCACCCAAGATGTACTGCTGCAGGAGCGTTAAGTTTTCATAATAATAATGATTTATTGTCCAACGGCAAAACCTTTTACAGGACAAACTAAAGTACATACATATATTCTACGACTAAAGTAAACACATATGAAAGGTATAAAAATAATATAATATATTCAAAGTAAAGAAAAACAAAGAACTAACATCGTTGATCAACACTATCAAAAAATATATCATTATACAAGAAATCAGCATTATGACATATTGTAAATAAGGGTGATTTTACTAATAAATTTGTGCGAGGGCAGGGTAATGAGAAGGTAGATGAGGAGCGAGAGGATAAACGAGGTACAATAGAGGATAGTAAATCAGGAGAATCAATTCTTCCACGAACAATCTTCCAAAGAAACCCAGTTCCAGACACCCTCCTACGATGTTCCAACGATCGTACGCCATGTCTTTCCAAAAGGGATTCGTAGTCAGTACCCCTGGCAGGATACTGGTTATCCAGTTTGAAGGACAGATACTTTAGAAAACGGCGTTGGACATTTTCCGATGCTCAGTTGGAGGTGGATGTAATGTGGTGACCAAACCACAGATGCATATTCCAGTTTACTTACAACAAAGCTGAAGTATAGTGTTTTAAGAAGGGATATGTTATAGAAAACTCTGCACAAACCCAAAGTCCTTGAAGCAGCAGAACACAAATCAGAAATGTGTTCCGCAAAACTCAAGCGGGCATCGAATAAAACTCCGAGATCTCTGACCGTGTCAGCCTTCTCAAGGTGACTATCACGTATTGAGTACAACGAATTAATGTAGTTAGTTTTCCTCGTAAAAGTAACAAATACACACTTGTTAACATTTAATTTTAATTTATTTAAGAAGCACCAACGGGAAATACAGTCTAAGTTATGCTGTAGATGAGCCACATCGTTTAAGGTTTTAATAGGGGAATAAATTTTTATGTCGTCCGCATAAGCCAGTACTGGACACGATAGAGACATCAATAAATCGTTCACGAACAGCACAAACAAAAGCGGTCCCAGATGTGACCCCTGTGGTACTCCGGAAGTGGGAGCGAAATCATATGATTTGTAACCATTGTAGAAGACGTAGTGAATCCTATTGGTTAAATATGAATTTATGAGCTGCAGGAAGGAAGAACTTAATCCAAAGAATGATAGTTTATCAAGCAAAATTCCATGATCGATGACATCAAAAGCGCTGCTAAGGTCGGTGTAGATAACATCAACCTGGCCTTGAAGATCAAGTTGTTCACTAAGATAGTGACATATAGAGACAAGATTCGTTACTGTTGACCTTCCTTTAATAAAACCATGTTGTTTCGGAGAAATATACGGGACTGTGTTGTAATACAAAGAGGAATAAATAACATGTTCAAATACCTTGGCAAAATTAGATAAAATAGAAATCGGTCTATAGTTACTAACACGAGTTTTGTCATTTTTCTTAAACACAGGACTAATTCTTGCACGTTTTCATCGCGTAGGAAAGATAGATGTACGAATCGCCAAATTGATAATATAGGTCAGTGGTTTCGCAAGCACATAACGAGCATCATGTACAAGAAAACTAGGTACTTGATCGTCCCCAGCGATATTCTTCTGGGCAAACTTCGACATAATACTAATTAATTCTTCTTCCGTGGTAGGCAACAAAGTGAAAGGAGTACAGTTGGAGTGAGTAGTTTTATGTGAAAAGTCATTACTGTCAATGTGTATTGAGGAAAATTTGGAGGCAAAGGCATTAACTATTTCCTGAGGTGTATCAATACGCACATCTTTGTCAAACAAAACATTAGGTATGCGTGCGGTGCCATTCCTAGTGTGAATAAACTGAAAGATCTCTTTCGGATTAGCTCTAACTGAAGTTTCAACTTTCGCGAGGTACGCCGAATAGGCAGCGGCGATATCACTCTTGCATATAGACCGGAGTCTGCTGAATTGATGATAGAAGTACGAGCTTTTGGCAGTTCTCCATTTCTGTCGATAATAATTCTTTAGTTTTAGGTTTGAAATAATGGTTTTAGAGAACCACACAGGATAACGAGGTCCCGAATAGGTATGTTTTACTGGTACAGAAGTATCAAGAACTTGGTAAAAATAAGCATATAACTCATCAAGAGCAGAATTGACATCGGTGTGATTTTCCAGAAATGACCATTCAGTAATACAGAGATCAGAATACAATTTGACCAAATCAGCTCTTCGAAAATCATATCGACTATTATTATTTGTGGGAAACGCAGTGTTATCACCTACTGATGACGGAAATGTAAGAGATATAGATAATGCAGGGTGATAAGGATCTAGAGGGACAAAGGGGTGGTTTTCAGGGGAAACCAAAGGAATAGGAGATAAGTTCGACGACACTAAGTCAAGAAGCCGATTGTCACAGTTCGTTACAGAGTTCACCTGCGTATGATTCAGTAAATTCAATAAGCAGTTAAATGTGGAGCATTTGGAGCAGGATAGCGGATGTGTTGCAAATTGTGGTAAATTAAAATCACCAATCAGAAGAGAATACTCGTTTATCAAAATAGCCTCAAGAGATTCACAAAAAAGGTCAAAATCTTGTGATGATATATTAGGAGGGACGGTTAACAGTAGAAAATTTCCTATCAGATCTCACCACACCATATGAACAAGGTACCAATTCAGAATCAGTAACTGAGCATTCAAGCCAACTTTCAGTAATAGCGATAATATCATAGGATGACTCACATGCAGCAGTGAAGAAAGTATGAGTTTTTGTTTTAAGACCACGCGAATTCTGATAGTAAACATCAAGTGCAAGGGAAGTGCCGTCGGAGCTATCTAGTTTAAAGCGTTGGCAATGGTAGGAATTCCTTTCTTATATACAATTTTTAAGTTAGCTTCACCTTTCGATATACGGTCAGCCAGTTCAGCTGCATTGGAGTCCGATCACGGTATATGGATAATTTGGAAAATTTCGACAACTGTTTTAATTTAGAAATGTTGCTAAGGATCGTAAGAACAGACGACTCAGAAGAAAAGCTGACTTTAATTGGTCTGCGACGCTCGGGTAGGGTTGCATCGAACTTGTCAAGTCTAGACACTTTAAAAGTTGTATCTTTGATATTCAATGTCAAACAAATATCATTTACCATACACACATCAGTAGCAATCTGGTTAGCATTGGTACTGCATGCAATCTCATCGGACCCAAAGATCATGATATTAGTTTTACGTTGTTCACGGTCTGAAATTTCCTGTATAATGCGCTTGGTATCAAGGAGAGAATTAGCTGATGTGGGCGGCACCAATATCGATTGTTTTAATTTTTTTATCTCATCTTGCAACGACACAATCACGGTTTTCAAACTGTTCAGATCATTGCCAAGCTGCATGCAGTTTTTGCAGGTCCATGCCATGCCAGATTTAGAATGAATCTTGCGAGCCTCCGATGAGGAGACATCAACACACTCGATCTTAAATGGTTTGTTGCAAACACAGCAATTGACACTTTTGTGCGACCCTCCAGTAGCTCCACAACAGGAACACGATGGCATTATCAAATTATTTAAGGAATTACCTACTGCTGTAAGGATAAAGGATGAGACAAGGACTCTTTTATCCTGGGCTCTTTTGTCCTGGGCTATTTCGTCGGGGCTATTTTGTCGGGGCTATTTTGTCTCGGGCCATTTTGACGGGTCACGGACTTCATATTTATACATGGGACTTAGCGCCAAGAGACATATTCCACCCATGTTATATAGTGCATATTTCATATATTTATTTGTAATATTTTTTTATGATTCATATATATCATAATATATTGATACTTTAAAAGCTTTCATCGCAATAATATTTTTTATCATTTCCAACTGAAATAATAAATGTCTCCATTACATCATCTATTAAGCCATCGAAATTGCACATTTTGTTTTCTTCTTTGATTACATGTTCTTCACATTTCATCCAGTTCTCCGAGGTAATATTTGCAATAGCACTTAGCAAAAGTTCCTTCATTTCGGCTAATTTGAAAATTTTATTTTTTGAAGCAACTTCATTTTTTATTTGTACCCAAACCAATTCGATGGGGTTTTTTTGCCATTACATCCTGATTTATTATTTCTAATAATTCTAATCGCACCATCAGAGGATTAAATGGTATTTGTTTTTGCAGTAGCCATTTCTACATATCCGCTTTTCGTGTTGAATTAGTTGATATTTTCTCTTTCTTCCTGCTATGCTAGGATGCATTATCCACTATTACTATTACACTATTCTCAAGTAATTTTTGTAAAATGTTAAGTGGTATGATGTACTCTGGCAGAAAAGCTTCGTTCAGTCCACGTCTTACAAAAGTGCTTCCAGTCTGCCCAAAACCATAACGATGCCTATTACTTTATTTTTATTTGATTTATTTTAAAGTATTTCCATTATATCAAGTTTGATGAAGCCACCACGATATGATCACTTTTTCCTTTAGCAGCTTTTTTAGCTGGCGCTTTCTTACCACCAACTTTCGGAATTAAATCATATTTCAACGCACCACCAGTATTTACTAAATCCACTTCGAATTGTTGCAAAACTTGCCTTTAATATCTTTTTGGAACGTCCAGATTATCTTCATCAAGGGGGCCTTTACAATCAGCTATTATATTTGGGGCTACATTCTCCTTAACATCTTTATCTGTAGGCTTTTTCTTAGGTTAGATATTAGATATTAGATATGGCATGGGTCAGTCCTGGATGTCAGTGTTGTTGTCGGGTATGACTGGCAGCAAAACATTTACACAAAATGTGTTCTGCCGTCTCTAGATCTTCTTGACATAGACGGCAGATTTGATCTTCAGCTTTTCCGAGTTTATGCAGGGCCACATGACCTGTCCGAAACCCTGCCAGCAGTCTAAGGTCCCCTTTGCTGAAAGATAGCAACGACTGTGCTGTCTTCAGGCGATCCTGATAACAGTGCCTTCGCCTGCTTTTGTCCTGGTGTACTCTGCCAGTGGGAGACCTTTCTGTTGACCTCCCATTTGTTTTAGGTGGTTCTTTTGCAGTCCACAACAGGCATAAGGTCGAATGAAAGGCTTTTCGCTGTTTGTTTGGCAAGCTTATCTGCCTTTTCGTTCGATCCGTTGATGGCTTGGGACCCACTTGGTTGGGTCCCAATTGTTTTAACTTGCATATACATTCATGCAGCAGACTAGACTCAAAGTTCTTTACGGCGCATAAGTTGGAGTCCCATAGGCATTTTGAGACAGTGGTTAGGCTCACTAACCCCAATGTCAGTCCCCACTCCTTCTGTTCTAGAGCTGTCCGTGTACCATGCCAGGGTTCCTCTTTTGAGTTGAGGCTCACCGGATGCCCACCTAGTACGGCTTTTGATCACCACTTTGTGGGGTTGGTCGAAGTTGTATTCCATAGGGATTTTGTCCTTTGCAATGTAAATCAGGTAGTTAACGTTCGGATCTTTTGGGATTTTAAGAGGTCCTCTAATATCCCCAGGTTTTAATCCTTTAAGTCTCTCCAGAGATATGCCACTTGATATAGCCTGTTTTGAACAGGTTCGCATCACTCGTGTGACATTTAGACAGGTGAGTCTTTGGATTTGTTGAAGCTGTTATTGTACAGTCTTCTGTGTTGTTTTTGGCCACCATACTAAAGCAGCATAGGTGATTGCCGTATATGACCATAAGACTATATATTTAAAATTGCATTACAGGAAACACATACATATGCGTAATCATTTTACAAAGTTCAAAAGGCGTAATCTGTCAGATGCATTCTCTACTCATAACAACATTAACATGAAAAGGAAACACGGTGGAATAGACTTTGTTATATTAAAAAAAGGGTGCTTTTAACCGAAATAACATTAATTGAATAAAAATTTATTATAAAAAAAATTGTCTATTTCACCCGGAAATGTCGTACTTAAAGGACGAAACATCACGAACACATTCAACCTAATAACTTATCCGTGCGTTCCACTCCTGGAAAGTGGTTCCTTATTACAGGAGGGCTTTATACGCAATACCTGACCGTATTTAAACCGGACGTAATTTCCTTTCATGCAATACAGAATAATTATTCGCCGAAAACTTTGAAATTACTTTCAAAACAAGTCAGTCATTCATTGAATCTTGTATAGGTCCTGAGGATAATTTCTTGAAACTTTAAAAGCGAAAAAAAAAGACTCTTTGATTATATTTGCCCTCGGAGATCTTAATCTTGACTCGAGTAATTATAAAAGGTTTTTTTTTCTTACCTTCGCCTTTCAGCATCTTTTTTTTTTACTTTAGATACCTGACAGAAAAAGAGAGCGGGTACCTACTTTTCATCTGGAAATCTGTCGTGAAACTTCTAATTTGTAATAGGTTATAAGTACCGAAAAAAAAAGAACTCGAGGATAATTTTTTGTTTTAGAACTTGAAAAATTGATTCGAGCTTGTATGCAGCAGGATATATCGCTGCGAGCATTGATAATGATGATTTATCGGATGCAAAAAAAAACTGTTTCAATTACAGATAACGAGTTAATAAACAACCGAAACGTGCGTAGATTAAACATCAACCCGACGCTGATTCTTTCGATTCATTTAATTTTGGCGACCAAACACACACAACCGCCCAACGTAAGTTAGTACACATTTCGCGTTGCGATGATTATCAAGTAAACTGTGGAAGTCAACCCGCTACCTAATTGATTAGCTCTTGTAGATTTAATCACTTTCACAGTTGATCCATTCATTACGACATGCAAACAGACTATGATAATTTACGGGAGTAAGCAGTTCGGTGTTGTGCTGATGCGAAAGGGCTATTTATATCGTTCTCTCATCACTTAATAAATTCATCCCGAGCGCAGTGCTTTAATGTCGAATTTAGCCCCGCATCGTTACCTGCCTACGCTCCTAGGTCCTGCTGAAACTTGTACATTTACACTTAGATTGCCGGGGATACGCAGTTTATAGTTGTGTATACGTGTCATTAGTTGATTCGCATTTAATCGGTGATAATACCCCTTAGAATCGAGTAGTCAAATAGATGGAAGTTATAACTGTGGGGTTTCTCGAAATTACATCGGTAAACTTTGATTGTTAAGAAAACAGATTGATGCAGCTGTGTCTGTTAATCAACTCCATCCATAAATTAGAGATGAATATTCAATATTTAATTTGTTGCTACTACACTGGAACCTCGCTTATTTCCGCGCTCACTTATATTCGGCCCTCATTCATATCTGCACTATAGCGCTATTTATATCCGCTCGGCATCCACCACCCGATAGCGCACGTATTCACATGAGCCAATCAGCGCGCAGCACAGCCTTTCCTCTCCGCTAACGGGATAAGAGTGGGGACCCTTCTTTGATAGTGGATGAAAGTGAATGTTTACGTTTCCCGAGCGCGGATATAGACGAGGTTCCAGTGACTTAACTTTGATAACAGTTAATTTTGAAAAAGTTTGAATTCTTGAAATGCTTAATAATGACCTTTGAAGCAAATATTCCTGTATTAGACGTTTTTCGGGGAAAGCATAACACACTTTGTCTAAGGTTTGGATTCCATCCGTAAAGTGCGATTCGAAAAGGTTTGCCAAATCTCCAGTTACCTCTTCATTTAACACAAACACAACTTTTCTTTCGCTTTGGGAATAGGTGATAGTCAGAGGGAGCCAAATCTGGCGAATAGGGTGAATGTACCAAGAATTTTTTGCCATTGCCAAAGCACTTTTATGGGCCGGTGCATTGTCCTGATGGAACAAGATTTTTTCTATTGCAATCCAGGCCTAATCTCACGAATTTTTTCATCTAGCTGGTCAAGAAGATGTGCGTAGTATTCACCAGTTATTGTTTTATCCTTTGCAAGGTAATCAATTAAAAGAACCCCTTTTGCATCCCAGAAATTGACTTCGCTTCTTTTGGGGCTGGAACTACCAGCTTCCACCCACTGCTTTGACTGCTGTTCCTCATCATACAGGGTATTAGTGAAGTAAGAAAACATGGATATGCTTCAAAAGAGAAGTATTGTTATCTTGCATTGTTTCTGGTGTTATTGTTTTGTATTATTGGTGGTATTGGACGTGGTAGAAGGATAATTCCTTCGGCATCCTAAAAAATTGTAGCCCATGATCGTCCTGGCAGATGCTGTTGCACGAAACTTTCGAGGGGGTGGTGAACCTTTACGCCTCCAATCTATACTGTGTCTTTTTCTCTTAGACTACGAACAGCACACAATAGTAAGTTTAGGGTTATTTAAAGGGTCTAGATTTTTGATCCATGTATATATTCTTATCCCATGAGTATTTGAACAAATCGAAAAATATTGGAAAAGTATTTCTAGGATCAAAGTTTG
This sequence comes from Holotrichia oblita, assembly GCA_023690525.1. NCBI lineage: Eukaryota > Metazoa > Arthropoda > Insecta > Coleoptera > Scarabaeidae > Holotrichia > Holotrichia oblita. The sequence goes on from CM043018.1 coordinate 9,265,373, forward strand.
AAATCAAAGATGATACGATCACTAATAATGGTAACTTAGATAGTTAGAGAGGAAGTAACGGCTGTCACAACGTTAACTAAACGCAAAATTAAAATGATCCTAATTAATGGAGTTAGCAGCCAATGGTTAATTCTTAGAAAGAAATAATACTCATTAATTTTGACCTTAAGCTTTCGAATTTTATTAAATTCTTCATCAGAATGTTATCTACAAGACAACAAGTAAGGAAACTATAACAGTAATAGTTAGAAAAAAAAATTACAATGGAATAAGATGCTAGCATGCAAAGAGCATTAAAGATGGTAGAAGGGTTTACAAGAGGGAGAATTGGAGTTTAAAACAGGAGAAAATTGTACTTGACCCTTCACCAAAAGAAGGAGACATGGTCTAAGAGCACCGACTCTATACAATAAGGTTATACAGATTAGTCAGGAGGCCAAGTTCCTGGGAGTGATCTTGGACTCTAAAGGTAAACTGGATTCACATTTGGAGAAAATGACTGACAAATGTAAAAGGTGTTAATAACAACCCGTAGAAAGTTGGAAAAACATGGGGACTCAAACCGCATATGACGTATTGGTTGTATAGTATGGTATGATAACTTATGGCTGCCTGGTCTGGTGGCAAAAAGTTTACTAAACATGTGATAATAAACTCTCGAGAATTCAGAGATTAGCGTGCCTATGATTTAACTTATAAAGAGTATTCCAACGGCTGCTATGGAAACCATGCTAAACTTGTCTCCACTCGATATCTTTATCATGGGAGAGGCTAGATTTGGAGCAACAGACTAAGGAATAAAGCAACTCAAGACCCCACTATGGGTTGGGGCACACCAGAATAGAAGCAATAGTATAAAACCCAATCTTTGATATGGGGAGAAAAATATCAATCACCAGGATTTCCTATGACAAACCCTTCAAGATTTTCTTGAATTGGGATGAATGGAAAAATGGTGAGGGAAAAAATTGACGCCCAAAACTTTATACAGATGGGTCAAGGGCGGGCACTAATTCTGGCGTTAAATTTGTATAGAGGAAAACCAGGGTTACAAGGTATGTGAACCACTTGGGAGATACACAACGGTATTTCAAACAGAAATATATGATATACAAACCTTGCGTTGGATTTTGCCAACGAGGGCAGGCGATCTGTATTCTCTCTGACAGTCAGGCAGCCTTAAAGGCTCTAGCATCTTATTACATAGCCTCCAAACTAGTAAGTGTTTCAAAATCTAACTATCCTGGCCAGAGACAACAAGGTCACCTTGGTGTGGGTTCGGGACATCAGGGGTATATCAGGCAATGAAACCGCAGACCAGCTAGCGAGGGAAGGTTCCCAAATTAAATTCACCGAGCCGGAGCCAGGTCTGGGTATCACAAAGAGTGCAGTACGTGGTGCAATTAATGAGTGGATTATAAAACAACACCAACTAAATTGGAACGATGTAGCTGGACAAAGACACAGCAAATGGATGATGGAACGACCGTCACAACGACTAACTGCTGACTTACTTGCATTAAACAGGACTCAGCTTAGGGCAGTGACATGGCTATTAACAGGACACGGCTGTTTAAGAGGTCATCCCCCACCCTATGCAGACTCTGCAATGAGGAGGAGGAAACAGCCTTTCATATCATCTTCGAATGCGTGGCACTAAGTCAACGTAGGGTTACTTTGCAAAGCGCATTTGATCTACCAGTGGAGAAAGATTTACCAAATAGGCTTCTAAACCTGATCGAGGGAACTAACCTATTTGAGGAAAATTGAATCAAGGCAGGAATAACACAATAGGCCCAATGGGCCGCAGTGTTAGGGATAATTAGAGACTGCCCTACCTTGATAGCAATCAATCAATCATATCAATCAATCAAGATGCTAGCACTAAAACAATGTAATCCTTAGTGGAAAACATTAAAAACTTGAATAGTCATACCAAAAAATAGATAATCACAGTTTAAAACATAACTATAAGTTTAAAACAATTAAAATTGTACTGAATTTTCGCAAGACCACATGGTCTAAAGCGCGGGAGATCATTGAACATAAGTGAGGTTATGTTAAAGGGAGAGGTTTTTATTCTATTCTCACCAAGGTATTCAATTCGATTTGTAAACTTTTGTAAAGTAAAGTAAGTTTTTGTAATAATTCCAGACAAATTTTAAACAAGAATTGTTGGCATAATTTTGATAAACAGTAATACAATACGTATAGATTACCCTGTATGAAACAAAATACTTTTACTAACACAGTATTAATAAAGTAGAAGCAGGTAGCAGCTATTGATTTTATTATAAATAGACTGCCAAACAAGGTTTCAAGAGTAAAATAGATCCCTTTTAATTTTAACCTATCCCAATACCCTGATTTGCAACAAGAATGTCCTCCGGTTAAAGCAGCTACAAGCTCTCCATTAAAGTTTCCTCTACGGATGTATATAACTTATATATGTACCTACGTCCACTTTTATAAAATACAAAACTATACAGGGTGCCCGGATTTCGTAGAGACAGCATGGGTAACCTTTTTATTTGAAGACATAGCAGAGGGTTAAATTAGCAAAAAAAAAACGCTTTTCAAACTTTTGATATAGGTTGGTACAAAATACATCGTATTTTTCAAAACTATCTGTTATAAATTGAAGTAATAACAATGACAGTTCTGCCAGGTTCGTAGCATGACAACCGTGTTGTTTTCACAGATAACTCGATAAACAAAAAGTTGTGGCCTGCCCGTAATCAGAATAAGCTTAATTTTCCAAATTTTGGCAAAATTTTCAAATCATGCGATATATGATTGTATCCAGAAAAAAATCTCCTTTTAAAAGAACCACAAAAATTGCACGGTTCCAATTTAAAATTTTGAGTTTAGGTGAGATTACTAAAAATGTACGCATAAGAAATTTGTTTTATTAAGCGTCAATAAAAGTATTTAGATTACAATTTGAATTGCTTCAAACCGCATCTTGATATCTCAAGTAACAAAAAAGTTACAGCAAATAAAAGAAATTAGGAGATTTCAGTTTTTCTTCAATATTAAACAAATGAAATAAGTTAAATTTGGAAATGGATTCTTAGTGGGCTTTTGAATCTACATCTTTTTGCTAATTTAACAGTGAATCTATGTCCTCAAATAAAAAAGTTACCCATGTTGTCCTTACGAAATACGGGCACCCTCTATACTGTATGTCCCCAGATTGAGTTTACAATATCTATGATTGCCCAAAAATTTTCGAATTGGAATTTCATATTTTGGGATTCCGCCTTGCTTGGTCTGAAACTTATTTTTAGTTTACTTTCGATCTTTTAAAGTCAAGTAGGCCTTTACACAGTTAAGTTATTCAGAATGAAAAGTTATGGTGTTATGCAAATTTTCAGCATGATCGGCCTACTTTGATAAAATCCAGTATTGGTCAGTATTGCAATTATGTCAACTTCGTTTTGTGTCAACTTTGTATCAGCTTTGTGTCAGCCTGACTCTAAAGAAAAAACAAATCTGCAATTGAAACTACAATCATACCTTGAGATGGGTTAATGATCGCAAAATAAAAGAAATTTTTAATTAAATTATTAAAACAAAAAACAAGTTTTAAATTATTCTATTAATCATCCACCCTCGTCGCTGCATAATTCAATTCTCCGTCGCACTGCCTTAGAGCTGTTCTGGATTTCCTGAATTGATAAGCCGGATATAGCTTCTTTTATGTGATTTTTTAATAGGTACTTCGGCATTATTGCATACATTTTCTGCATACACTACTTGTTTTAAACGTCCCCACAAAACAAAATTCGGCAATAGTCAAATCTGGGCTCCTTGGAGGCCATAAAACCGGACCATTTCTACCTACCCAAATTTAAGGTTAAACCAATTCAACAACAATTTGTGAAAAAAAAGATATTGCCGATGATTTGTAATTCTAAAAAAAGGATATCCAATATCGAACATGTTGCGAGGAAACAGTTCCATTGGTAGTAAATGTAGCTGCGTCGGAAAACAAAATGTTTCGATAAAAATAACGATTACTTGCTATTTTGCTTCCTATCCATAAACAGAAATCTAGACGTTTCGCTTCGTCTCCTGATTCTAAAGTATGATTAAAAGTTGGTTTGTATTGATAAATCTTGTATTCTTTGAAAGTTCGTTATATGTATGATTTAGTAATGAATTTTTTTGGATTTATTGTTGGATCATTTTATACCGAATCTAAACTTAAATATCTGGAATTTCTCAATTATGTATTCTCGATTAGTTTTCTTTACATTTAGTACTGAGCCAGTTCTGCCAGCGATTTTAATTAGGTTTGGGAACACGTGATAAAAATATCTGGAACTATTTTTGAATCTGGAGGCGGCGATGAATTCCTCATTTGAGGCAATTCAATTTGGCCAGCGATTTTTTTAGGTTTGGAATAGGACTTTTTTCGCTGGGGAGATTGTTTCTCTTTTAATACTGCATCGAATCGGGTCAATAAATCGTTGTAGTATTGCTCCCCCTCCTCCCCTCCCCCATGATCGTCCTTCCCTTCTGCAGATAGTCGATGAAGATCAGATCTTGGGAATCCCAAAAAATGGTCACCATGACCTTTCCGACCGATGGATTGGTCTTTGCTCTCTTCGGAGCTAATTCGCCCGGAAAGGTCTACTGCTTCGACTGTTCATGGATCTCCGGTATGTAGTGGTCGATCCAAGTGTCATCCACGATTAGGAAAAACGCATGAAAAATCCCTTGGACCGTGTTGAAAAATTTTCCAGCAGATTTTTGAAGATGAAACTTCTTAGGCCCTACCATTTCATCGATTGTTGCTTTATTTCTGGGTCGTAGAAATGTACCCAAATTATTGTTAGAAAAAGTTTCGTTTAACTAATGGTTGAATTAATTAATTGACGACGTTATATGAAGTTATATTTCTTGGGAATAAAATAGAAGTTAAAACCTGGAGATATCTGACGCATTTTTAGTTTTGTTTTAATTTTATATCGTTAAAAATAAAGTGCAAACTGTCACGAGGGCTATATACGAATTACCTTCTAGACGTAAGCACACTCAGCTTTAACGGCGACCGCCCTTTTTTATTGCCCCACAAAAAACGCTTTTAAAGCTGTTTTAAATGTCCCCACCTTTAATAATCGTGGCAAGCTTCATGTCATGTTTAATGAGTGCTAAATTAGACCGAGATTTTTTGCCATTATAAAGAAGAGAAAAGTTTAGAGTAGAGAGAGAAAAAAAGGAAATCGTTGGAAGGTTGAGAATTAAATATTACTAATATTATCAAACAACGAGAAATTCAAACGTTAAATCGTATGCAAAGCGTTAACCTAAATAACCTGTTAAATAATTTTAAACACCGGTATAATTACATGACCATTAAAGCTTTTATAAAGGCGAGAGATTTTTGGGGAGTGTGTGTGTTAGCTTTGCAGTTCAGCAAAAACGTGATCTAGGTCGGTAGTATTTGCTTATCGTTAGCATAAATGAGGATAAGGTATCAGTCATTTTATTACGAAGAGAATTTTTTGTTATCTACCTAAGTATGAATATGAATAACATTACGCTTAACATTTGAAAATAATCAAAAATATTTTTTTTAAGATAGAGTGGTATTGACGCTTACGGAAAGAAAATCAAAATTTCCGAACGCCGAAGCGAAACAAGAGATTGCACAAGGCGCTTATGTCTAACTTGAGGTATAAATTATTCATAAGGAAACCGCAAAACATTATCCAAAGGCAACTCTCGGTATACTAGGGGCGCTTACTGCTTTTACGTGCCGCGCAAGTGAACCGGCAATAAACAGTCCCGGATAATCAATTTCATGCCAAACTAATGAAAAGACAACATGGTCACATTAAACACCTTCACACGTCCCACCGTTCTATTATGGAATTTTATTGTCATCACGTTTTCTTTTTTTATTTTAATCACGAATTTAAAAATGTATGTTTTAGGGTTTAGATTTAATTCTCACACGCGAACTAATACTCGTAGAGAAAGATTAAATTAAATAATATTTTATCCTAGATAAAATTTAAGATGATAGGCGTACACAAGCGTTTTTGGTCCTTTCCTAACAGGAACGATTGGATATTTTATCTCACGATGATGTCGGAAGTTTATTCGGAAGAGAACGAGAATGGAAATGTCAAAAACGCAACCCTCTTACAGTTATTGGGGTGAAAAATGTTAAGTAGAATGTGAAATCTTTCTTGTACAACACACTCACTGATATCAGGAATAGAATTGTAAAAACTCGATAAAGATCTATTGATGAATTGATAATCTTTTAAATGATATAAACAATGTAATCTTTAACAATGTTACAGCTCCGGATTACAGCATATATGTATGAATTTATTTTACCTCTGTTGAAGTTACAAGAGCTTTTTCATTCTATTATCAAAGAAGGGGGAAAAAAATCAGAGAACAAAGAACGACGTGCCAGTTCCAGACATAATAGCGACTGTCATAGGCGAAAAAAAGTATCAAAGATCTAAACGTTCTGCGAGAGCAAAAAGTACTTGCGCTGAACAATTTATTGAAAGGGAGACGAGACGTAACTTGAGCATTAAACAGTAAAATACAGTAATAAAGCATAGATGTTTTTTAATGAAGTATGAGAGAAAATAGTGTAAAAGGAATAATTAATGAAGAAGAAGTAGTTGCATCTCAAATAATGTTATATTGTAATTTTTTTAGTAGTTTACATCAATTTGGAAGAGTTATTCGAAATTAGTACATCACTACCGATTTACTCCTTTACTAGCTGCAAATTTCAAGCGTTTGGGTTTTCCACCCCATATCATAAGCTTTCTGCGACAATAAAATCAAAAATCCCCTATTGGGCGAACCTGAATTAAGTTTTTTGGCAACAAAATCAAGTCTGACCAATTGTCATCAGCATGATGTGAGCTAGCCGGTTCTTCAGATGGTACCTAAGAGGGCCGTGGCTACTGAGTCCGTGACGGTCTCTTCTGTTGAGCTCCACCAGAGATTTAGTCCTGACGGTTGAAAAAGTAATAACCTCTTTTGATTGTCTTAGTTTTGGGGTATTAGCCTAGTATGACTTTTTTTTTGTAATGGTATTTGTAATGGTAGCAATGGTTTTTGTCCAATAAATCTGAACATTCTTTCTTTGCAAAGCCATTGGCAGTTTCGTTGCACTCACATCTCCAGTGACCTGGTACCCACATCAGTGTGGTTGTGATTCTTAGGGCGAGAGCCATCGAGGGTGAGCAGACAGTCCCAGGTTAGCTTGGATTTAAAAGTGTAGGCCCTTAGAGCCTCTAGTGCTGACTGGCTGTCTATGAAGATATATATGCATATACAGGGTGGGGCACATAAAGTGTTACAGAGGAATAGCACTCAAACGATTAATCATATCGAAAAAGGTTTCAGACAAAAGTTTCAGTGTTCTGGAAGGCGGTCATACTGGGCCACCCAGTTTTTTGATCGGTGTAGGCGTAGAAGCTATGTCAATGTCAACTCCAATTTTTTAAACGGAACCATGTATTTTCTTTTCAAAACATTATTATGATTTTAAGATGAATTTACAACACAAGGTCATTCTAGTCATGCAAAGTATGAAAATAGTCGAAAAATCGAAAAATATCGGAATTATCAGCATCTCATGCCTCATACTAGCATAAACAACTCTTGTTGTACACTTGGCAATATGGCTGTAATTTTAAAACTATAAAACCTAATTTTTACAAGTTTTATCTTATACGATCTAATCGCAGTTTTACGATCATTACCTTTTGCATATTCAAGTTCAATATAAAGTTATCAACTGGGCCATCAATTCTGAAGGATTTGACTTAATTGTGCTTGCAATTAGTGAGGTAACGATTGTAAAAATGCGTGGGTGAATTAGCGTTAATGATTTAGATAACATATTATAGGTATACATTTTAAACTAAAAAGTTAGTTGGAACTACGAGGGAGCGTTTTTATATTCGCGGAATGGGGGATAAGGGTTGGAAATAAAAAAACCAAATTATTTTTCTTTTTCAATATATTCACCTGCAAGACGGATACATTTTTCACATCTTTTAATTAATTAATTTATACCCTCATAAAAAAATGATTTCTTTTTATCTGCAAAATACGCCGAAACTGCCTCCTTGACTTCATCATCGGCAGTAAATTTTTTACCCCGCAGCTCTTTTTTCATTTTCGGAAACAGGTAATAATCACTCGGGGCCAGGTCTGGGCTGTAGGGTGGGTGATTCACAATTTCGAAGCCCACCTTATGCAGGGCAGCTAACGCAACGCGGCTCTTGTGGACAGGCGCGTTGTCGTGCAAAAGCAGCACACCTTTCGTCAATTTTCCCCGTCTTTTCTCTTTAATGGCTTCTTTTAGTCGCTCTAATATTGAAGCGTAATATTCTCCGGTTATAGAAACACCTTTGTCTTTATAATCAATCAACAATATTCCTTCCGAGTCCCAAAATACCGTTGCCATGAGTTTCCCAGCTGATTGTGACACTTTAAATTTCTTGGGAGGTGCTGTGCCCTTTTTATGCCACTGCATGGAGTCTTGTTTGGACTCAGGTTCATAATGATGAACCCAAGTTTCGTCTCCAGTAACAATTCGGCTCAATACACCATCCTTGTCTTCATTACAGAGGTCCAAAAATACACGCGAACACTCTACGCGCTGTTGTTTTTGCGGCGGCGTGAGCATTCTCGGCACCCATCTTGCGCTGACCTTAGACATGCCGAGATGATCGTGTAGGATTTTAAAAATTGTTGTATCGGATACTCCAACCATTTCTGCGAGTTGTTTCTTCTTTAGTCGAGCATCTTCGAGTACAATTTTTTCAACTTTTTGGATAAGTGCTGGCGTGGTCACCTCAATGCTCCTGCCCGGCCTCGGGTCGTCTTCAAGGGATTCCCTTCCTTGTTTAAATAAACTATGCCACTTGTACACCATGGTTTTTCCTGGACAAGAGTCGCCGTAAACCAATGACATCTCATTCATTATGGTCGCGACTGATTTTCCTTGCCTGGTAAGGAACTTTATAACGGCACGATATTCGATTTTTTCCATATTTCACTTTTCACTCCTGATTATGTTACTTGGTTGACGATAGCTCAAAGACTAACTGTCTAATAACAATGAAACTTCGTATTTATACTAATTATGAGTCGCTGCACAGGCCACGCCCCCAATGCGCCTAATCACGCCCCTACAACCCGCTCATTCCGCGAATATAAAAACGCTCCCTCGTAATTCATGAAGAGAACGAGCATGACAAATTGTACTGATTATTTATGCGTTTAATTGGTCCTTAAAAATGTAAAAAATTCTTCTTGTTACTATCGCGCGTGATTTACGGCTTTATCAAAATCAAGGATATCACATCCGCCGCAAACTATACACACACCCATCATTTATTAAATGCATTTCGCATTATTCAACTTCCTATTCGAGAGTGCGCTAAAATGGTTCCGTCGTACCCTAGACACGTCAGCCGGTCGAAAAGACCTCTATACGCCCCCGGAACGATTAATATAAATTTTCAAACGCCACGCTACGCCGCGACACAATGCCATTATTATTTGAACTTTTGTGTCACACTCTCTAGTAGGTGAAAGGTGCGATGGAGGCGCTAATGCGAAACGCATTTTAACAATAGACCATTTATAACGCCGTGAATATGTTCCTCGAAATCATAGTCGGGCTATACGATCGTATTGTGATGGATAAATGTTTAATTGATCGTTTGTAGAATACCAGGAAACCTATTCCTACATCTACGCCGGCTAAATGGTTCGGAATTAACGGAAGATGTGTTTTCGATATCGCTGAAGGTTTTCGAACTAATAAAAGTTAATTAATTTGTTAGTTTGTCGAGTTTTTTTGAGTTTATTCGACTCAAATTGACTCAATGTATGGTAGTAACATCAGCTAAACGTTTTTTGAATTCGCAATGTCCAGTAGGTGTGTAGACAATCCTAACAGTTTTTGTTATGTATGTGGAGAATTCACCGTTCAACAGCATAGACGAAATATTACACCGTTAATAGAAAAATCGTATAACCTTTATTTTAAATTAAAAATTACAAATCAAGACAAGTTGTGGACCCCTCACAATGTCTGTGCACGATGTGCTGTTACTTGGAGGAGCTGGATAAAAGGTAAGAGCATACCTATGCCATTTGGTAGGCCTATGATTTGGCGAGAACAAAAGGATCATTTGACAGACTGCTACTTTTCCTGTACAAAGACCTTCGGGTTTTCCAGTAAAAATAAGGATAAAATTACCTATCCTAATTTACCTTCTGCCACTCGTCCAGTTCCTCATTCGGAAGCTTTGCCAGTACCAAATCCTATGGATGTTTCGAACCAAGAACATGTTGAAACCGAAATAGAAGAATACATTTCAGAGTTGTCGGACACAGATGAAGAATATTTGCCATCTCAAGAGGACACGCCTCATTTAATAAATCAATTGGAATTAAATGACCCAGTTCCAGATCTCAATTTATCAAAAACTCAGGCAGAAATATTACGATCAAGACTGCAAGGATGGAAGTTGTTAGCTCCGGGTACCTACGCGTATTTCTGTATATCGAAATCGCCAAAAAGAACTGTCACAGTATTTTTCAACGGAAGAAGTTCTTTTATTTTGCAAAAATGTTGACGGTTTAATGCGCGAATTAGGTTACAAACACCAACCAGAAGAATGTCGTCTTTTTATAGATGCTTTTAAATTGAGTTTGAAAGCTGTCCTTCTACGTATAGGAAACATCTACCCCTCCATTCCTGTTGGTCATGCCGTGCAGATGAAGGAAACATATGATAATATGACACGTCTCCTTGATAAAATCAATTACAAAACCTATAAATGGTACAGCAGTGCTGATCTCAAAGTACAGTAGAACTCCAATTATCCGGACTCTAGTTATCCGGATCGCCAATTATCCGGATCAGATTGAGAAAAATAAAAAAAATCGGGTTATTACTCACTCTGCCTCCCACCTGCACACTGTCACTCACTACAGTCTATTAATAGTCAGTCGGCCACGTACACGGTCACGTTGTACTGTACTACGATGAGTTCCAACAGGAAACGTGTTGTATTATAGTTGGCCGATAAAATTAAAATTATCGAACAATTTGACAAAGGTGGAACGGGTAAACATTTAGCCGAGATGTACAAAGTGGGAACATCAACACTATCGGACATTAAAAAAATAAATCTTCCATTGTAAACTTTGTATCCGTCCTCGAGAATGACGATGGAAATTCATCGAGCAAGACTATGAAAACATCAGAGAATAAAGAACTAGAAGAAGCAATGTTTAAGTGGTTCTTGCAGCAGCAAACATTAGGGAACCCTCTTTCATGCCCGATTATCTGTGAAAAAGCCATGCTTTTTGCCGAGAAAATGAACAGTGTGGGTGCATTCAAAGCGAGTAATGGGTGGCTACGAAATTGCCAGACACAGAATCCGGGAGTTGGACTTAAGTGGAGAGAAGCTTTCAGCAGACACTAAAGCTGCTGAAAACTTCATTGAAACTTTTAAGATTGCTTCCAAAAGAGAATCAAGTGCTCCTGGTCATAAAGTTAACAAAGATTACCCCTACTCATGATAGGAAAATCAAAGAATCCCAGGGCATTCAAAAATGTTAAAACACTTCCCGTTATCTACAAAAATCAAACGTAGGCTTAGATGACGGCTGCTTTATTTACGGAGTGGTTGGATGAAGTGTTCATACCTGAAGTTAAAAAACATCAAAAGGCATTAGGAACAGAAGGCAGCAAGGTGCTGTTACTTCTAGATAATGCACCCACCCACCCCACTGAAAACCTGCTACAGAGAGAAGATGGACGATTTCGAGCAATGTTTTTGCCAGCAAATCTAACGAGTTTGTTGCAGCCTATGGACCAGTCGGTTGTCGAAACCATGAAGCGTCATTACAGGAAGCAATTGATTAGAAAACTGTTGATAGAAAATGAAAATGAAGAAGGGATTGTGGCTCATCATAAAAAAATTAATTTAAAAGATTGCTGGCGGAAGCGTGGAATATGGTTAAGGCGACAACATTGAGGAAAGCTTGAAACAAATTGAAAGTAATTTCAACTAAGGAGGAGCTACAGAAAAAGAAGAAGGAAAAAAACAGCGCCAAAAAGAAGAGGATGAGAGAGGTGAGGAAAATGGTTAAGTTACGGTTGAAGAAATCAGAGATATCATCATAAACATTCGCGGATGTTCCGAGTGCAGTGACGAAGATGTAGGAGAGTGGATGTTATGTGATTCGACAGATCCCGGATTCCAGCTTCTCGATGATGATGAACTCGTCCAAAGTGTTGTGACAGCAGGAACTGAGGAACCAGAAGACAATGACTTCACTCTTGACCCAGACGAGGGGCCGACTGCGAGTGAGGCATTCGCAGGCCTAGACACCGCGCTTAAATGGATGGAGCGTCAACAAGAGTGTGACCACCTGCAACTACTCACCGTCAAACGGATGCGGGACTTGGATATGTTTAAAAAATAAGCTATTTTACTGTTTTTTAGTATTGTTTGTCAATGTTACGTAATGTAAACATTGTAATTGATGTTGTTTTTTCATAATAAATACCCTAATACCGGGTTTTGTTTACATTTTCTTCCTAAAACAATTTTTTCTCAGAAAAATCCAATTATTCGGATCTTTGATTATCCGGATCGGGTCCGGTTCCAATTAATCCGGATAACTGGAGTTCTACTGTAGTTGCAATTCTACTTGGTCGACAACTTGGATTCACAAAGTCTTGCTGTTTCCTTTGTGAATGGGATAGTCGAGCAAGAAATTTGCACTATACTGTTAAGCAATGTCCAACCAGAATACTCACAATATACTCCTGAAGAAAAGAACGTAGTCCATAATTCGTTGATGGAGCCTCATAAAATACTTTCCATTACACATAAAATTAGGTCTGATGAAGAATTTCAACAAAGCATCGGACAAAGAGGGACCAGGATTTCGATACCTTAAACAAAAATTTCCTAATATATCTAAGTCAAAACTTAAAAAGGGGATTTTTATAGGACCCCAGATTAATCTGTGACAACAGGATCGAGAATTTGACGTACTCTTGAGCGATTTAGAACGGAATGCTTGGGATGCATTTAAAAGTGTGACAAAGAATTTCTTAGGAAATAAAAAATCTGAAGATTACGAGGAAATTGTTAGTGAACTTCTTAGAAGTTTCCGTGCATTAGACAGTAATATGAGTCTTAAAATACATTTCTTGCATTCGCACCTGAACTTCTTTCCTCCGAATCTTGGCGATGTTAGTGACGAGCGTGGGGGAAGATTTCATCAGGATATTTCCACAATTGAAAAACGCTATCAGGGCAAGTGGAATAGTGAGATGTTTGCTGACTACTGTTGGATTAATTAATTTCGGAATGTTCTTCATCCCAATATAAAAGAAAAGTGAATACGTTCCAGAATTGCATTTACTTAGTTAGTGTTGGTATTGTATGATCAATATGAATTTCATTTGTTTATAATACCAGACGTGATAGAAGATATTTTTTTTATAATAATTATTAGGAATATAAAACAAAATAAAGAAAAATGAGTGATGTTTGTGCACATCGTAAAACTACATTCAAGTGGTACAGACAATTCTAAACTTCACTCTGGACGACACTGGATACCGAGGACATCTTAGGCCTAAATGCACCGGCAATTCGTTCGATCCTACATGATCGTTTGCATGTGAACAAATTCGTTGTTTTTGGGTGGCACATAATTGAGAGGCAGATGACACGGCGTGTGATTTGGTGTTTGAAGATGCCAAAAATGTTCGCTAAGGAACAATCTCAATATGTCCAGAACATCGTGACAGGTGACGAGACTTGGTTCTATTTTATTATGATGTACTGACCAAGATACAAAACAAAGTTTGGGTCTTTAATGATGAGGACATTCCCAGTAGCTGTCAAAAGATCCCGATCTGTAAAGAATTGCAAATCGACTGGAATTGTGGAGCGTATCGTTTTGGACACAGTCACCAAATTGATAAAGAACCTGCAGTCAACGTCGGGAATGGATATTTGGTTTCTCCATCATGACAAAGCTCCAAGTCACCGCGCCAAAGCTTGCGACGGATATTTGACCATCACAGGACTGAAATTTCTTCAGCACCCTCCTTACAGTCCAGACTGTAAAAATAATGTGATCAAAATAACTAAACGAAAAATCATTACCTACTCAAACATTCAATCCAACTTGAAATCAAACTAATTCCTCTCGTAGATGTAAAATTGAATATTGAAATTTAAACAAACATAATATGTGTGGCTCATTTGATGAATTTCATTAATACAACACTGGATCTAAATATTGGTACGATCTATCGTCAATATTGTACTTTGAAAACTAGTTTTATTAAATATGATTTCATGCACGGATTTTAATTTACATCGAAAACTAATTTCTGTACTAGAGCTCCAGTTTTTATTAGCGAAATGTTAGCAAACATTTCGTTGTTGCAATTCCGACGAAATTAAATTTACTAATTATGCGTCAAAAACTCGCAGAGATGAAACGTTTTTGCATCCTTGTTTATTATTTTTTTGTTTCGCTGTCAAGTGCAACATATCCGAGATTAAAATACAAGCTAACGTTATATTATACTTTCCGAGTGTTTTTGTTTGGTCATCTAAAATCTAACTCCTTCGTTTGTTTAGGGTTACCTACATCAAGTTTATATAACTAAGTAAAGTTTAAATACAGAAAGGGGTCTGTACATAGGAGATGTTGGACTTGTTTAGGATCTCCCAGCTGTTTTACCATCCGTCTTTGACCCAGTACGTATTTACCGCTTCCACCGTCTGGATCTTAAAATTTACATAAATTTAGTTAGGTATAGACGTTGCGTAAAGGAGCTTCGGTATATTATTACTCAATATCATTTCATCGATATCTCGCTAAATCTGTTGCAGGCACGTCTTATAGGGTTAATACTAAAAAAAAATTGGGCAAAATCGAATTCCTTTTACGTGGAAAATATAGTCGAAAACTTCCTGATATCTTCATTGCAAAAAATGGGCCATAATTTTAGCATTTTTACCAACCTCCAAATGGCAAAGCAAACGGATGATGGAACGACCGTCACAGCGATTTGACTTGCATGTCTATTAACAGGACACGGTTGTCTAAGAGGTCACCTGCAAAGAGAAACAGCCTTTCATTTCTTCGAATGCGTAGCACTAAGTCAACGTAGGGCTGCTATGCAAAGCGCCTTTGATCTACCAGTGGAGAAAGATTTACCAAATGGGCTTCTAAATCTGATCGAGGGAACTAACCTGTTTGAGTAAAATGGAATCAAGGTAGGAATAACCTACTAATAATAGAGACTGCCCTGCCTTGATAGGAATCAAATAAAATCAACCTCCAAAGAGTTGTCATCATTGGAAAGCTATAAGTTGGCCCACCACTTATCGTTTTTTTAATTCTTTAAGGATCATTCTATGTTTTTGTTTCGGTAAAGATGGATTATAGGATGAGAAGTCTCCTGTGCATTACTCCATCTGTTTTTATCTTTTAGAAGGACTCTGATGTTGATTGTGGTTTGTGGTGAAGGTGCCTTTTTTTGAAAAGAATTAATATCCCATATCTACACTAAATTATAGTTTCTTCAAACTAATTTTCTTGCAAGATGAGCAAATTCTGAAATATTACCATGGATAGATGCAAGACGTTTAGATTTAGGTTTAAGTAAGGATGATATTGCGCTGCGACCTATTCATCTATCGTGGCCCTTGCATGAGCTGTAAACTGCTGGGGTATGCCTGCTCTCAAAGCTCCCCATCCAGTCTAAGAGCTTTGATGAACTACAAGAGCTGTGATGGTTTCAGAGAATGTATTTATGATGTCTTCCGGATTTTCATCCTCCATCGCTGAGTCTCCAACCAGTCCAGTTTTCAGCCACCAACCTGCAGTCGCTACTCTATTTTAGACCTATCCTTACTATGTGTTCCCCGAGGTAACAATGCCCCCACAACAAACATCCAAAAAATTTTGTAACGACTACATGACTACATGTCAGGATTGAGAGTGTAGAGAGATGTAGTCTAGTTCTCGTTTCTAGACCTAAAGTTAATCTAAACTTTGCTGCAGACTTCTTGCATCCATCCACGTTGTTATTTTTCCAGAATTTGCTTATCTTGCAATTTGAGGCTCTAAGTTCAGAAGCTGTCCTTCGGCGAAGCCTGACATTCAAAAAAAGCTCCACCACCAACCACAATCGAGATGGGTCCTTCTAAGAGACAAACAGAGATGAAACAATGCACAGGAGAGTCATGGTTTGCAGTGGGGGGATCTAGATGAAACGTGGGTCCACCACCTCACACCTGAGATAAAACAGCAGTCGAATCATTGAATGGAAGCCGGTAGTTCTGCCCCAAAAAAGGGAAGCCGGTATCATCTGCCAGAAAGTTCATGGCTAATGTTTTCTGGGCTGCGAAAGGGATTATTTTAATTGATTACCTTGCAAAGGATAAAACAATAACTAACGAATACTACGCACATCTTCTTAACCAACTAGATGAAAAAGTTTGTAAAATCAAGCCTGTATTGCAAAAGGATGATGCACCGGCCCACAAAAGTGTTTTGGACAAGCCGCCAGATTTGGCAAAGTCTCTTTCATAGTCAGGTCGAGAATGTTTGACCTTGTCTTCGTATACCTAGTCCAACTTTTTTGTATTGACTTATGTATATGTTTCTGTGCCCATCTGATACTGCGTAATTGTCTTTAGTTTGATAAGCCTACCTCCTGTCATTCTATACTAAATATGTTGACGGATAGGATAGACGAGACCTTCTGCTGTTCCAAACCTTTCGAAATTGTTACTCCGAGTAGGTAGCAGTGGAAGCTATGGGATGAAGCGATGAATGAATGAATGAATGAATCTACGAGTACAATCAAAACTGTTGAGTTTAATTTTAAACAATATACCATTATTCAATTCCAATATCTCCAAATCCAATTTGTATTAACCTTACCCACTACGGTAAGAGTTTATCCAAAGAGTTCGACGTATAAAACCAATACCACCAACTTGGGTTTTAATAACATTATTAATACACCTACATGCTTCTCATTCCATTCAAGAAACAAGTACTAATTGTATCCTCGGCTGAAACTTATTAATAGGGCATTGGCAACAACAAACAAGGCAGTTCGAAACTGAAGGGCTTTGTTATGGTTTCTGTATACTGTAAGGGGAACTTTTCACGAGTTTATTGTGCTTCGATATTTGCTACCAAACTTTGGAAATAGTTCGTTAAATTTGGTAAAGTAAAATTATTCTAATGAAGATAAGCAAGGCCTATAATTGATTCGTCTATTTAAATTAATTAAAACTAATTACATAAATAAATCGAAAGCCTAAACTAAACTAAATGTAAAGTTCACTCATTTACTCAATTATGTAGAATGTTTTTGTGGATTCCCCATTGATTGGCCTAGCGTATTAATGGTCTTGTACACGTTTGCTTTTGACAATTTACTATTTATAGAACTATCGCTGATAACTCCGCGTTTCAATCAACTAAACTCTAGCACAAACGTACTACAGCTATTTGATGTATTGCTAATGTAGTCTTTTAGTATTTCACTGGCCACTAATTACATAGGCTTGTATTTTTTACTTTTGCAAAATTTTCTAGGATTCAGAAGCTCTCATTTTTTTGTGTTTGTGTTGAATACAAATATGATATTCTTTTAGAAGGACGTAAGTCTAAGTTAACCTTTTTTTCCCCACCCACTCTAACACGGTAGTCCCCTCCACTAATCTGTACAGATCCCTAACCGAGTGGCTAAGGTATGCCTCCTTTCGTTCTCCCAAATAGGTTTTGCCTTCTGGGATCTAGTGCCTTGCACTCGCGTAGTGTATGATCGGCTGTCTCCGATTCTATCTCACAAAGTCTAGACTTTGTATCCCGTCACACCCCCCATGTCTGATCATTAGGCCCGTAATAATACAGACCTGTTTCCTGCTAAGCTGTAGCAGTTCTCTAGCTCTCTTCCTACATGGTTTTCTCCATGTGTTATATAGTACTCCACTATTCTTGCTGTTTCGTACGGACCCAGTCGCCTATGTATCTCCGGGCAGATTACCTTGTAAATCTGAAGAAAGGTTTTGGGCTGCACATTTCCATCTCTGACCTTCTCTTTGCGAGTTCGTCGCGTTGCCATCGATCCCTAGATGACTCGGTATCCAAGTCAAGCAGACCTTCGAAAGGTCCACCAATTCAGCGAGGCACTCCATTACCAGCCTGGACGACACTCTCCGGCTTAGTAATGCCTTTAGTGCCGCTTGGCTATCAGACATGATGTGAATTCGTCTGTTGGTCACCCCCAACTTAACCTTACTTCTCGTTGTAGAGAAAGCTTTTTCCTTCCTCTTTTATCTAAACTCCAGCAATAATCCGCCATTATTAACGGCGTCTAGGTTCTTTAGAAAGTAGTCCGAATATGAGTGAAGGAAGTGCAATTTGAGGCTTATTGAACATCCCAATTCTTTCAAATTTTGTAGCGTGTCTTCAAGAATTGGCTTGACATTTGAGTCTTTATTGTTGACAGGGAATTATTTTCTTGAATTACATCCAAATCATCTTCTCTTTAACAATTCAAGGAATTTGTCAAGCAAGTGTTTAAAACATTCCTCTTATTTTGAGAGAGATTTTATAAACTGCTTCATTATTCCAAGTTTGACGCGAAGGGAGAGGCAGGAAAACGTTCTTTCGATCCACATTTTCCTTCGTGGCGTTCTTTGTTCCAATTTCTAACCAAGATCACCTCATCTATTACTTTTTTATTCAGTGCGAGGTTCTGTTTTGGGCTGTTGCAGTCGCATAAAAAACAGGGGTATTTGGTGCTGCCCAAGCATGAAAAGCACTTTCAAATCTCCACATATGAACTAGTCATGGTTCTTGTGATTCGATTTCGAAAAAAATCGTTCTTTTATAATAAATGATACCTACTGAAGCGAATTTTGCCATGATGAAGAGGGACTGTCTTTAGACGAACAAGATCAATTCTTGGACATACTACTTCACATTGAACAAATCTAACAGTGCAGAACACAAATTCATCCTCTTGAGAGAAGTATGGAAGAAAATCTGTCGCTCTTTTCCTGTAATGTACCTGATGCCAATAATTTTTTTTTCTTCAACCTCAAACCCAGCATTTCGGCTGAATCTTTTAGTAGAGTTTTCAATTCTTCATTTATTTTTATTATTATTAAGTTCTTTATTTACTTCTTCATACATTTGTACATGCCAAAACAAAAAAATATATAATACTAAGAGTACAAAAAAATAGATATGTATAAAGAAAAGTTAGAGGTCTGTCCCTCTTCTTCGCCGCGGGATCTCCTATCTCGGGCTACTGGTATAGAGGGCCTCATTTGTATCGTAAGGGAACCGAAATCGAAATCGGATTGTTATTTTTTTCCTATTCTTGACGTTTTAGCATAACTTTTATTTTGTTCTTGAAACTACTCTACGTCAGATGACTCTCTACAACAAAATAAACCTGCGAATACTAAACATTCCAGTGAAGAAAACGGAAAAAACATTGCAATGAATAAAAACGCGCAATCTGTTCCAGTGAAGACATTGACCTTTGCGGAAAAACTGAAAAAAGGAAAACAAGAAAACATCGATCATAGAAGTGATAATTGGAATAATAACAATGAACATGTAATGCAAATGGAACAAAAACAAAACGAAAATGATTTTATTACAGTTCAGCCACGTAGAAAACGTAACTCGACTTTGAAAACAACGTTTGGAACGGCTGACGGGATTAAATTAAAAGGAGCTATTCGATACTCTCACTTACATGTTTACGGCTTACATCCACTCACCGCTGCCGCTGAAGTGGAGGAATACCTAAAAAGTAAAGGTTTTAATAGTGCTAAATGTACTCAATTACAATCAAAACGCCCAGATGAATACGCTTCCTATAAGATATCGGTTCCATTCAATTTACTGGAAGATGCAAAAAACCCGAATATTTGGCCTTCAGGGGTATGTATCAACCGTTTTTTAGAGAGAATTGCCTCGAAAACAACGAAAGTCTCATAGGAAATGAAAATGAAGCATCTCTAGAAACCACTACAACGCAAAATCTCTTGCACATTTTTCACCAAAACGTTCAAGGCTTGGCAACACGTTTGAATGCTTTGCAAGTTCTAATAGATCAGGAAAGATACTCAATCGTGTGTCTGACAGAACATTGGCAGTCTGAACTCCAACTACTTTCTCTACACCTAGAGGACTACAGGCTAGCCTCTAACTATTGCCGGATTAATCAACGGATTAGTCAGCCACATGGGGGATCAGCATTGTACGTGTCCAGGCACCTGGAAGCAGAGCTAATTCGCGATATAAACGCTCTGGCTCAGGAACATGTGTTTGAGTGTTGTGCCGCCAAAGTCATTATTAACAGCAAAAAATTATTAGTTATAGTAGTGTATAGAACTCCAGATAGTAATACTCATGAATTTCTCAACAAATTTGACCAGTTACTAAATACACTGCATACGATAAAAGAACCTTTCATAATTGCAGGAGACTTTAATATAGATATCCTAGTTGAAGATTTTTATACAAACAGCTTTTTGGAATTGCTCAATACTTATGGCATAAAGCACACTATTAACGTATCGGTAAAACAAGAAAATCGTGTCTTGACAATATATTGGTGTCATTCCATTTACATGACAAGATATTAAATACAGTTGTTTTTGGCACAGGTTACTCGGATCACTTAGCGCAGGGTATCACATGCAATTTCATAGTAAACAACCCAATCACGAAATCACAAAGGAGAGTGTTTAGTAGCGGTAACATTGATCAGTTTTGTGTCTCAATTTCCAGGGAGTCATGGGACAACGTACTTAGTACTTTTAATGCTAGTGATAAGTTTGATACTTTTCATAGTAAATTCTTGAATCATTTTTGTAATTACTTTCCGCTTCGCAAAACGAATAAGACTAAAAAACGGTGGCATGATTCTAAGGAAATTTTAAGCTCGCGCAATGATGTTAGTTTACTGCAAACAATATCTCTATATCGGCCAGAATTTAAACCCCTGTACGCGCATTACCAAAACATGCACAAAACTCTTTTGGAAAGTACCAAAAGAGACTATTACCATAACAGAATTTCTCAAGCCTCTAATAAGAACAAGGAAATGTGGAGCATTGTTAATGAACAGTTAGGGAAGGTTGCATACAATAAATTACCAGACAATGAAAATTTACTAGATATTGCAAATGGTTTTAATGACTACTATGCCCATTTGCAACATAAACCTACGAATGCCAATAATAAACACCCATTCACAATTCCAATGACTGATAGTTCGTTTTTTCGGCACCCGGTTACTGAGGATGAATTGATTTCCGTGGTAAATGCTTTCAAAAATACTAGATGTTCGGGTATTGATAGTATCCCTATGCATTTAGTTAAATCATGTATTCACCACATCGCGCAACCTCTTTGCGATATAATAAACAGCTCATTTACGCAAGGTGTTTTTCCTGAACAATTAAAGATTGCCTTAGTAAAACCTATATATAAGAAAGGTGATTCCGATGATTACGGGAACTATAGGCCAATTAATCTTTTGAACACTTTTGCCAAAATATTTGAGTATTTAGTATTTGTAAGACTGACTAAATTTTTCACTAAGTCCAACATGCTCAATAAATTCCAACACGGTTTTACCAAAAACAAATCGATTGAAACAGCTATATTTGAATATACAGAGGGAATACTATCAGTGCTCGAGAATAGGGAACTAGCATGCGGTTTATTTCTCGACCTAAGTAAGGCATTTGACAGCGTTGATCATCAAATATTAATTGCGAAATTGGAGCAATACGGAATTAGAGGCATAGCAAACAACTTCTTGAGATCCTATCTTGCTAACAGGAAGCAGATAGTGATGGTAAGCAGGAATGGAGAGACTCTATACTCCAAGTTCACTACAGTGGAGAGGGGTATACCTCAGGGTTATATTAGGCCCACTACTTTTTAACATCTTTATAAATGATATATACAAAGTAGCAGAACAAACGTGACCACGTAATAATTAACTACGCTGATGACACTAATCTCTTGGTGCGAGGGGCGGATTATGCTGGAATTGTCAATGAATGTAATATCTACTTCTATTCTCTCGAAAACTGGTTCTCCAACAATAATTTACAGATGAATCAGGACAAAACTGTATGCATGATCTTTAAGAGTTCGGCATCGGGTACTACTCCTGTGTCTATGAATTTGCATAGTCATACTTTCGGTATAACAAAAGCGACTAGATTTCTGGGATTGTATATTGATTATCAGTTAAAATGGGTTTCGCATATTAACACTCTGTGTTTGAAACTTAGTACTGCATGCTATGGTCTTCTTAACTTGAAAAAACTTTTGGACATTCCCGATTTGAAAATTGTGTACTACAGTGTCTTTTATTCTCGTGTTAGATACGGAATAATGTTTTGGGGTCAATCACCTGAGATAAATAAAATATTTTTGTTGCAGAAAAAGGCAATCCGTATAATACTAAATATGAGAAAACTAGACAGCTGTCGCGGATCATTTAAAAGTAATAACTTCGTAACTGTATATGGAATGTACATATTTGAATCCATAATGTTTATGCATAAACATATAAACTACTTCAACAATAGTCATTTCTGCCATGACTACGATACTAGACTAAAAGCAGTTAATTACCGATATCCGAAACATAGGCTCACTGTTACTGAAAAAGGTCCTTATTACTCTTGTATTAAATTATACAATTATTTGTCCTTGAGTATAAGAAACTGCGATAACACTAGTTTTAAGTATAATCTCAAAAGACACCTTACTAACATAGAACCATATTCCTTGGAAGAATATTATAATACCAACATCTAAGTGTATGACATCTTGTTTCTTGACTTGTTTCTGCTTATACATTATGTTACTTTTACATGTATGTATACTTTGAAATAAACGTATTATTATTATTATTACTGTATGGTAGTTGTTTTATGGCTGTATTTTATTCTATGTACCATCTTTGGCAATTTAAATGCGAATTTTTCAGCGAGGAATTTCCATTTACTAAGTAAAGGCTATATTTTGAAGCAAATTTAATTTCTCTAAAAGAGAGTACTACTTTGATGAACTTCTTTAGAGTAATTAAATTCACTTTTAAGCAAAGCCTTTATTTACAAAATCAACATTCCCCGATCAAAAATTCGCATTTAAATTGCCAAAGATGGTACATGTTGGTTGTTTCAGTTGTTAGTAGTTGACTATATTTTTTGTGTAGGTATTTCTCCGTCCTAATATGCGACACTCTACACGTTTTGTAATCATGTATCTCTGTACTCATGTTCAGTTTTACGTTGATTTTAATTTGTTTTTTTTTCAATTTTATATAATAACAGAAAATTATTGACTGTGAGGGTTTGCTGTATGTTTAATTATTGTGTTCTCTCGTATTGGTTATAATGGATTATTTTGTGGTTTTGCATATGTTCTTTAACTCTAATTTGTATTACTTTTTCTAATATTTTATTTAGAGTTGAGAGCAATGAGATAGGACGGTAATTTTGCGGGTCATCATGGGCTTGTTTTTTTTTGTGGATAGGTATTATTATGATTTTTTTTATATACTTTGGATAAATGCCTTCTCCCAAGGTTCTGTTTATTAATCTGTTTAATATTGGAACCAATTTTTGTTTGTTGCATTGGACTATCCAGCTGATATTTAATCAAATCCTGGGGCTTTTCCTTTTTTTAAGTTACCAACCTCGTCTTCGGTAGTATTTTTGAAATTTACTAGTGGGATATTTCTTTTTGTTGTTGTGGTTTTCGGTTGTTTTTTGGAATCTTTTATTTGCTTCTCTGTTAAGCTTTTCCCTATATCAGCAAAGAAGGTATTTAATTCATTAGCAATATCCTTTTTGTCTTTATTATGTTTTTTTTTATATAGTTTTGTAGATATTGTTTCTTTGTAGTCTTCATTAATTTTTTTGTAATTTCTTTCTGATTTTCATGTTCCATTTTATAGGATTCGTTTTTTGGATGCCTTCTCTGTTTCTTGCATAATTTGTTTCTTTTTTTGATTTGTCTAATTATACTTTCGTCGATCCACGGACATTCTTGCCTTCTCCGAACTACCACCGATGATTTATTTTGTTTTATAATTTTTTGTGTTGTTTTGGATAATAGTTCAAAGCATATTATGTCATTCGAAGGTATTTGTTTTATTTCTGTATTTATTTTTCTGTGGTCAGTTTTGGTAACATTAAAGTGTTTATATTCGTATTTTTTTTGTTGTACTTCATACTTTACTATGATATATATTATGATCCGATATATCTGTACTGATTACTTTAAGTTTCGTGATTTTTTCTTTTGCATTTGTTATAACATGGTTCAGTATCGAGTTATTTCCATTTTGCCTTTTTCTTGTAAACTGTCTGTTTGCTTCGTTTCGCTTGTCTTCTATTTAACCACCATCATCTAGGTTTGATATTTTGTTTCCTTCTCTTCATTTCTTTCCTCTTCAATTATGTTTTATTACTTTATATTTAGCTTTACTGATTCCATTTCTTCGCTATCTCCTAGCTTGTCTTCATGTAATTCATACACTATGTCTCTTTTATCAAATTTTACGCCTCTTGATACAACAATAACTAACATTCAGTAGAATCCAACAGTTAAGAGCGGCTATGGAGCACTTTGCTCTGATTGGCAAAAGTTATGATATTTCACTATCTCCCAAGTTGTTTACCATGGAAACGGTTGTGTTGAGATTAGCAAGAAAGACATGTTGAAACATGAACAAACAAGTGTTCATTATGGTATGTGTTCCTATGCCCTCAAGTTTATGCTCTTTATTCTTGAATGTATTGGATGAAAAATCATGAAATCTTTAATGACATGTTCTTAACTTTATCAACATATTCGTAACATTTACATATAAAGCGACATGGAGGTCCTTTTAGAAAGTTGTACATGTGTTCACACAGCCTTCTAGAGACTGTAAGAGGATATGACTAAACAGCAACATTTAATTATATCCTAAAAGAAATTTGCGACATATTGTATTACAAAAAAACGAACTCTATATCCACAAATAGCAAATTCTCACCCTGTCAACCACTAAAAGGTTTTTTTTTTGTCGCGGAGGGTTATAACCAAAACACGTTTTAACATAACCCTTTAACGTAACACTCGTATTACCTCCGTCCATTCTACCCCTTTAATCTTACACGCTAATTTTTATCCGTTTGTTATTTTTTTTCTCGTTTTTATTTTCGCCCATTGCAAATTGATGTTTTCGCAATTACGCCCCACTAATAGCTGCAAAATGCAAACCCGATTCAACTCGACGCGAATAATACCTTCCGAAGCTGCTCTCTTTCACATATTCATGGAATCTAATTTGCGGATACGAACGCCCAATCCGGCGATAATACTCTTTACGTTAATCGAAAGCTCACAGCCCACAGGTTAATTTCGAAAATTGATAATTAGCTTTGTTATGTCAGTTTATTTTAGCCGTTAATGGTTGCTCATTAAAGTTTATAGATTACATATAAAGTTATTCGGTATTCGAATCAGAATTTTTATCCCACCTGTACCTATCTATAGAAACTTCCAGCGACGTGTAGGATGTCGTTTACTGCGAAAAAGGAAATTTCAATATCGAAGCCGTAAACGTGACAAAAATTACGGTTTACCTCACTCGTAGTAAATTGCGGGGTAACTCGTAATTCTACTCTTGCGCCGTCGGTCGTTGAAAGCGCGGAATATTTGTATAATGCCTTGAATAAGCATTTTTCCGGTAAACGATTACTCTTACGAACACGCTAGCATCATCGAATAAGTGTAATCAATCAAATGGACGACAAGGGAAATTGTACAATTGCGTCGCGAAGTGTGATAAATTTTGCATCGTACGCATTTGCAAGATTAAATATTGGCGTATTTTTACGTATACACGATGTATACATACGTTCAAGAAAGACATATAACATATATGTACCTATCAATGTGTTGTATTGTATACACGATAAATCTATAGATGATCGTATTCTATTTCATTTTATTCTGTTGAGAATAAAATACCTTAAACGTAAAATTTAAATTTTATTGATCATCATTGGTACCTCTTTAACTTTTATTTTTTTGCAAGAATAAAAATAAGAAAGTAAACAACTTTTAAATAATCGATTGATAGCTTATTACTTAAGGACCTGATTAAGAAAGTCTTGTTGGCTATTCTTTTGCATATTTATGCAATCAATATGGCATTCCGAAGTTAATTTATGATCGACTATAATGCCAAGTAGCTATTTTCTAGTTGGCTATTTGGAGGGATGCTGATGAGGCCAGAATGATCGAAACTAAATATATGTATTTTTCGAATCGTCCGTTTCACTAAATATGACCATCAGGTGGTAAATCTTCATTCCACTCGCGTGGAAATCTTCCTCCTTTGAACAGGATAACAGAAAAAAATTGAGAAAAAGGTGCAATCGACAACATTTTGCCCATGTTTCGAGGCAATGGTTAGAGTCGTTTAGGCTACACAAGAGGTATCTGCATAAACAATTTATTTACTATTTTCGTCCAGTAAATTCCTTCCTTCTTTCAATTTGTAGATGGTCCAGTATGGCCAACCTTTCACTTCTCCCTTTTTTCTAAAAATTGTTTTTTTCAACGTTGTTTAAGAGTTTTACAAGCAATTATTAACTCGGCCAACCCTCTCTTTCCACCCTCTCCATCCTCTTTGTTTCTAAAATCCACAGTTTTGAAAAATAATATCCAAAAGTAGGAGAATGGAGGACATGTTTCAGCAATTATTGACTCGGCCAACCCTCTCTTTCCACCCTCTCCGCCCTCTTTGTTTCTAAAATCCACAGTTTTGAAAAATAATATCCAAAAGTAGGAGAATGGAGGACATGTTTCAGCAATTATTAACTCGGCCAACCCTCTCTGCCCACCCTCTCCGCCCTCTTTGTTTCTAAAATCCACAGTTTTGAAAAATAATATCCAAAAGTAGGAGAATGGAGGACATGTTTCAGCAATTATTGAATCGGCCAACCCTCTCTTTCCACCCTCTCCGCCCTCTTTGTTTCTAAAATCCACAGTTTTGAAAAATAATATCCAAAAGTAGGAGAATGGAGGACATGTTTCAGCAATTATTAACTCGGAAAACCCTCTTGCCCACCCTCTCCATCCTCTTTGTTTCTAAAATCCACAGTTTTGAAAAATAATATCCCAAAGTAGGAGAATGGAGGACATGTTTCAGCAATTATTAACTCGGCCAACCCTCTCTGTCCACCCTTTCCGCAATTTTGAAGGTCAGTTTGATTTTTCTAAAATCAGGTTTCAAAATCCGGAAGCCCTCAGAACTAAGACTCGGACCGTGGAAATCTTCGATATCGAGATGTTTCAGATTTGTTCTATATTCTTCCATGTTTTGCAAAATATATAAAATCCACAGTTTTAAAAATTATCTAAGAAAAACGCAATTAAAAATTTTTTCCACCCTCTCCGAACCTCTTTGTTTCTAAAAAATTTTGAAAAATTAAAAAATAGTTCCAGCTCTTGTTGTTTTGCGTTTTTAAAATACATTGTTTAAAAGTTTTTGCAAACAAATGATTGTCCCAGGTTCGTTCCATCGTTCCAAAATTTTTAAAATAATATTGACAGTTTGAAAAACTACGTTCAGGTCGGAAAACTGACTTGAAATTTGCAATTTTGAAGGTCAGTTGTCAAGATTTGTTAGGAGGGGGGAGCTTCCAGGTTTTTCAAAATTCAAAGTCCTCAGAACTGAGACTCGGAGTTTGTCTTCGAATTGTTTCAGACTTTTGTAAATAATAATAAAAATGAGTTGACACAAAAAGGCAATAAATGTTTTTTTAAGCGAACCCCCATTTTCGAAAATATTGAAAGTAATTTTTTTGTTTTTTAAAAGAATTTTGCAAAGAAACTCTACAAATTAGTTGAAATAAAGCAATTTTTAATCACCTCTTTTTCAAAATTTTCAAAAAAATTGGTGTCAGTTTTTCGAGATTTAACTTTCAAGTAATACCTAAATTACACTAGGAATATGACACTCAGTCTCAAAACCATTGAATTAGATGGGCAGAGCGTTGAATTGAAGGCAGAGGCCAAATATCTAGGTCTTATACTAGATAATAAACTCCTCTGGAACAAGCGCGAATTAGAACATCAACCCCACCTAAATTACACTAGGAAAATCAAAGCGAAAAGAGCCCTGATTCTTATACTAGATTCTATAGAAAGCCCTCTGTAGAAACATCTTCTCAGTACGGTTGCTCTAAGGCTGGTCAAGTCCGTAAGCCTTTTTGTCAGTTGCTATTCAGTCATAAATAGGATTCTCCTGTTTTCTACACGTGGAGGGGGTCTGTCGGGATCTAGGTCTCCCAAGTGCTGAATCAGAGGGTACTCCAACTGAGAGGCTCTGAGGAGAGTTCCCTTGGCCAATGCATCATGCTCGCTCAAGGTGGAATATTGAGATCTCTGTGGATCTGAGCACATCAGAAATCATCCTTTCAATTGGACTTTTTTCTGTAAATATGAGACTGGATGAGCATCCATAAACTTGGTGTTATGGCATATGTAGATAGAAGGTTCAACGCTGCAGTCTATGTCTTAATAATTAATCCAGAAAATCTGTGTTTGACTAGTCAAAAGGGAGTCAAAAGATCTGCTAAAAGATACAGAAGCTCTGGTGAACGTTGACTCTTCCAACCTACTTGGTGATGGAGGATGGATTCCTGAAGGCGGCTAGACCCAGTGAAGACGATCGATAGAGAACTAGACCTTGAGTTTTTGCGGAAACCTGCTTCAAATTTTTTACGACCTCGTCTAAACATTCTCCTATGGAGCTAAATTACATAAAATCCAGATTGCCTTTAACCATGCAAATCGGAAAATGCTACAAAATTAAGATCTTTGCCCATGACCGTTTTCACTGGGTCTGGGTCAAGGCAATCCACCCCCCACCACCAGGTAGGTCGGAACTGTAGAACGCTCAACCATTTTATTGCATTCTTTTTGTATTCTTTATTGTTTCTTTTGCACTTCTACATCACAGTGCGACAACCTGAACATTATCTGTGTATCAATTCATTTTGTCTCTCTCAGCTAAGCAAACTTTCTGGACTCCATTTCCGTCTTCATCATGTGACTATATGATCTAAACCTATAATTTAGTTAAAATTGTTATGTTTCGGTCATCTTGTTGCAATCCATCAGGCGTTTGGATTAACGTTAGGTGCGCTAGGTTGTTATATATCGGATGTCACATCAAATAACAACACAGAGAAAAAAAATCAGAAAAACTCTCTCTTTCATATATCGGGAAGTAGGTCAAGATAGTTAACTGTCAAACCAATCTATATTTGACAATTAAATGTCAAACTTGTCCTCATTTGACATTTAAACGTCAAATTTAACCACAACTGTCAAGTATCTTGACATTTTAATGTCGTATACACAACAAAGGACATAAAATGAGAAAACAACATTTCGTGAGCGATATAAACTCACAATATTCATTACAGTTCTATATATAACACAAACTTCAATAAAACAAATCAACAACAAAACGTCAGAATATCTTGCAATTAGCCTGTTGTACCTTGTGCTGATGCTGATTTATATATAGCACTAGCAACGACACAATTACGTCTTGCTTAACTATCTAACTTGTTGCTAGCTATATCTAATAGTTACTTAATGCTCGACGACACAGGAAACGGAGCTTGTGTACACGGAAACACCCACGGATTGTTGTTTATTAGTCGAGCTTTCGCTCACACAGTTGCTGAACAGAGTTACACATCCGGAACGATTATGGTACAGGAAAATCTATCCCCACCCGTTAAAGTCAAACAGATAATTTATTGCTCAAGACATACACGAGATACACAGGTCCGATTAATTATGAAATATACGATGAAGGGAGTTGTCTAACTTTTCGAAAAGTGTAAAAAATAAATAAGTATAGATATAAGCAGGATAAAATATTCAATACAATTAAGGGAGGAAACATAAGTGATATAAATATATAACATTCAAACGAAAAGGTCTCGAATGGAATGGCACAGACGTCAGTGACACTTCTTTTTTCGATTAGAAAGTTGGAGCAACAAAGTAAGACAGGCACAATTCTCGTATGAATGTTCGAACTCGAAGCGACAATAAACTTTTCACAATAATCGCAAGAGACGAAACCCATTATTTTATCAAACGTGTACTTCGGGAATTCAAAAATGTTTGTTTCTACATATGTATATTATAGCGTAATGAAATTGTTCAGGCGTATTTCCAATACGAATAAAGTTAATGTGTTAAGAAAATGAAGGCAATAAAAAGGTCTCTCTCTCTAGGGTATAATTTATCCTTTTGATAATTTAAGTATTAAACGTTAGGTACGAATTTTTCGGATAGTAGTGAATGTGTTATCATAAAAAAATAAATTTTTAGGAGGAATTTGTGATGACCCGAAAGGTCTAAGCGGTCTTGTCATCATGCTGTAAGCACGTTTTCCGGGCGATAATCCGGTTCTACACCAAGAATAGCAATTACAACACAGTTGTGCTACGAATCTGACACGACAGGGCCTTGTATAGATAAGCCTTTATATTTTGGGACGCTCCAAAATATAGTTTCCAAATGGAAACACAATATGGTCCTGAGCTTTTTTTATTAGATTAGAAAAATAAAATTATGAAAATTTAGACAGGTTCGGTCTGTCATTAAATTAAAGAGAACTATCGTCAATATTTGATGGATACACAATAATTTTGACAATACATATTATTTGACAGTTAAGCATTCCAAATCCAAAAACTTTCAATAAAAACTATGACTTATTTAAGTTCCCCCAACGTTTCAAATTATCATTATACCATGACCATCACACTCTGTTATTTACAATCCAAAAATTAACAGATGGAAGAATCAGTGTTGTAGAACAACCAACACAAGAATTGAGCATCCACAATTCAATGAATTGTACCAAAAGGTTTGTGCGTTAATGCTTACAAGATCCAATCCAACAGCGTAGGAAAATTACTAACTGGAAAATCAGTTTTAGTGATGAAGTCCACTTCCACCTCAATGGCTTCGTTAATAAGCGAAATTATAGGATCTGGACAAATAAAAGTCCACATGCCTTGCATAAACTTTCGATGCATCCTCAAAAGTGCACATTTTGCTACGCTATCTGAGCAGGAGAAGGGAGGAGGAATAATCGGATTGTAGTTTTTTGAAAATGATGTACCAGTCAATGGTGATCGTTATCGGAGCATGTTGCCAAACTTTTTTTTGGTGAAAATTGGATCGAATCGACATAAATGAGATGTGATTTCAAGACGATGCCACCACCTACTATACTAGTTCACTTGTTACTTCAAA
This sequence comes from Holotrichia oblita, assembly GCA_023690525.1. NCBI lineage: Eukaryota > Metazoa > Arthropoda > Insecta > Coleoptera > Scarabaeidae > Holotrichia > Holotrichia oblita. The sequence continues at coordinate 9,296,858 of CM043018.1, forward strand.
TACAAGTTGAGACACCCTTTCTAAACGCAAGACTGTACTTTAACCAATACAATATTTTTCTTGTTAGTAATAAATTTAACAATCACATGTTTGCTTGGACTACATTCATCAAATTTGGTGAATCCTGGGAATCGTTGCTGGCATCACTAATCCATAGAGATGGTAATTGAAGCCACCACCTCGAATGATTACAAATCTGCTGTAGAAGGTCCTTCTTCTAATTGTTGAGAATGACATATAAACTCTGTAAAAGTCGAATGCCACTGATCTTCATGTTGTTTTCCAAATTCTTTAGTTGCAGTTTTGAGCAGATCTTCAAAAAATTTCTTGTTTTTTAAAAGGGATAGTACCACAAGATCTAAATAAATTTATTTATGGTCATGAGAGGATCATGATGATGCCGAGGTCTCTATTATTGAGGTGCAGCAGGGATTTTGCCTTAGTGGGCGTTTTGATTGTCTTAAGCTTTGGAGTATTGATTTAATAAGAGACCTCTTGATTGTGTCTAAGCCAATAAGTCTTTGCTAGCAAAGCCTTCGGCAGTTTCGTTATCCTCACATCCCCAGTAATCTGGTACCCACATCAGTTTAATTGCGTTTCTTTAGGCCATGGCTTTAATGGTGGACAAACATTCTCAGGGTTAAAAGGGTTAGCAAAAGATATAGGGAAAAGGAGGTGATAACAACTGGTAAGAGAAAATGAAATGTAGGAAACTCTGGAAAGAAATAAACCAGAATGTATTAAATCTATGCTAGTGGTCGATTCAGCTGGAATTATGCCCAAGAATTGAACATCCACAGTAGTACTCTTCAATGAATTGGACCAAAAGGTTTGTGCGTTAATACTTACAAGATCCAATCCAACAGCGTAGAAAAATTACGAACTGGATGTTAGCACAACTGCATACTGTCATTTTAATCCAGGATAAAATCAGTTTTAGTGATGAAGTCCACTTCCACCTCAATGGCTTCGTTAACAAGCGAAATTATCGCTGGAAGACGATGCAACCACCTACCATACTAGTTCACTTGTTACTTAAAATACAAGTTTCTATTGAGACACCCTTTCTAAACACAAGACTGTACTTTAGCCAATATAATATTTTTCTTGTTAGTAATAAAGTTAACAATCACATGTTTGCTTAGACTACATTCATCAAATCTGGCGAATCCTGGGAATCGTTGCTGGCATCACTAGTCCATAGAGATGGTAATTGAAGCCACCACCTCGAATGATTACAAATCTGCTGTACTAACACCTTTCCCATATGAAACGTCATTCTTTTTACATTATCTCTTAGAAGAAGAAACTCTGTAAAAGTTGAATGCCACTGATCGTCATGTTTTTTTTTCCAAATTTCGAAAAATGTCTTGTTTGTTGAAAGGGATAATACCACAAGATCTAAATGAATTTCTTTATGGTCGTTTTGGATTTAGTGCTCACGATAGACCTAATCATAAACGAAGAATTTTGATGTCTAATATCATTAATGGAAAACCTCACCCAACAGCCTTTAAAATCCCAGTAACAAGAAATTTTTCTTCCTTATTGATTAGTAGTTGAACACCACTCTTCAATTGGAACTTGTAGCATATAGCATTCAGGTCTTTCTGTCAGATTTAATATTAGAAATGGCTTAATGAAGAATCTAATTAATTTTCGTATATAATTTGGGCTTTGCATGGGGGTGGCACTAAATTGTAGTATCAGATAACTCAGGTATTCTTGAACATATTTTTATAAACTTTAAATTATATAATAGTATAAGATATATATATATGTGATTGGCTGTGTTTACAGAGCTCCACCCTCCGATATTATTTCATCTTTAGCGGAATTAGAAACCATAATCTGCATCCTTCTTGCTCCGTTTTGCTTTCAGATCAAGAAACTATATCAATGTGTGAAAATAATAGTTTTGTCCAGCGTGGTTTTAAATTCATTGGCATGATCTCTGCCATGGATGAAGACAAGACCTGTGTGTTATCCTTACTAGATTACTCCAAGACATTTAAGTTTGATTTGAATGTTGTTCAATAATTTCTCCTCTTTGAAGATCAATCCTCTCAAGTCACCAGTTATAATTTTTTTCTAAACGAAGGCACGGTCCTACTCGTAAGTATGCTGGTCCAAGGTTCCCTTTGTTTCCCCGTATTCGGACAACAGAATCGACATTTATCACTATCTAATGCATGAAAGGATCATGATGATGCCGAGGTCTCTATTATTGTGGTGCAGCAGGGATTTTACCTTAGTGGGCGTTTTGATTGTCTTAAGCTTTGGTGTATTGATTTAATAAGAGACCTCTTGATTGTGTCTAAGCCAATAAGTCTTTGCTAGCAAAGCCTTCGGCAGTTTTGTTATCCTCACATCACCAGTAATCTGGTACCCACATCAGTCTAATTGCGTTTCTTTAGGCCAGGGCTTTGATGGTGGACAACATTCTCAGGGTTAAAAGGGTTAGCAGAAGATATAGGGAAAAGGTGGTGATAACAACTGGTGAGAGAAAATGAAATGTAGGAAACTCTGGAAAGAAATAAACCAGAATGTATGAAATCTATTCTAGTGGTCGATTTAGAAAGCTAACTATTTCCGGTTCACGGCTCACATGGAATAGAATGTGGTCATTTCTTCCTGTAAGTATCAATATCCTGGTTTCAGACTTAGTTAGTCGAGTTAAGGCTCCGTGAAATTAAGTGTATTAACTGGTTTCTACTTAAAGATTTGAATTTACAATTTTTATGTTTACAAATATGTAGTCCTTAATGTCTTCTTGTAAAGTTGATTAAAAAGATTTTGTGCTATCGTTCTTTAGTAATAATTTGTCCTTTTATTACCTCTTCAAATACATAAGCCAAAACTAGAAAACAAATTGCAAATTCAAATTCTTTATAATTGCGTGCGTCCGCTCAAAACAACTAACTCCTGTTGCTTATGTATATATATATAGGAATCTGACATCTGTTGCTAATGTTGGCACAGCCGAGATCCACACACCGGCAAATCCAGGTCACTTAGCTGTGCGAACGCCGGAGAATATTAAGGCCGTCCTACAATTCCCCCCCTAACACACAAAAGTTCAAAAGTTCGATCAACACCGTTTCATTAAAATTTGCGCTTCACTACAACTCTCATTAATATCACTGAAAAGAAAAAATAATAATAATAAAAATTTAGTGCAATAGAAGAACGAAAAATAAAAAAAAAATTAGGTTATGGTCGCATTTAGCCTTGTAGTCTGGGGGCTCTTTCGTATATATATATATGTAGATATATATGGTGGGAAACCTGCGTGGTAGAGCTAAGAGGAATGTATTTCCATCCTGTGTATGCGATGGTGGACTCCTGAAAAATTAAAATCGATAATGACGTCAAACGATGCTGGTGCGACGCTCGCGAGAACATCCCGACGCAGCCTGGCGGCTCCCAGTCTAAAACAAACCGTGTTGGTGTTAGGCCGATCTAACAGTGCGCTGTACAGGAACAGATTCAGTTCCAATTCAAAATCTGTCCTGATAAAATGCTGTAAAAACGGTGTTCGGTTGCCTGAAAAGTGAGTTTTCAGTGTTGGCACGATTGAAACGATTACAATACACCTGCTACGTTCAGTATTATTACACTTTAAGTATTCTTCAAAATTTTGTTATCACGTTATGCTTATAGACCCCTAACTTTGCGGTGGAAAAGGAGAGTTTACAACTTCGCTTAGAACCACCTGTTACTACTTCACTACGTTTGCTTTTTCCGATAGATTTAATCCAGATTTATTTTTAAAACGTTTTTTTATTCGGAATATATTGGTTAGTAAAATTTTTCAATCGAATTTATTTGATTAAAATTTAAAATTATATTAAAACTTTAATTCAATTCAACAAGTTAGAAAATGGTGCGAAAGCCTCTAATATTTCATTTGATATTTTTTTTTGATGTTGTGCATGCTTCTTTTTATATTATATAAGTGTCATGTTGAATGGGAATATATAAATATAATTTTTTTGTTCAGAATATATACATTTATCAAAAAGTTTACCTGAAAAAGGAATTTTTATATAATAGTGGACTTTCCTCTTTGTAGCACATCCTAAAGAGATATAGCAGGATATCACGGATAAAAGCAGGGTTTGGTCCTAAATCTTCTTGAAAATCTAGGTGACATTTTATTTCCAGGTAATAATTTTGAGAAATTGAAATCATCCTCAGCTTTATATATTTTTTAAATTCTGATTTCACACCATGAAAGTTATTAAAACACTTTTTTATAATCTGGACGAACCAACGATACTTTCCCATCCATTTTCGTCACTATAGTGTGGTCTCACCTAAATATCTTGAACATGATCATAAGAATTTGGAACAAGAAGTAAAGATTTTCTGAATTACAAATTACCCTTTGATGGTAACATGTCAGAAATCAAAATGGCGGAAAAGGGCGGTCCATTTTCAAGTGATATTTATTTGAAACAAATTCTTATCTTGCTCTGCAAACCAGGCCACCACAAGAAAAATTACGACCTTTTACTTTTTTTTTCAGATATTTATTCGAGTAATTCGAACCCTAAATTGCGAATTTTTTGCATGCTAACATGCGATTTATGTGCAGTTGGGGCATTATTCTGCATTTCATCCTTGCAAGCTTCTGGTCAACATTTACAGAAATTGTTAAAAAATTTACTCCTTTTAAAGCTTCCAATCCAAGTATCCACGATCGCATACGAAGGAGATCAATCGCCAAGGAAATTAAGCATATCTCCTTTGGTTTGATTTTTTGACGTAAAACTGACGAAAGCACTGACGCTCCTAATATGTTATTTTTTTATTGCTATGGTGTTGGGTGTTGTTATATTGTTATCCACAATGGAATCGTCGCTTGACCTTGAATTAGAAAATAAAAAAAGTTATTAACACTTTTTTTTAAATAATCCAGGCATATCAATCAAACTTTTCTGTAAATTTTTTTCGATTTAATCTCTGGTATAGATATTTTGAAAATATTCAAAAGAATCTGGAATTAAAAAAAAATATCCGAAATAGAAATTGCACTTTGATTTTAACATATTAGAAATCAAAATGGTGGAAGAGGGTGGATCATTTTCAAGTGATATTTATTTGAAACAGATCGAGTCAAGTTTTAAAATGGAAAATTTGTTGTTAATAAATTTAACAAGCAACCAGTGCATCCAATATTTTCAATTTCCTTTTTGTTCTTTGTTCTTCTTCTAGATTATTCAATTTTTCTCAATCAGTTATCGCCCAGTTCTCATTCAGGTTTTTCCAGATCTTATGATTGAAACATGTGTAATTTTGCATCTATATAAATAGCATCCAAAATTTCCTCCATTCTTGAATTGTCATCATGATAATCCTCCACAAGATAGAACTTGATCGTTAAATGGAATAGTTTCCACCGTCTTAAAACCATTTTGTATTAGATTTTTGTCAACTCCTATCCTGGCATGCTTAAAAGTTCCAAAGCTACACCCCTTCAATATCATCTTTCTATCATCCACAGGACAAGCATCCACAGGAAAGACCTCCTTCGATATTACTTGTCTTTTGCCAAAAAAGCGAAAATTTAAGCAGACCACCAAGTATCCACCATTGCATTTTCTCACGCTAATGATTCTTTAAGATAGCCTGCCATTTTCGGAGAAATCGTTTTATCCAAATATGCATCTAATTAACTCATCATAGGCAATTCCAGAAAGTTTGTAGGTTTACGAGGATGAACCTGAACCAACCTCTCTTATTTTGAATCAAAATAGATACAATACTAACTTTCCTCATCTCATTTTTGCAAGCTTGTCATTCTGATCCAATTTGGAATTGTTTTCCTAATAGAAAAAGTATTGTTCCACTTTATATTAGAAATTTCTTTGGTTAGCGTACTTTTTGTCTTAACTCCATCAATTCTTCATCAAAAAATTTTTAAGAAACGCAGTAGAGTTTCTAGAACATATCTAAGCATGTTATAATTTTTGAAAGGTCTTTTTTAATCTTCGGAATTGTTATAATTTGTCTTCCTAATTTTAATTTAAAACTATGGAACTTCTTCTGAACACCCAAACTCTCCACTTCAAAAATGGAAAAAAAGCTCTAAATTAATACTCCTTGTCTAGTTGAAGCTAAAGAGAAATACAATTAATATATCTATTTTATGACCTTTATGTACTTATCTTTCAATTCCTGAAATATTTCCACTTCTAGGTCAATAAAACAACAATTAATTAAATACCAATTTATTCCATTGACCTACAAGTGGAAATATTTCAGGAATTGAAAGGTTAGTACACAAAGGTCACAAAATAGATATATTAATCATACATATAAACTCGTCACAAAATTTGATCAATCTCGCTTTTATTCACATGAATTTTGCAATTAACAATGGATCTACGACGCTACCTTGCAGCACTCCTACCTAAAATCTCTTTTCGTTTAGAATCCATCTTTTTTTGCTTAATTCTGAAGAATCTTTTTAGCAAGTAACGTGCACAAAATCCAGTAATTTTTTAATGCTGTAGACCTTAATTATGGTAAGAAGAAGAGTAGTCACTTTTACTATTGCTTGCTGTTTGTTGGGGGATGGTGGGTGGGGGAGGGAGGGGAGAGAGGGTGATGAGCGGGGGCGTTGCTACTGTTAATCAGATTGTTTATAAAATCTGTAGCACTATTTTACTCATTTTCTGCTATGATTTTGCAATAAATTAAACAAGAAATCGAAATTTCCTTCAGCTTAAATTAAGAACTTTGGGACTAAATATTATCTAACGTCAATAAGATACGATTTTGTACGTGTTATCCAGTTATATCTCTTTCAAATCTATATTTTTTATGGTGAAATATTAGCTATAAATTATTATTATGTCTTTACATGATATATTATACTTTATCTTTGTGCTTGTATATGTGTTATATGTCCTGCATTCGATGTCCCTTACATTCCCTAAGATGTTTTCCTATTATTTCGTGATTTACTACAAATTTCAGCGGATTTTCTTTAAGTCACGTATTCGAAGAAATCCGAAGATTTACGTAAGTGTGTACCCCCCTCATCGATTCCGATCAGGTAATAATAATCAGCGTATTGTTAATTCTTAAATCATTTAAACTATATATTTTCTTCCTCCGCAATTTTCTCGTGCCAAATAAAATATCGATTTGTATTGGATTTGTTGCGGTGCCTAAAATATTTTGAAATCATCAACATATAATAGAAAAAGAATATAATAATTTGCAATGGGCGAAACTGTAAAAAAAAAACAGGAATGACAAAAATATCAATAGCTACTACCAGTTTTTTTATTTTTTGTTTGAAATATGTACAAACGTAGCTAACGTGTTACATATTTAACAACTGACAAAAAAATACATGAATTTTAATGTAAACAAGACAATACTCGTTAAAACTGTTGACGTTTATCAAACGCTGACACGATGAAATTTTATTTCAGGAAAATATTTCAATTCTATTACAGTATTTCATTTTATTTAGTTAGTATGTGCTTATAGAATTAAACGCGGTGAAAGGTCTCTAACGCGACCAATAAAATTATGTTTAATGTTGATGAATAACAATTGGCTTCTTCGAAATCACTACGATCAAACTCCATAAAATTGGCCTCACAGATGATCCACTTGCAATAAATTTTTTCTTCGCTCGATAATTGTTCTCTTGTTCCAATTATTGAATCTTCTTCTCTTTTAAATCTTCTTTAAAACGAATGCTTGTGAAAACTTCAACAATTGAATCGAAGAAGCCTGGTACAGAGAGATTTTTGAGTAGAGGTTTTTGAATTCATCGCAATTTATTGTTGAGTTATCAATATCATCATATCGGTATGCTTAAGGCTTCAAAAGGATCTAATTGATGCTTTTGGAAAACTTGACGGTTAATCGGTCAAATACTAGCAGCTTCGAAACCATCGAAACAAAACACCGTCTAATGGTTTTTGACGATGCATGATGTGGCTACGTAGTTGAAGCAAAAAGGGTAAAATTTTTCATTGAAGATGAACACCGATCAGGAAGGCCAGTTTCTGTGTTCGTCCCCGAAAATGTTCTAAAGCTGTGTCTCCATTCCATCTGGTTCCCCAAGGCCTAGAAAGTTTGGTGTTCAAAAATATGCTGAAAAAGTTCTTGCTTCAATTTTTTGGCACTGTCATGGAGTAATCATGATTAATTTTCTGGATAAGGGTAGAACGATAACTGGGAATTTTATTCCACATTACTGACCACTCTACAAGAAAAAATTGATGATTTAGGGTTCGAATTATTCGAATACCACCCTTATTTACCAGATCTGGCTCCGTCCGATATCATGCCTCTGAAAAAAATGTTTAAAAGATTGTAAATTTTCTTACAACCAAGAAGTGATAGAGAAGCTGTAGAGGCCTGGTTTGAAGAGCAAAATTTCTTTTTGAAAGGTCTAGAGGCTTTACAGCTTTTCTTTATAATAAATATATCCAATTAAGAGGAAAATATGTTGTTAATATGGACTTCAGACAAGAAGAACTTGAACCGTATGATGTTAATACATCAGATAAAGATAATGTCACAGTTTTGATCATCACATCTGTTAAAGCTTAAATTATTTGCCTATTAACACTCTTCATATTTAAACGTTTGTCCAAAGCCCATACTGCGTCCAATTAGGCTGTAAATACAATCAATTTTTATTTGTAGCATAGTGATTAATAATTGAAAATGTCAAAAAAGGCGCAGATGTCGTCCAGAAAGCCATATTGAAAGAACGTCTGGCTGAAAAAAATTAACATTGGCTTTTACCAAATTATTTGGTAGAATGTCAATTTTTTTAAGAGTGTGTGGCCTGTGAGTTAACAAAAAAACGTTCAAAAACTCGGTTCTGTAGTAGGTAAAATTTAACCACTACTTTAATGAAAAGAAGAGAAGAGAGAAAGAAATGATTGCATTTATTTATTTTTATTTATGGGAAAATGTCCAAAGGTATCTCTCTGCAAATCTGAAGCAATGTCTTTTGCTAGAACGAAAGAATGTAGCAAGGAGAGTGTTTCAAAATGTTTTGTTCTTTTAGAAGAAGTTATTTATAAATATAATCTAAACGACTACAGAACGCCAAATTGGAGCAGCACATAGTGTTTAATTTACGAGAAAGAATTGAAAATTTCTTAACCTACTATAGAAGCAAACAAAATTTAAAAGTCAAAGTACTTTCTATCACCTACTACCTTTTAACTTTTTTTTTTTCAGTTGAGCAAAGACATGATACTCGGAGGGACTCAGATCTGCTAAATAAACGAGTAATTCGACTCCTAAATCATGAATTGTTTGCGATTTGTATGCAGGGGCATTGTCCTGCACTTCTGGTCAACTTTCCAAGCTTTCAAAAATCATAAAATTTACATAATTAAATTTCCTTAACGCCCTCTAGCGGTAATGGACAAAACAATATTAAGCAGTTTGAATCACAAAACATAGACCAATGAAAATCCTTTTCTAATAAGACCAAATTTGCTAAATTTCGTTCACGAGAAGCAGAATAATTTAAATTTACAGAAAAAATTTTTACCATTCACACGTTTCTGAAGATATCTTCGGATTGGTAAAAGATAGCGATACCCGGTTTTCGTTCATTTATTGGTAATTTAGCCTACTTTTTTAATTTGTGGTCAAAAATATATGTTTCCATTTAATATTTTCGAGAAAAAACAAAATTCCCGAAAAAATTTAAACGGCGCCCTCTAGCATACATGTCACTTATTAGATTGGTTCCAATTTGTAAGCGTTAGATTGTAGGCGTAATTCTGTTCTCAACGAGACTAAGTTCAGGACGCGACAAAGTTTAACGTTGTTAGAGATCAGATCACATCGTGTACTCATGAGGTCTAATAAAAATTCTTAGCCTACTATAGAACCAAACAAAATTTGAAAGCCAAAATATTTGATTATTCAACATACTCTCCTCTTAATTGGATACATTTGTTACAACCAATCTGCAACGCCTCTAGACCTTTTAAAACAAAATTTTTATCCTGTCCTACCAACAAGGCCTCCACAGCTTCTATTACCTCTTCATTGCAAGAAAATTGACGACCTTTCAAACTTTTTCTTTCAGTTGAGGAAAGACATGATAGTCGAACTGAGCCAGATCTGGTGAATAAGGGGGTTGTTCAAGTAATGCGAACCCTAAATCTTCTTCTTCTTCTTAATCTCGTACCTTCCTACCTACCTAATCTTGTGCCTTCCTTCCCATTGAATACCTCGTTTTTTGGCTTCTTCTCTTACTCACTCTTCCCATGTTTTCCTAGGTCTTCCTCTTGGCATGTTACCTGTTGTTTTTGTTTCATATACTCTTCTTGGAAGTCTTCCCTCTGGCATTCGGCAAACATGTCCAAACCATCTTCGCTGGTTTTCTCCTATTTTGTCGTTTACGGGCCCTATTCGTGGTTGTTTCATTTCTTATTTTGTCTCTTCTTTTGTTTTGTTTTTAATCTTCCTGAGGAATATCATGTCCATTGCGTTTATTCTTGATTTCTGTTTGTTTGTTAACGTCCACGTTTCACTACTGTATGTGGGTCTGATTATTTGCTTTACTACCTCGGCTTTTATTTCTTCGTCAATTTCTCTTTTACTTAGGAATGTCGTTTTCATTGTGTTGAATTTTTTTCCTGCTTTTTTCATTCTTTCGTTTATTTCACTGTCTATTTTTCCATTTTTCTCTATGACCGTTCCTAAATATTTTTGGTTTTCTACTTGTTCTATGCTTTGTCCGTTTATTTTAATGTCATGTATTTTGTTTTTTTCATCTTTTTGTCTTATTTATGTTTATTTTCATATTTATCTTATCCAGTTCGTTTTGTAGTGTATTTAGGTTGTGTTGTAGTTGTTTTTCTGATTTCGCCAGGAGTGCCATATCAGCAAACATGAGTTCTGCTATTTTTGTTTCTTCCATTTTCCATTTTCCCAGCCTTAGTTTCTTCATTTCCTTCTTAGCTTCCTTTATTGCGTCATCAATCACTGCCGCAAACAGTAATGGGCTCAGCACACATCCCTGTTTAACACCCAGTTCCGTTTTAAATTTTCCCGATATTTCACTATTTGTTCTTACGTAGTTCGCGTCATCTTTGTAGTATATCAATTGTTTCTGTGTCTATCCCCCTTTTTTCTAGTGTTTTCCAAATGTATTCTCTTTTTATTCTGTCGAACGCTTTTTCGAGATCGATGAAGCAAATGTGAATATTTTTGTTTTTCCTCAATGCTTTTTCACTTCCATGTCGTAGTATGAATATGGGGTCTTGGGTGCTTCTGCCTGTTCTGAAGCCCCATTGTGTTTCCTCTATTGTATTTTCTATGGTTGCTCTTATCCTTTTCTCCAAAATTCTTGTTAATATTTTTCCTGTTGTACTTAAGAGGGTGATTTCTCTATAATTCTTGCAATCTCTTTTGTCTCCATTTTATTATACCTGATTTCCAATCATTGGGTATTTTCTTGGTTCTTATTGCTGTATTTAATATTTCAAGTAATTTCCCCGATCCTTCCTTTCCTAGGAATTTAATAATTTCTATTGTTATCTCATCTTTTCCGGGGGCTTTCCCCATTTTTAATTTCGCTATCGCTTCTTGTAATTCTTCTTCTGCGATTTGTTTTATTTCCTGTCTGTTCTTACCTCTTTGATCTTCCTCATCTATTTTTACTTCCATGTTAGATTCTCCCTCTATTTTATGAAATTCTTCCAAAGTATTGTTTCCATGAAATAGTTTCCCTTAAATTCTTGTTCATTTTTGCTCCAAATTTTTTCCAGGATTCTCACATTCAAACATTTGGGGATCCATTTTGCAGAAATTGAAAATGGTGATATTAGGACCTTTTCAAAACAGATTTAACACTTATAACTTTATTATGTATTATTATTTATTCAATAAGATAGAAGTAGTAGAACAGTAATCGCATAACAATAATGCTATTCATAAAATAAAGTTTATTAAGCACCATTGTGTTCATACTGCAAAGGGAGAATAACTATGTTGTTTTGACCAAACTAAAACAGTAGTACCGCGTATGCCCCGATTCCCCCGTGGAAATTAAAACCACTCGGCATTCATTCTGCAATTCAGTAGCAGAGAGATTAATTATAAGCGCACAGCAGCATTGTCCGATTATTAATTTGGATTAAAATTCGAAAATAAAACGGGAGTACCTACATCAAAAGTAGGAAAGCGCACGCGAATTTCATTATTGAATATGAAGCGTACACTCCTCAAAGTTAAAGAGTAAAATCGAATATCACCATGAATAAATAATTATTTGTCACCCTCGTCTCTACCTGTGTACCCGTACGAACCGGGGGGCTTTAAATTCGTAATGCGCTTTCGTCCTTTTCCGAAAATTGCTTTTATTTCGTATTAGCCTTTGAGTGTTTATGCTGGAACTGAAATGCATTTTAAAGCTTTATTAAATTTTAATCCGTTTAGAGTTTCACGAGGTTGTTTCCTCATCTCTCTAAAATTTTACATCATATCCAAATTGAATTCTTTTACCTCGAATTGTATCTATACATGTACATAAGTATATATCGAAACTTCGATAAAATCCTAATAACATATTAAATTATATTCGTCGTTGTGGCTGCCGCCACGGCGTTCCAGATAATAATTTAGCACAAGTTTCCGCTGGTATTGCCTTAGCCAGTTACGGTCTTTATATCAGGGAATATGAGAAAAATGGCCGTAAATACGTATAGGTTCTTTTAGTTCCGCCTGAAAAATTCTAAGGTTATTACTTTTTAATGGCCACGTCTTGTTCTTACACAGCACCGATTCTATACGAGATTGTGTACACACAGACACACACAAACGCAGACACAATGTCCTTCGGTTGGAGATATAATTGAAAATTTGATGTTGTAGATATTTCCCGATGCGAGTGATAGTATTAAACCGAATGAATAGCGGAGATTGGTTTGTTTTGAGACAATGATGCACTATGTAACAATAACAAGAAAGTGCAGTAGAGATATCGGTTGATAATGATGTTTTCGCTTAAGAGAGAACATTTTATTTCAAACAAAATTCTAATTTAAACATTTAATATATTTATATTATGACAGTAATTGTAGAAATACTTTAGCAAGCTTCCGCTTTTAGTAGCTAATACATTCGGGCTGCTATACTATTGATGGCCATTGATCATGGTTTTTGGAAGCCTCTGAATTGTTTTTGATCAAGTCAAGATCAACTCAAACCAGGTTCAAGTCCATCCATCACTAAAACTTGCTGAGACTAAAAGCTCTAATAGCCCGAAAAAAGACGAACAAATAACAATCATGTGATGAACATAATAAGAAAAATTTACAAATATGCAACAATGAACGTTTGATAATATGACACATATTTCACATATCGATCATAGCCATTTCTCCAATGAATATATCGTTGTTCTGAGACCATTCCACAAGAGTGTCAACATCCTGCTGTAAGCTAATGGCATCACCGGGCTTAATAATCTCATAAAATAATTTAATGTCATCTGCGTAAGCTAGTGATTGGCATTTTAACAATGAGAAAACATCATTCATATATAATGCAAACAACAAAGGTCCTAAATTGGAACCTTGGGGAACACCACAACTCACAACAAAATTGTATGATCGAAATCCATTGTAAAATGAATGAATCCATGTTGCTCTTGTGCTATGTAAGAATGGGTATTCAAAAATTTTTGCAAAATTTGATAAAAGGGAAATCGGTCTGTAGTTTGAAACTTGTCTGCTATCACCTTTCTTGAACACAGGAACAATTCGGCCACATTTCCATTTATCAGGAAAGGAAGATGTCTGTATTGCTAACTTTATAATTTTGGTAAGTGGAGTTGATAAAACAAATTTAGTATCTCTGATTAGACAGCTGGGGATGTTGTCGTTACCAGAGGTAAGCTTATCAGGAAACTTACCCATAACACTAGAAATAGTGTCTTCTGTAATTTGATAGAGAGTAAATGGTTGACACTGCGGTTTTAAAGTGAGAAGTTTAGTAATATTGGTGGTTGAGAAGATTGCAGAAAAATTAGTGGCAAAGGCATCAACGATATCTTGCGTATTATCAAGACGTATTTTCATACAGTTGTTTTCCAGGAATGTGTGAGGAACTTCTACGAGAGCGTACATGTATGCAGTATCAGCACTAGATATTTGCGATTTTGTCAGAATTCGAGGTCTTCTAAATTTTTCATAGAAAAAATTGATTGTTTGTCGATTTCCATTTGCGTCTATAGTAATTTTTTATTTTAAGATTAGATTTAATTTCAGTGTTGAACCAGGTAAGAAAATTTGAGGTGCTTTTCGAGATTTTCGGAACAGTAGAATCCAAAATATCATAGAGAACATTATAAAACAAATTCAGAGCAACATTAATATCATTAATACCATCGAGAAAGGACCAATCAATTTCAAACAGATCGCCATACAATCTTTCATAATCGCTCCTCTCAAGTTAAATTGATAGTTGGTAGATGGAAACTGAGCTGGTCTTAATGTTGAATGAAATTCTAGTAACTGACAGGGCAGGATGATATGCATCTTCAGGAACAAGAGGATCAGGAAGATCAGCCACGAGAGTAGGGTGTATGCTGTTAGAAAAAAACATAGCCTGTAGAAATAAGAAAGAAGAATGAAAGAATAATAATTTATGGCTCAAATGAAAATGAAAAACCAGAAAAAAAAACCAATCAAAAAATCTAGATATGGCTGACAAATAGAGAGATATTTTATGGATGTTTGAAATGAATACAACAATATTTCCACAAATTATTAAGCGATCGAATGAAATAAGATAATATGAACTCACAACAAGTAACAGAAGAAACTAAGACAAAGCAAACACCAGAAAGTGACAAAATAACAACAGAAACACAAGAAAACAAAATAATTCCACATAACATAAAGCTATAGAAAGAATAAGAGTGACCAAACGATTGCCAAAAGGCGCTAGCATGAAAGACCTTAAGCAAGAGGATGTATTAGCCATCTCACTAAATGACAAAAAGGCTGAAGGAGCTTTTTGTCATTTAGTGAGATGGTTCTTGTGGCCTGAGGTTGTGGTGGACCTGATTCTAGATGCAGACTCGAAGGACGTGTCTTGTCCCGATACGAGCTGGCAGCCTATTAGAGTCCAGCTCCTCTAATTGTTGGATGAGTAGGTTCTCCGAGCACGACGTCCTCTGTAGCGACCCACTGGACAGCACCATAGCATGCTCAGTCAGAATATCCCTAAATTTAGCCTGTTAAAACACATAAGCAAGGTGGATTAAGATTTCCTACAGGCCATGCATCAGGAATTTCTCGACCACCCCATCTGACTTCTTTCCATTGGCTCAATAATTCTTTAATATTACAACTATGTATAGAGAAGAGAAACGCTGTCATGTTGACAAATTTCCTGAGTATTAGCATCGATACCTTGCAATAATTGGGGTTGCTCATCCTGTAAGATATTCAATCATGTTAATGTTTTGAATGGACCTGCGTTTTCTTTCAGCATCAGGATAGGATTTGAGCATAAATATACTACTTGCCAATAGTTCAATTCTGTTAGCTTTTTTAACCCTTTCGGTCACTGTTTATTTTGGTTCAGAAAAAAAATCTGAGACTGTGGTACTAGAAAGTCTGATTCATTTGAAGAGTTTCAACGTTCATTTCTTCAAACAGTTATCCAAACCTCCGTTCAGGGAACACATCGTCAACTCATCTTCAACTATTTTCTGGGACCAAATTTTCTCAAATTACTTGATGTTTGGAGTTAGAAATTGGACCCCTTTGATCCAACCAATATTTTCTTTGGGAATTATTTCATTGAACTCCTTCATTACGTCTTTTTTGTGCGTTGAAGCTGAACGTGAGGTGCTAGAGCAAGGCTGATGCACAAAGCATAATTTCTTGTTCAGTTTCCGAACGGATTCTTAGATTTGTTATTTTTTCATCAAAATCAACAGGGAAAAATTTATGTCCAGAGCTTACCTAATCAAGTTCGTCCATCTTCATAGAAATTCAAATTTTTAGTTACATTTTTGAGCTATAGGTTGAAGAAATATCGCGTTGTAATGATTTGAGGTTGTGGAACCCTTACAATAATATCCCATACTATTTATTTGACACGTTCAATGGTGGACGACTAATGGTATCTGTACAATACACACGATGACAAAAATCCAAGAACAGAATATAATGGCTATGCAGCAACATTCTAAATGTAATGACAGCACCTTATAACATTCCACCAACATAGAAATTTATTTTTTGTTATTTCTGGCACCACAGTGACCAAAAATTTTACCAGTTCCTATGCTGAAAGCTAAACACGGTGTCGCCAATTGACGATACTATGACCGAAAGGGTTAAGGTAAATTCTCATTTATCGTTCTATGTGGAATCGTTATTTCTAGAAAATGTCCAGGTTTTGTAAATATAATCAGGTTTTCAATGTAGACCACCCCATCTATGTAGGGTTTCCCAATTTTAGCATCCAGAAGTACTGTAAATATGACATCTTGGAATAGACCTACTTTACATCATTTCACAATACTTACCTACGTTATGGAATGTCTGATTCTCACTTGTCGTTCTAGTCCATCGACCTGCTTCCTCGGCATAATATTTCTTACCATGCTATGTAGGGTTTCCCCAATTTTAGTCTAGGGTGGGTCTTGGAATGCACCCCAAATCCCTAATAGTCTCTTCTCCTGTGGTCACACGTTAGCCAGTTCAATGAAAGTAAAAGACTAAAGGACCTGAAGGTCCACCCTTATATATATCTGATATTGGCACTGCAACCTGAAAGGTCTATTCTTGCTGTGTGGTTGAGGGTTTCTCGACTTCATAGCTGGCTTGCTAAGCCTATATGCTTTAAAAAATTTAGAATGTGGGATGGCTCTTCTATTTCGTAAGATCCTAGGTGGATGCATAATCCTTGAATTGCGTAGTGCTACGCACTTAAAGAGGATATGTATAGAGGTTTCGTCTTCCTCCTCGCAGAAACAGCATTTCGCCGTCTCTGCTAGCCCAATTGTTTTCATATGTCTTCGGAGCAGACAGTGACCTGATAGGATTTGTGTCAGTAAGCGAAGTTTGTCTTTTCAACCCAACTCATTGCTTGAGAAAACATGGTTGTGAGCATAGAAAGTGTAGTTTAAAATATTTCTAAGCCAGAAATAGCGACTGCAGTTCCAACTATTCACCGTAGAATGAATAACTAGTTAGAAAATCGAAAATGATAGGAAACTATTTGAAAATTTTCACCAACAATGATATTGACTTGGTTATGGTGTCTGCATTTTTGTTTTGCTGCATTTTTATTTTAATTATACTCTTACGTTTTTCACTAACATCTTAAGCTTCCAATTTACTATTTTATAATGTGAGAATAAATATAACATTCCACGCACTGTCCTTAGTAAAAAGTCACAAAATTTACCTATTTCAATTTCCTTAACGCCTTAATTTGAAGCACTGACTACAGGCTAAGGAAAATGCTTTTCAATAAGACCAAATTTCCTAAATTCTATTCTCGCGAAGCAGATTAACTTAAATTTATAAAGTAGTTACCATTTACACGTTTGTCAAGATATATTCGCTAGATTAAAGATATCTATATCCGGTTTTCATTGATTTATTGGTAATTAAGCCTTCTTTTTAATCCATTTTCAAAATTATATATTTTTAATTATTTTCTACAAAAACAAAATTTCCGAATAAATACCCGTTGCTTATTAGATTGATTCGAATTTGTAAGTATTAGATTGGTAGAGTAGAGCTGCTTTGAACGAGACTAAGCCAAATTCAGAATAACAGAACCTAAACAATAAACGTCTCTTCAAAACAAAGTTTCCCTTCTTCTTATTTTACAAAATACAATTAATAATAATGTTTGTGGTAAACATTAATTTGGTAAATTTTGTATAAAATAACAATTTAAATTTTTGGTGTTCAGTTCAGTAATTTCTAGATTCTTTTATGGCCACTTTAGTGACTTTCGATTTGTTAAAGCTGTACTATAGTTTGTCTGCTTCCTCATTTCCGTCTAATCCGGTGTGTCCCTTCACCCACATGAGCGTGACTTTGTTTTCCCTGCCTAGCCCGTTTAGCTTAGACAAGCAATCGCAAGCCATTTGTGAGCTGATTGTATAGGAGCTCAGCGTTTTAATGACTCCTTGACTATCGGTCAAGATGATAAGGTCCACCCTTAGTGTAGCAGAAGCTCCCAGAAATGTGAAAGGATAGATAGAAAGTCATGTACTTATAGGTAATATTTTGCTATAAAATTAAGACTATATCCGTTAGCTAGTCTACATTAAAGATGAATAAGGTTGAACACACTTCGAAACAAAGTCAGTAACTTTATTTTGTGCTACTTCTACACTTTTAAGTTTTATAATAAGTATCAAGAGAAGTGAAAAGAAACTTTACATAGTACATACATTTTAATTGAGGTACAGATTTTATTCCACTGGGGAATATTTCTATTTAAACTTCAACTTGAAAATTTCAAGCATATTTAAAACTTTATATATATTTAAGGTATTTATATTCTTAGCACAATATACATTAGAAGGTAGAAACAAAATAATATTTTCGTTCGAATATCTATCTTAATAATTCAGATATATTATGAACGAATTATTACCATACGCCCAACTAGTTTTGTCAAATCAACAAAAGCAAAGCGAAATTGAATTCCCATCTCACAGTAAACACGTTCCTCTCCAGTTGTTAGAGTCGTTTGATCTAGTTTGACTCCTCTCTCTTGCCTTTCCGTTCTATCTAGATGCAAACGCTTCACAACCTAAATTAACAATAGTTTATGTTTTACCCTTTAAAACAGGAGCGACCCTATCGCTGAAGAGATATTATACTCTACGATGACGAGTTATACAGGTCTAAATAAACACACTTCGAATTGTTATGAAGTTCCCTCTTGTTTATGGGAAAATAATGTTGACTCAATTACTACTCAAGTAAATTATCCGATAATTTAATAATGCTGATCCTAAATTCCTGTATTATTATTACTACAATACAAAAAATATTCTATTTGGCACGAATTATTTATTTACATTCTATGCTCGAAATGTTTGTATCAAAATAATCCAATCATTATCGATTAAGAACCCCTTTAACAGTATTTCCAAACACTCGATTGTTTATTAACTTACACGCACGCATAACGTAATAATCTTAATAACTTGAGTGCTAATCGTGTATAGGCAGCCTTTTAGAACCACTCACGAGTAAAATGCACTCTAATGAACGGTAAATACTAAAGTAGTAAACCGAAGATTCACTAAAATAAATCGATTTCGTAATTGAAAGGAAAAACGTGTGGTGGGTTGTAAAAACCCTTACATTTCTAGGTACCAATTAAATTCATTCCCCGTAAATCTGTCAAGTTCTTCTTAAAACATAAGCGGATTTTAGATTACGATGGAAAAGTTCCTACAGTCATTAAATAGAAAACTTCTATACAATTTTATTTTTCCAAGTTTCTGTTGCGTTCACGTTTTCTCCTTTGTTTTCTTTTTTTATTATTATTTCGTGTTGGGTAACAGTTCTAAAACGGATAGAATCGATAATAATGTCGTTGTGATACTGAAATCTAAAGAAAGGAAACCCTGGGATGTTCGAATATCTGCCGTCTGATTGGTTTCGCACTTTATAATCCAGCGTATCGACAATCGCGAACATATTCCGCTACTAAAGGCTAAATTTAGGATTTTCAGAGCGTGGGAGGGTTGAAATTTAAACTTGATTTATCTTTTGATAACATCCACGTTGGCTTCGCTCGCGATAGAATCTGAATTGTGACCTAGTATGGAGATCTAAGGCATATATATAGGTATGTATGTAGGTCTAACAGCGAAAGGTAGTTGAATTATGCACACTGGATTGTTAAATTGATTTAGTTTCTTCTCCAATTCGTATCTAGTCGAAACTAGTCGTAAAAGTAATAAATTATTCTTATTTAATATCATTTTATGATAAAACTACTCCCACAGAATTATTATATTGATATTTGCAGCATACACTACAGTAACTTGTGTGATCATCTCAAAAGTCGACCTTGCAGACGATTATCGAGTACCGATGAAGAAAACAGAGACTCATCGAAGAGGAAACTCGGATACCGAAAAGCACAGTTCATCGAATTCTGGTCGAAGATTTGAGCAAACAGAAGGTCTGCGAAAAGATTGGAATGTTCAGCATTGCAAAGACATGTTAAAAATGTCCCAAAGGAATCTGGCAAGCAGCTTCAATACGAGCTAAAACTAGAATGTCAGATTGCGTCATGGAAGTCACCAGAAGAACCAAAAGAGAAAAGATTACGTTTTTAGACAAGCAAAATATTATGCTGACCGTTTTGTTGGATTCAAAGAGAATTGTTCACAACAGTGAATTCGACCTCCCCTCCCTCCCAAGATCAGGCCCAGTCATAGGCCATATTAACTCCAAGGAATAAAAGCATAATAAGAGATAAAATGGAATTAAAACCGTAATGGAAAAAGAAAAAAAAAAATGGAGGCAAAATGCCCGACGTCAATGACCTTCAATGGAAATGTCAGTGAAAATTTTGGTAAATTTCTACAAAGCTTCAGAAAAATAAAACAGGAAAGTTCAGTAAAAACCGCAATCTTTCTCAATTGCTTGGAAGAGGAAAGTATTGAAATCTTCAATGGATTTAATATGGAAGATAATGACAGAAAGAATTATGAAAAAGTGGTAGATGAATTTAAAAAATACTGCAAACAGATCTATGAACGTTACCTATTTTATAAAAGAAATCAGGAAGGAAAGCTTTGACCATTTTCTTACAGACATTAAGCGTTTATCAAAAACTTGTTTATGGGAAGAAATGTCGGAAGTGTGGTAAGCAGAGTTCGACCAGAATATCGAAAGTCAGGTAGTTGGTTTTTGTCACATGACAATGCACCATCGCACAAAGCCATCATGGTCCATGAAGTCTTGACCAAAAAAGGCATCATTGTTATCGACCATCTGCCGTATTCACGGTGGAAAATAAGTATGGACTACCCCTAATAATTTGGTAGCCTTCAGGTTTCATGGAAAACTCTCGAATACGTCAATTTAGTTTTTCAGTTTCCAACATTTTGACAAAATTATTTTGTTTTTTTTTTATTGACATCTGTCAAAAATATGACCAGCCCTTCAATTGTAAACATTATCTTAAATTGTCTGCCATTAAAGGAATAACTCTTTCTTGATTTCTCCGAGAAAAACAAACTATTGAATATGGTTTAATTATCAACGTGTTATATTAAATAAAACCAAACAAAGTGCAATTAAATAATCATAAAAATAATAATAAAATAAGAACGATCTAGAAACGAGTCTAGAAACAAATTCTTCTTGAACGTTTTGTATTATTTCTGGTGAAATGCTTCGTACTTTAGTTCTAAAGCGGCACTTTAGATCATCAATATTTATTGGTCTATTCAAAAAAACTTTGGATTTCAAATAACCCCACAAAAAGAAGTTCAAGGGGGTCATATCAGGTGACCTGACGGGCCATTCAATGGGACCCCTTCGCCCAATCCATTTTCCTGGAAACATCAAATCGAGATGTTCCCAAACTTCTCTTGCATAGTGAGGCAGGGCTCCATCTTGCTACAGCCAAATGTCTGGACTGGGCAAATCAGGATTATTGTGGTCAGGATACGGAGTGACTAAAGCTGATAGAAGTTCAAACTCACAAAAATTTAGGTAGACTTCACCAGTAAGATTTTCGTGAAAGAAAAATGGTCCTATCGCTCTATACATTAAGTTTCTGGGGCGATTGACAATGAGCTTCTTGAATCCAATGTGGATTTTCTTGAGAAAAATATCGACAATTTTGCCTGTTTAAAAGTAAAAAGTTGCTTCATCCGAAAACAAAATATTACCGTCAAAGTTCTCATTTTGATTACAAAGTGGTTGCTGAAGGCTATCAAATTATTGGGGGCAGTCCATACCTTTTTCCACACTGTATGTGTATTTTTTCAGGGTTCTTTTTTGGGATGGCACCAATGACATGCTAGCATCCCGATAATAATATAAAAGTAAAAAGTTCAGATACCACCTGATGCACGACATTCAATCTAGACTAATGTAAAAACAAAACAGACCCCTAATCCACTCCAATTTATAAACATAAATAGTGCAGCCACACACGTGTTTAGATAAGCTCTGGTAAATAATTTCAACCCGGTATCTAATCTGGTTTTAGCAATCACTTAATTCAATTACACATTAGGTGTATCACGATACTGTTTGCCGTGTATTTATATATATATATATATATATATTATAAACCCGAAACCGGAGTTAATTATAATAATTAATTAAGCAAAGAAGTAGTAAATTCTATATTATTTCTACTATGTAACATGTATTGCTTACATTATTGAGTAAACAATACATTTATCTAAGAAATATATCACTATAATTACATCTACACAATAGTATTTGCTGTCTGAAACACTTGATAAATAATCATTCGTTATAATCGTAACAAAGTTTGAATAGTCCTGCGTACTATCAACTAACAGCTTTCTCTCAATATTTGCTTCAATAGAGTTGCGACGCCTTTGTTTTCGGAGCATTATGGAGAAGCGTCGCAAACTTACGAATTGATCCTAGACAAACAACACGTACAACCGTAAGTACGAACAATGAACTTTAATGTATTTAAATTAAATTTCGCACATTTAACGAAAACTAATTTCTGAAAATATATATATCAAGTCGGTGATGAAACATGTTCTACTGAAATTCAATAACATTGTTAAAGTAAATGCAAAATAGATTGTTTAATTCTACACTACCAGTACCTACATATTTACCAAAATTTAGTTAGACTTAAGATCGAATACAATCAATGTTAGAAAACTGAAAACAATGCTACCAAATTAAAAAAAAATGACAGAAACAAGAACAGGGAAAAATTTTAAACGAACAAGGACAAGTAGAATATAAACAAGACACCTACCTGACAAGACTAATAAGCGAAAAGGGCTGAAAGTAGTGGAAAATTGGAATTGATATAAAAAAACAACCGTAGTAGCTTCCTAGCCTGTAATGCTTGTTGAGACTACTGCTACAACTCTTGCTGTGTTGGTATTAAAAATTTCTCCACAAAATTGAGGCAGCCTATAAGTGATATCAACCATCTAACTAAACAACAATACAACAGTCGAATGTAGGCTTTCACGATCACTGTTGCATAAAGATGTATCTTTTGGGTATTGCCGTGGTCGTTGTAACAAACTTGACGTTTCGGTGATTATACTGTTAGCTCCTTCAAAAGTTCTCTAGAGACTGTTTAGTCTTTAGAGAACTTCTGAAGAAGCTGACAGTATCAGCAGCGAAACGTCAAGTTTGTTATAACGACCACGGCAACACCCGAAAGATACATCTTTATGGAACAATATAACAAATAATATGCCGTCAGGATCAGATCTGCAAACCAGGACTAAACCCCTCTACAAACGCTTGAAACATAAATAAAAAAAAGTTAAAAAAAACATTTTTTTTACAATGTAAAATGGCAAAAGAAAAGAGTCGTCCGGAAAATGAAATAAAAATCAAAATTGAAAAATAAAAAGGAAAAAATCAAAAGGAAATACAAGACGAAAGAAACACAAAGGAAAAAAGAAAGCGAAAAAAGTAAAAGAAAAAATACAAAGCGGTAACAAAACGAAACAATAAAAAGGCAAATAAAAATGTAAAGTTAAAAAGAAGGAAAGAACAACAATAAAGAAAGAGGAAAGAAGAAAAAGAAAGGAGGAAAGGAAACTGAAGAAAAAAGACAAAGCAAATAGGATATAACAGGAGCACTAAATGGAAAAATGAAAAATGGAGTAACAAAACGAAAACACAAAACGGCAAGAACTAAAGATGAAAACAAAAAGAAAGAAACAAAAAAGGAAAAGGACAAAGAAAAAACAAAAAGAAGAAATGAAACTGAAAAAAATTAGAAGAAAAGTTAAAGGACGGAAACAAACAAAAACGATACAAAAATAAATAAACAACAAAAAAACAAAATGGAAGAACAAAGTGCAAAAAGCAAAAATTAAAGACAAAGAGAGAAAAAACGAAAAAGGGAAAGAAAAAGTTAAACCTCAGAAGAAAGAAACAAAAAGGAGCAACAAAGAGGAGAAACAAAAAGAAAAACTAAAAGGACAAGCAGAAATAGAAAACACTAAATCCTTTTCCTTTAAGAACAAGCAGAAGTTCCATAAAGAAAACACGAAAATACATCTTTATCCTTTTCCTACTTTTCCTATTTTTCTACTTTTTGAATAAAAGAGAAAAACAAAACAAAATAATTAAAAAGCGGAAATAACAAGGAAAAAAAAGAAAAAAACAAAACGAACAAAAGGATTGAACCGAAAACGAAACACTAGAAAGAAACAAGAAACGAAAGAAGGAAAGAACTGAAAAACGGACAGAAAAGAAAAGTACAAAAGGCAGTTAAGGAAAAACAAAAGAAAAATTATTGAACAAAATTAACCGAAAACGAAACACTAGAAAAAGACAAGAAACAAAAGAAGGAAAGAACTGAAAAAGGGACAAAAATGAAAAGTACAAAAGGCAGTTAAGCAAAAACAAAAGAAAATTAATGAAAAGAAAAAAGGAAATGAAAAAAAAAAAAAGACAAAGGAAAGTAACCAAGAGAAATAAGTAAAACCAGAAAACAAAAAAGAAAAATAAAAGAAAATGAAAGAAGAAAAACAAAAAAAACAGGAACAAAAAGAAGAAAGGAAAAAATACATAAGAAAGAACGAAAAGGAAACAGAAACGAAAGAACAAAAACAAAAAACACGAAATGAACAGGGCAAACAATAGGACAGAAAAAAAAATCGAAAAGAAGGAAACTACTAAAAAACAAAAAGAAGAGGGAGGGTGGGGTGATAATATTATGGTTGTGTCGATTATGTGTTAGGTATGTTATGTGTGTTTTACCTTAAGATTATATTATGAATTATTATGTAAAACAAAAAGGATAAGAAACAAAAATAAAACTGAAAACAAAAAAATTAAAAAGGAACAAACAAAAAAGAAAAAACATACCAAAATATATTTTGTTAAACTTTATCTTTTAAGAAATAAAATCACTTCATTCTGAAAGGTTCTCTTACTTACTTATCTACTTCTTAGAAGATAGCATTTTCTGCATTTTAAATTTGACACTAGCAGGGAAGGAAGGGGATATAAAAAAGGACTGAAAACCATGACAACTAGAATAGTGTTCACCTCGACATTTTGTAGAAAATTTAATGCTCTAGAAAAAAGGTCTTACAAGTTTTCTTGATATCTTATAAGGTTAAAGCTGGATTCGCAAAAAAAGGGAAAATATGGCAGAAATAACCCTGATGGTACCTTTCTTTGCAGATGTAGGCTTAACGACAGAAGATATCAAAAAGCTTTTCAGACTTTTTTGTAGAGCATGAAATCTTCTCCAAAAAAGTCTGCGAGAGACTATTCTAATTGTTATGTTTTTTAGGTTATCGAGCTAATTCTGTTCGTGATTAAGCATCTATTGTACAAAATTTATCATCATAGTTTTCCTTATGCGGAGGTAAATGGTTAAAAAAAATTATAGAAGAAAATATTATTTCTTAATCAGATATCCAGCATTTGATTTCAATAATTTCAAAAATTGATTCTAATAAATTTGCACAAAATATGATTCATACATTTCGAGCATAGAACATCACTAACTACTCTTATATTGCTACATATGTATTGCTGTATAAGTAGACATTAGTTGAAATGATAGATGTTTGATGTTGTTCAGGCCGGAGGCAGTCAACTAGAAGGACAGTGTAAACGAGATAAGGACCGATCAGGGCCGTCAGAATGAACCATGGCGCAGCTACCATCGCCGCGCCTACGTCACTACAGGTCCGCAACTCGCACGCTGCACGCAAAACAAAAACAAATTCAAAACAAACAAAAAAAATAACCATTCGCTCAGAGTGGTGCGCTTCTTAAGTCTCAGGCGACTCATACAATCAAAAAAAAATCATGATCTTATAATTATACCCCATTTTACATCCGTATTATGTCGTGTATTTAGAAGATTATAGCATGCCTCATCCATTCGTTTTTAAGAATGCACAGCCAGCTAACGCAGCACGTCATCGTTTACCGTTAGGAAAACAGAACGATCTAATTTATTTTCGTCTTTTTTAGGACGATGACGGCAATTTGCTTCGTCTGCAACTTACCCATTCTATCCCATCAAGTGGGATTAGTATGGCAGGGAGGCAACGGATGGGACGACCTAGTACGGGAGCAAGTGGAAGAATCTACTATCCGTCAACGTCTGGGTGGTCGCCGAGACTCAGCCGCCCAAATATCAAGCATCTCACCGCCTACGGAGACCCAGGAGACGTCGCCACCGCCCACCGGACAAGCAAGACGTCGCAGAAGCTCCTTGGCACAGCTTACGGATATCCTACGAGAATGGGGAGGTGGATCCACGAAGTCTCGTCAAAAAGCGCCGTTATCGCGGCGCGAAACTTTAGCGGATATGGCCAGGAGTTTACCATGGGGTCGGCAGAGTACTACGGAGCAGGGTCCGACTCCAAGCATCTCGACCAGCCGGAAAAGACGCGAATCTAGCGCTGATTCTGGGATAAAAAGTATCGGATCGAAATCCAGAAGGGATTCACATCAAACTGCCCTGTCGGATTTCAGAACTGAAGTTGCTAAACTTTGGCAAAGACGCGAATCTAACACTACCACAATTATAACCGCAAGCTCGACTCCGCGGAGGGGTTCAGGTGAATCTAGTCGGAGTGGACGCAGGGATTCTACCAGCCATTCTCACGGGGCTTCCAGAAGGGGTTCTGGAGAAAGTGGTAAAAGCGGACGAAGAGATTCTAACACTTTAATCACACCGCCGCCTAAAATTGTAGGGGCGCAAAAGAAGAGGAGAGATTCGCGAAATTTGAGCGATACCCCTTATTATCGTCAAGAACAGAGGCCGTCGACTTCTTCGACGGCGTCCGATTCGATTCCGCCGCAAATCGCGTCTGCACCACCACCTCCTGCAGTTCTTCCTATTACTACTGTGACTACAGCGCCTGCCACGTCTAATGTAACCACTACCACCTCTGATACCATTAATAATCACGGTCTTCCACCTCCGACTATAGTCATGTCTAACGTGACACCGCCAGCGACTTCTCCGACTGTTCCGGCTACCACTCCAACTCATCCTCTTCTAACTACAAGGAGGGATTCGACGACTCAATGTGGTAGACTCGGAAGGCGTGATTCCAGGACTCACGCCAGTCCGGAAAGATCGAATAAATTATCGCGATTGCAACGCCAAAATACAGCTTACGATGAAAGTTGTTTACCACCTGGGGGCTGGGGGAGGCGCGGTTCCCAGCCGACGGCTTTAAGCCCAGATGTTGACGAAACTGGGCGTAAAGCAAGACGTGATAGTCTAAGTCCGGATTCGGCTTCGAGAAGCCGTAGAGATTCTAGATCTCATCTGAGCCCCGATAGATCCGGTGAGCGCGAATTAAGCCCGGTTAGACGTAGTAGAAGAGGTCGACTAAGAAGGCAATCGACTAGTATCGTTAGAGGACACGGTCATCGTTCACCTGATTCGTCCAGTTGCTCATCTAGGGATCCTAGCCCGTGTAATAGGCCGATACCACCACCACCTGAAACGTATAGACCTACTATACGACGTCAATCGACTACTGAAGAGATTCTGATCGCGAGAGGCTTCCGAAGACAATCTACTACAGAAGAGATGATTCGTTGTCGCAATTTTCGGCGGCAAAGCTCGCAGAGTGATGATACGTCGAGGTATCGTGGTAGGCGGGATTCGTGTGCCCAAATTATAGATGGTACCATAGCTTCGATGACGGTGGAGACTTCGAGCACCTTCTTCGATTGCAGTACTCAAACTGGTAAGTCGATTATCTCTTTAAAACGTAATATTTCGTAAGTGATCAGAGGCTTGTTTGACATGTTTGTTTCTAAATTAACATTTTTATGTTAAATTAACAAAGAAACGCTATATTAGAGAGTGTGCAACCAATTTGGCACAAATTACGTGAGCTCTGGTCATTTATAATAACTTAGTACTCGTAAGAAAGATGTTGCATCTACAGGGTGAGGCATTAGTGCGTCAAAGCTCAATATTAAATATATCACAAAACGTTCTATACAAAAATCACAGATAGTCTTAAGCTACATGTTTTAAAATTATTTTCGTATATACAGGGTGGTTCATGTTGCTTCATTGCCTGTTCGACGTTCTGTGTATTCCACACGAAACAACTCTTTTTGTACTGGAATGACTTTTTTGTATTGTTACAGTTTCATAGCAAAGTGATATTTTGCCAAAATTGCGAAAACTGTGTGCAGAGCGATTGAAAACACAAATGGATTTATTTTATCATCTTATTTAAATGGAACAGCCTGTATTTTATATTAAGAAAGGGAATGACACTGTATGCACTTCCATTTTTATTAACCACTCCCTATAGGTATCTAAAATCACTAATTTCTGAGATATTTAATATTTTCTCAACGAAAGGTGAGCTTTTTCAAAATAATTGTAAGATATCAAATTAGCCATGAAAATATGACAGTAAAACGCCATTACTTTCACAA
The DNA here is from genome assembly GCA_023690525.1 of Holotrichia oblita. NCBI lineage: Eukaryota > Metazoa > Arthropoda > Insecta > Coleoptera > Scarabaeidae > Holotrichia > Holotrichia oblita. The sequence goes on from CM043018.1 coordinate 9,325,522, forward strand.
TAAATGTTCAATCTTTAATATTAATGGATATATTGAGCTTTGACGCACTAATGCCTCACCCTGTATGTGAATTTGTATACAGAAATCTGTAAAGTGATTAAATTAGATTTGCTTTACCTTCAGTTGCAGATCTCTTCTTGATATTGTAGAGTCTAGAATATAAATCAATAATACAGTCGACTACCTTATCTTAGTATAGAATGTAAACATTCGCTGACAGATGGCGCTGCACGCGTGGTAATTTAAATTAATAAATCGATTGCTTTTTTTTTATAAACTAGAAAATGTTAAATATTTCGTTTTGATTTTTGTTTAAATAGTATCAATTTAATTAAGATTATTTTATATACAGAAAGAGCATTAAATTAAAATCATTATTTGTGTTGTTAGTCGTTTTCATCTCTTTAACATTTTTCTTCTTTCTAAACACATTTTTAAGTAGACGTAGCATCAGATCTCACTTCTATGGGTCCTTCCAATTATTGCAATCACTCGTTTATTTGAAGCGACCAAAACAGGTCTTAAAGTCTTTGTTGTTTCTACAAAATTCTTGGAGCTTTGATTAAAAAAGTAGTCGATTATTCTGGTTCCTTTCCAGACATTTCTTTCTAACTCTAAGTGTGGTTAGATGGATTGATTAGCCTGATTTCTAGTCACTAGGACACAGGAATGCCTGTCCCATCTCCACGCTAGTAGCTTTGGTAAACAATATAATGAATAATTTGAAACAGATATAATCAAACGATAGAAGCTTGTGAGTGGTGCGTCTGTGTGAAGGCAAAAGACAGATAAAAATTATTGGTATTAATGGCAGTGTACTATTAAGTCTGATGTCTTTAAGAAAGATGGAGAATTAACTTTACGAGGGTATTCCCTTCATAGTCTCTCTTCATAGTCTCCTTTCAGCTTGATACACTTTCCCTAGCGATGTTCAATAGCTTCAATATCCTCTTTATAATGAGAAAACTCCACCTCTTCATTGTCGGCAAATTTTTTTACCACCGAGTCATTTTTTCAAGTTTGGAAAATAATCCGATAAGCTAAATTTGTCGAATTGGGTGCGTGAGGAAGGAATTCGAACCTTAATTCATTGATGTGTGAGCCGGTGCATTGTCTTGATGACACAACACTTCCTTTTCGTCAAATGCAGCCGTTTTATCTTAATTTCATCACTCAAACGCTTCTATAAGTTCGCGTAATACTCCTCGTTGATTGATTTTCCTTTCTGAAGATAATCGATGAAAATTATCCCACGCGCATCCCAAAAAACTAACACCATAGCCTTACTGGCAGATGGAACTATTTTCTTCTACTTTAGACCCGATTCTCTCTTTTCGATCTATTGTTTTGACTCTTCCTTGGTATCAGGTGTAAAGTGATGAACCCATGTTTCATCCATCGTTATGAATCGACGCAAACACTCTGCTTTATTGCTGTGAAATTTCGCCAACATCCTCACGACGTTGTTTTTGAAATGCTTATCATATCTGCTAGCTCATGCACTTTCACTCGATGGTCATCCAATACCATTTTGCGAATTTTCTTCACCATTTCTAGCGTAGTCACCTCATTTGATCGACTCGACTACTGCGATGTTCATCTTGCCAGTTTGCACGGTCTCGCTTAAACTGTACTACCCAATATTTTGCTTTTGTAAACAAAGGAGCAGATTCCCTACACACTATTCGTCAAAATCAGATCTATGATGGTAGTATTTTTGATAGTCATGCATATTGGTGCTTGAACAATCTAGTTTAAATCAAACCCATCAAAAAATTCAAAAGAATCAGTGATAATTTCTGCAATACAAGATTACAGGGAGTCAAAAAAAATCCATATGGAGCTTGCTTCCTGGTATTGAATACCGGTTTTTCTTTCTTGAATCTACGAGGAATCTTTTACTAGATCGTAAAAAAGGTGCAAAAAACTTAAGTATTTAAGGGCATTCAATGATTATCAAGATCAATGGCATGTTTTCGTAGTTGTTTCTCAAATCATAAGCATGTGAAATCACCTCTTTGTTTGACCCAAAACGTTTTCCAGGCACAAATTTCTTTAGATTTGAGAATAGGTGATAGTCAGATGAAGCCAAATCTAGCGAATAGGGTGGATGTTCCAACAATTCCAGTCCCTTGACCAAAGCACTTTTGTGGGCTGGTGCATTCTCCTGATGGAACAAGATTTTTTTCTTTTGCGATCCAAGCCTGTTCTCACAAATTCTTTCATCTAGCTGGTTAAGAAGATGTACGTAGTATTCGTCAATTATTGTTTTATCCTTTGCAAGGTAATCAATCAAAAGAATCCCTTTTGCATCCCAGAAAACACTAGCCGTGATCTTTCCGGTAGATGAAATTAACTTCCCTTTTTTTGGAGCAGAACTACCAGCTTCCATCCACTGCTTTGACTGTTGTTTCATCTCAGGCGTGCAGTGAAGGATCCACGTTTCATCTATGTTAGTAAACCGTTTTAAAACGATTTAATTCTTCGTCTAAAATGTACCCTATCATTTCTTCTGAGATGGCTACAGCATGCATTATCTCATACACCTTTAAACGTCGATCGTCATGTTTTCATCGATGGTTGCAGACTCAAATCATTAAAAACGAGAAAACAAATTACCTCACTAGCATTAACTGGGGATAATACATATGTACTTAATGAAAATTATCAGAGAAAATAGATTTCGACGAGCAAAAACTAAAAAGCTTCGTTTTGGGGTAGATTTCAGTATTCATTCTGGTAATATATGTAGTTGTTATCTCCGTTCTGCCTTCCACTTACTTATTATATTTGCTTGTTGTGCTGTTGTGGCTGTAACTGTTGCTACCAGCCGGTATTTACGAGCTGAAATGAAACGAAACCTCTATTATTATTTTCTGCTAAACAAATTATTCTAGAACGTGCTTGTTATTAAGTTAATAAACAGAAAATGAATAAATGACCAGATTCCATTTTTTTGCGGCCAATGGACTCCCAACTAATTATATAGATACGTCTTGCTAACCTGTCAACCCTAACTGACCCGTTTTCAAATTAAGGCGACTCCTGTCACGACTAACACGTTTCACGTGTCACAATATGTTTATCTCAATGAATTTTAAACGGGTTTTATGAAGACGAACAAAAAACAAAGAGTATTCTAATACTACAGAGATTGTTTATAAAATTAATCATCGTTTACTAATTAGTTTAATTATTAATTGATTACATTTTTACTAAATATTACGAATCAAAATGTTATCGATTCGATATACCTAGAAATGATACCTTTGTACAAATCATCGAAGCGTAATATAATTTCACTTTCTTCTGAACTGTTAATGGGACATTTTCGATAAACAATCAGCCATTATTGTTTCTCAGAAATGCTTTTAACGATCGCGAAATTAAATGTAACCTTAGAATTTCTGAACAAGCTTATAAATCATCTCCGCCCGATAAATTGGAAATATTGCACCAATCATATTTAGCCAATCCGACGCGTTTTGTTTTTTGAAATTGTTGCTATGACAATCAACAAATCTCCTGGAAATTTTACTTAGAAATGAACACCCACGTATGCGATTAATAAGTGGAAAATTTTCCTTAATTTGACGGTATTAATTAATTAGTTTTAATATCGCTAAGCATTTTTTTTTCTGGAATGAACAGGAGAAAAAATTTTAAATAAATATCGATAGTATCGTTCGATATGTCAGCAATCTCTTGGCAACGTGTGTAACACATAAAAATAAGCCTATTGTTTCCGTAGTTTCTGTTCCACCTCATTTCCCTGCTGAAATATTGGTATCTACGTGGAAGCGAAACAAATCGAGAAAATAGTGTTTTTAGTGGTATTCTTTACTGAAAATATTTATAGGCAATGTATTTTATGATAAAATTAGGAATTTGTCAGTTGAAATTTGCCATGACTGAAGATTTCTTACCCTACTATAGAAGCAAAAAAAATGAAAGTCTTTTAATTGGATTCTTAATTGGATTTTGTCACAACGAATCTGCAACACAAAAATTTACGACCTTTTAAACTTTTTTTTCTGTCCAGGAAAGAGATAGTCGGATGGAGCTAGATCTGATGAATAAGGGACGTGTTTGAGTAATTCAAACCCTAAATCACGAATTATTGGCATGGGAACATGCGATTTGTGTGCACAGGGTATTATCCTGCAAAAAACAAAACACCTTCGGACAACTTTCCGCCTCTTCTGTCCATAATTTCTTCTCGCAGAGTAGTCAGTAACGTCGAATAATGATTCCCAGTTATTGTCCCACCCTTATCCAGTACATCATTCATGCTTAACTCCATGGCAATCCTAAAAAAAACTGAAGCAAGAACTTTTTCAGCAGATTCGAACACGAGACTTTTTAGGCATTGGAGAAGCAAAGTGTCTTTTGAATATGTCTTTCAAATCTGTTCTTTCAAATTTTACAATAAAAAATGGAGAGTTACATTGTAAAAACATGACGATGACGTCATATCTCTTTTTTTCGTAAGAAATTCTAAATAAAAATAAATATTGACAGGTACGACGTTTTTTTTGGAAAATTCCCTGAAAAAGAAAAAAGCAAGGAGAGCAATCAAATGCAGAAATGAGAGAAGATAGCAGAACCAACCAAAAGCTAACACCTGAGTCTGTTTCAATTCATTCTCATCCAAGCTCAAGCTTAGTCCAAACACAGACATCTAAAAATTAGAAGGTGTTAATGTTGAAATCTAATTGATTAAGAGGAAATCTATTCTCATATGGTGAGCTATGGTTTCTTAAGACTTCTGTTTTTCTTTAGTTACAGCGGAACAAATCTTCTCCCTCAAACAGAGGTACTGAAAAATTCTTAGCCTACTATAGAACAACATACACTCCTCTTAATTGGATACATTTATTACAATGAATCTCCAAGCCTCTAGACCTTTCAACAAGAAATTTTTATCTTGCTCTGCAAACCAGGTCTCTGCAGCTTCTATCACCTTTTCGTTAAAAGAAAGTTTTTGAGACTTTTTTCAGTTAAAGAAAGACATGATAGTCGGACGGAGGCAGACCTGATGAATAAGGGGGGTGTTCGAGTAATTCCAACCCTAAATCAGGAATTGTTTGTGTGGGAACATGCGATTTGTCCTATAAAAACAAAACATCTTTGGACAACTTTCCACGTCTTCTCTCCATAATTTTTACTCGTAGAGTGGTCAATAACATGGAATAATAATTCCCAATTATTGTTCCACTCTTATCCAGAACATCAATCATGATTAACTCCATGGCGATCCCAAACAACTGAAGCAAGAGCTTTCCCAGCAGATTTTTGAACATGAAACCTCTTAGGTCTTGGAGAAGCAGAATGTCTCCACCCCATCGATTGTTGCTTTGAAGTCTGGCTTAAGAAGTGTATGATTTTCAAATCAAGCACAAATCAAATGTAATGCTTTCATTCTTACACGCTTCTGGTCAGCATTCAGACAATTGGGGTTAGCTTTATATTGTATTATTTTTGATAGATTTTTTTGTCAAATTATAAATAAATGGTTAGGATATTAATGGCAGCGTTTTCGGTTTTATTTTTCAAATTTTAAATCGACTATTTTGACATTCACTGTAACATTTCTAAAAAAAATTCTGCTTTACATTCAACAAACAAAATCAAGTTTGTATTTCAATATCGGCACATGAGAATTGTATTTCTTCTTTTGGTAAAAGTTACAAATGAAAGTAAATACCTCAAGAATGGTGCAAGAAGCACTTTTGTGACTTACCATGACGTAACATATGAATAATAATAATATGACATATAAAACGTCGAGAAAGGCCACAATATAAAACATAAAATCAAAAAAAAACCTGACCTGGAAGGTCGAAACCACATGCTCTGCTTCTAATGTCTGTGAATTCCAATAATATACCATGAGCGCCTATTATTGGCATTTTTTTTAGATTAGGAATATCTTTCAAAAAAAAGTTTGTTTTAAAAATTGCTATTTATTGGTCTGCACACGCGAGAAATTGTTCAGGTTCTGTATGTTTGAATGAAATGACTCTAGAGGCTAATAGGAAAATTCTTTTTTTTTGCTTTAGCTTAGCATCGATATTTCATCAGCTGTTTCATCTTCCCTTTTGAACAAGTTTTGTGATTGATATTGAACATCGTCAAGCTGTGTGTTGTCATTATTTTCAGTGACTGACTGCATCGAGTCTTACTTCTCTTCCATGCTTCTTCTATGGTGTTCTACATCATCTTATAGTTGAACCCCAAATCTAAAGGATTGAAATCAAGGGACTATAGACTATTGACTAAAATAATTTGGGGTGCCCCATAAGTTTCTTCCTCTTTTTGATGCAATCAAACTGTAAGAGTTTTAGTTCGACAATTCTAGTCGTTATGGCGGCTTTGAATTTATTGAGTTGATTGCATCGATTTGCAGAATTGATCGTTTCACCTCACGGAAGGAGCTCGCAGAACATACAAAAGAACTTTCTTTAAATGAAGCCGTGATTTCGCAACAGTTGAAGGTCGAGTTTCCTTAGGTGCAGAGTGCAAAAGAAGAAAGAAGCAAAGGAAACAGAACCAAAATAGGATACCATAAACTGTCTATAAACGAGAAGGAATGGAAATGCAATTTTCTCGAAAACGATTTCAAGGAAAAGGAGAGACCAAAAAGCTAGCAGTAAAGCGTAAAGAAAACGGACACGATAGATAATATGAAGGAAGGCACTAAGAACAGGGATAAGATAAGATAAGATACGAAGAAATCGGAAAGAAAAGGGAAACAAAAGCAAGACAAGGATGGATTGGAGAGAATATACACTTGGAACGTAAGAGGCATAAAAGGAAAAGAAGAAGAGATTGTAGAAGAAATAATAAAACATGGAATAGAAAAAGAAAGGAAAGGGTATCACGAGAATACGCGAAGGATATTGGCTACTGTGGTCTGGAGTGGACGTAAAAGCAAGAGCAAAGGAAGGAGTAGGACCGAAAGATTTCTGACAGTAAGAATCAAGCTTTTAAATGAGGAATCGTGGAAATAGATGAAGCAGAAAATAATATACTGATCATGGGGGACTGGAAAGGAAGAGTGGGAGATCAGAACAGAGGATTAGAAAACATATTAGGAAGAGAAGGAGAAAAATGAGGAATAAAAACGAAGAAAAAATCATCGAATCATGTATGGAAAACGACTTAGTGATAATAAATACAAAATTACCCGAGACGATAGCAGAAATGAAAGATCAATAATTGACTACTTCTTGATAAGCAGATAGAAATTTAAACTAATAAAAGATGTTAGAGTTTACAGGCAAGCAGAAATAGGAAGTGACCACTTTTAGCTAAGAATGGATATAAGAAAAGAAAAAAAACCATAAAAAGGTCAAAAGAAGAATACAAACAAGAGAAAATATAAGAAGCCACAGACTCAGAGAAGGAAATACCAAGAAAGACTAAACACTAAGCTAAAAGAAAATGAACAAGAAATACCATTAGAGGAAAAATGGGGAAGAATTAAGAAAATAATTTTGGAAACTGCAAAAGAATGCTGTGGCACAACAAGACTAGTCAATACAAACATGAAAGAAGCATAGAAGAAATACTTAGGCACTAAAAATGCAACAGATTACAGCATATATAAGCAAAAGAGAACTGAAGTCAAAAAAGGAGTAGGATTAAGTACAAATTGAGAATAAATGCCGTAGATATGAGATTTCTGCGAGAGATACAGAGTAAAAATAGGAGAGACAGAATAAGAATTGATAGGGGAAGGTCAACTAAGATGGATAGGGCATGTGCATCGAATCAAAGACAACAGAATGACAAAAAGAATTATGGAAACAAAAGCTCAAGGAAGAAATCCGAGAGGAAGGAGAGAGGGAGTAAGAGAGGAAGCAGAGAAAAAGGGGCATCGCCTAGAAGGACATAAGAAAACTTGCGAAAGATAGATCTAAATGGAGAGAAATATGTATGTACAAATAAGCAACTCCTAGGTAAAGGCCTAGGACAGTAGAAGGCAAACGATTAAGAAGAAGAGGAAACATGGTTGTTTTGGAATTTGCTTGTGGTGATCAATCAAAACCAGAAGTTGCTTCGGAATCCAGACCTTATAGATCAGCAATCTTCTAGTTTAGACAATATTGTAGTCGTGATAACAAAATACCAGAACCTTTTCCCTTTAAAATATGGATTGACAAGCGAGGAAGGACTTGTCGTGCACTTCGATTGAAGCTTCCTTTAAAAATAAAATTCAAAATTTAAATTGAATATCTTGGAAAGTGAAATCACACTACTTTTAAACCCACTTTGGTACCCCGCCAATATACATGGAACTGTTGAAATTTAATGTACGCGCGCCGTACATATCTCAGTAATATTTGTGATAATACAGTTGGTAATCGATCGGGGGTGGGGCTGGCGCCTCGACGCTGGCTCAGTGATACCGGAGCTGCGACGGCACGTGGACGTCATCGCGCGCGCCTTACTCGCGTCTCAGGAGGAAAACATTGCCACAAACACTTAAGATAAATAGGCCAGATCGGACGGCGGTCATAAAACGCGTCGCTAAAATCGAAAGCTTCCCATTTCACTCTACACGTTTCGTTTTCAAAATTTAATGATGGGTGTTTAAATTCGAACGGTGAAAACTGACGAAACGAAGATAGAGACTCTGATTGGTAGTAATTGTTGCATGTATCATCTGTTGCGGAGTCGAACACGTTCTAATATTTACTATCGCGGTTAGCCAGGGATACAAGAAACAAAAAAAAACACAAGAGAAATTTACGCATGTGGAAGCTGTCAACGTAGTGATGTTTTTGCTTGATAGATGTTGATTGTGATTTTTAAAATGGTTCTTGGTGTTCCTCGTCGGTTTACGAATAAGGTAGATAAGAATGTTTTAGGGTAATGTTTCTGTTTTGTTTTAGGTTATGTTTTGTTTTGCACCTTTCGGACAAACTATAGTTTGTACCTAGATTTTGTTTTAATTAATATATTTTGTTGTTAACATTAGTTGCCACTTTTATTATATTATTTGTGTCATTATTGCTATTTGCTCTAAATGAAACAAAAACAAAAAATCTGCTTTTAAAATAAAAAAATAAATTTGATAAAAAAATATTTTCAAACCGATAATTAGTTATCTGGAAATTTTTTGTCTTACTTCTTGGTCTGGTAGTTTCTCCTTTATTCTGTGGATTATTCCATGGTGTTTGCAAGAGTTCCAATTCAATCATTTCTACAAAATGTAGTGATCTTTATCTTATAATAATTATTTAAGAGACAATGCATAAACTCCTCAATCCTACTACTAAGTATTCTAGGAGATATTAAGTCCAAATGGTGCTCTCATAATAAGTAAAGGAAGGTGAAGGTCTTCGTGAAATTCTTCAGTATCTCGTAAAGGATATTTTGAAAACGTTAATTTTTTTTATGGTCTTCTTGGTTTGATATTTTCATCTTCTTAAACCATTGTTACCAGGAATAATTTGATCCAATACTAAACTAAGAATCGAAAGAGAGATTCTCCAGTTTCCACCCTCTTAATTTTTTTTACCAACCCCCTTTCATGGGGCCAACAACACCCACATCAAGATGGATGATGTTAAACAAAAGTCTAAGTAAACTGCTCTTCCAATACATCAGTATTAAACTGTCAGTTCTGTTGAAACGTCTTCCGGGCAGATCATTTTCAACCCATCCCATTATAAAATTGAAATATTATTGAACACATTTTCTTAACATCTGAAGTGATACAGACTTGTCTGTAAAAGACTAAAACTATTGTCTTGACTTTTTTCTTAAAATGTCCCTCAAAACGTTTATAAAAAGTTTTTGATCATACGCCATATTTAAAAAAAAATGGTGAAATTATAAAATCATGATATGTGTCTCAAAAAAAGGCAAAAACAATGAAATATTTGAATCGAATTTTTGTCACAAATTGTCTCAGAAAATTTGAAAAATATGGAAAATATTTTTTTGATTCTTGGTCATGAACTGTACCCCAAAGAAATGGTAAAATACTAAAAATATTTTCTTTGTTTGTGGTCACAAACTGTCTCTCAAAAAATTTGCGAAAATGTGTAGGACTATGGACTTAGTTCCTATTTGAAATAACCAAACTCCTTTGTTAGCAGATAATATAAATTTTTAGTTTTTTTTGCGAAAGCATTTCTGGCAAGATTTCTCAAAGCTAACTAACTATTTTTAATACATCAGAAAATTTTCGAGGAAATGTCAATTGGATGATAAAAAATGTAAATTTTAATTCTCAGGTAAATGCTCCAGTAGATGACACTATATAAGGTTGAAATTTAACTAAAAAATTTTTGTTATGGCTAAACCAACCGAGAGAAAAAAATAAAATATGGCAAGTGGTTGCGTATACATTCAACTGTTAAATGCATTAGATACCATTGGTTAATTGAGTTTTTCACTTTTTTCAAGTCACATAATGACCCTTCCTTGACATGTCAAATGTTCCATTAGTTGACAGTATTTAAAGAGAGGAAAAAAATAGTAATAACAGGAAAAAATGGTTTATTAAACAAAACCATACATTAGATTTGAAAACTCGTAAGATGATAAACTAAAATTGTTATTTTTCATGAAGACTTATTATAGAATTTTTGAATACATATCTTAATCGAGTTCACCAATGGAAACAACTTTGGGGTTTTCTAATATACCAAGCATCTGACAAAAAGAAATAGTTGAAATATCCTTTTGCCTCCTACAAAATTAACCAACACAAAATTACCATTTTTTAGTTGGTTAATGTGTTTTGGAGGCTCTATTCTTTCAATCTTTTCTTCTTTTTTTCCTCCTCGATATTCCAGGCTGAATCATCTAACTCTGCTTAACTAAATCCGCTCAGAATTGTACTCACTACCTGGCTTAGTTCAAACTTTCGTAAATCTATGGTTGTGGAAATCTCGATACTTTTTGTGAGTTGTATTTCTGTGTTATATATGTTAAATGGTTCTTTGGACAGGCAAAAAGAAATTCCTCCTTCTATAAGTGCTCTAATCTCTCTGATCCAAGTGAGATTTATTGGATTTGGATCCAGCTTATTTTTGATCAAACCATTCATGAGATACAAAATCTTAAGTTACCATTAAAAGAAATGAACTTACTTCAGTTCAAACTTGAACCTGTGAACTGATGAAAACCTGATAACTAAATGTAAGTGGTTGTCTATGTCACAAGGGAAGTGGGCTCCAATATCATCATTTTTTCACATTTTGAACATTAACTTTTTGTTTCAACTTTAAATTAAGTGGACGTCAATACTTTATCCATTTTTGTGTAATTAGCATTAATTTCAGATATTTTTTGTAGCTCTATCTAAAATGAAAAATGTTAGATGGAAATGTTTTGTTCATATATATATTCTCTTCTTTTGCTCTAAATTGCATAATCAGATAATCTTTTGTCAGTTCGCAAGATCAACTAAAACCCTACAATTTCTTCAAGGTTGTAAGGTCTTATAATAGTTAATCATATCGTGCCATGCATCTGTTTAATTTTTTTTTAAATCTGATTAGGAAGGACAGTTTTATAACCTGAACTGCAATTTACTAGCTTAATTGCACTAAATTTGATTCTGCAACTAACCACACCCTTTCTGAACTGAGATTTGCTACAATTTATTTAATTTGTCTTTGTTTATTGTGTCCAAAACACTATTGGAATCAAGTTTTTGGTTGTCTCCCTTTTGTTTGCCCAAAAAAAACATAAAACTAACTAACTTTCATTAGATACTGTGGAAATTTTGCTTCTAATTAGTCCTTTTCTAAGTTATTGTTGTTGTAAGTTGTATCTGGACCAACTGCTGAACATACTTGACATTTTTGAACTAGATTTTCAGTTCAAAAAAAGGAGTAAAAGAGTAAACATATTTTTTTTTATTTTTAATCATGTATTCCTCAAAAAATTGTGAGTGAAAACGTTTTTCCTTTGATTTTTCTTTATCAACTGTCTCTGAACAAATTTGTAATACAGTCTAAATATTTTTTTGGTTTTAAAGTATCTTAACAAATTTGTGGCCATAAGCTGCCTCAAAATACTTGTCTGAGTGGAAAATTTGTGAAGATGTGTGTTAAAAAACTTTTGTAAAAGGTTTAGATCATACGCCATATTAAAAAAAGTTGTGAAATTATAAACAAATTTTTGTTAGATTTTTGATCATGAGTTGAAATGTCGAAAACAATGAAATATTTGAAAATATTTTTTGATTCTTGATCATGAATTGTGCCCCAAAGAAATGGTAAAAGATTAAAAATATCTTCTTCATTTTTGATCATAAATTGTTTCTTAAAAAATTTGCAAAAATGTGTAGAAGTATGGACTTAGTTCCTGTTTCAAATTACCACACTCCTTTTTACATAATTCAGCAGACTTTGTTAGCAAATATTATAAACTTTCTGTAGGAACAAACTACATTTATGAAGATGCAATAGAAATTGTGCCAAAGTATCATGGCAAGATTTCCAAAACAAAAAAATGTATAAATCTAACTAACTTTCATTAGATACTATTGGAAATTTTGCTTCTAATTGGTCCTTTCTTAAGATATTAACATTGCTTTGGTAGTATCTGGATCAATGACCATATAACCATATGGTTTTTTAATTCTTAGTCATGAACTGTTCTCCAATGAAATGGTACCTAAAAGAGTAAAAATATCTTCTTCATTTTTGGTCACAAACTTTCTTTCAAAAAATTTGCAAAAATGTGTAGAAGTATGAACTTAGTTCCTGTTTCAAATTACCAAACTCCTTTTTACATAACTCAGCAGACTTTTTTAGCAAATATTATAAACTTTCTATAGGACACAAGCATGGCAAGATTTCAAAAAAAAAATGTTTAAAACTAACTAGCTTTCATTAGATACTATGGAAATTTACTTCTAATTGGTCCTTTCCTAAGATATTAACATTGCTTTGGTAGTATCTTTGAATAAATTTTTAATTTTAGTTAGTCTTAATATTTTTTTTGGTTTTAAAATGTCTTAATAAATTGAATAAATTTGTTATCATAAGCTCTCTCAAAATACTTGTGTGAGTGGAAAATTTGTGAAAATGTGTGTTAAAAAATCTGTAATAGACTAAAACTATTATCTTGAATTTTTTTCGTAAAATGTCCCTCAAAACGTTTATAAAAAGTTTTTGATCATACGCCATATTAAAAAAAAATGGTGAAATTATAAAATCATGATATGTGTCTCAAAAAAAGGCAAAAATAATGAAATATTTGAATCGAATTTTTGTCATAAATTGTCTCAGAAAATTTGAAAAATATGGAAAATATTTTTTTTGATTCTTGGTCATGAACTGTACCCCAAAGAAATGGTAAAATACTAAAAATATTTTCTTTGTTTGTGGTCACAAACTGTCTCTCAGAAAATTTGCGAAAATGTGTAGAAGTATGGACTTAGTTCCTGTTTGAAATGAACAAACTCCTTTATTAGCAAATAATATAAATTTTTAGTTTTTTTTTGCGAAAGCATTTCTGGCAAGATTTCTCAAAGCTAACTAACTATTTTTAACTGACATCAGAAAATTTTCGAGGAAATGTCAATTGAATGATAAAAAATGTAAATTTTAATTCTCATTGGATGCAGAGATAAGATCAGAAATCAGCAATATACATATATATCAATAATAAGATCGTACTATCAGACAATCTACAGTTAGTGAGATTGAGTCTAAATTTAAAGAAACTGGCGATGTTAGAGATGTTCCAAATACGTCTCGTTGCATTAGAAAAAGTGGTAAGAGCAAATCCTCATTACGTCAGTAGACCACAAAATTTAGCTGAACTGTTAGAGATGAAATGCGCATAATTATTCCGGAAACGATTCAAAATGTATAGAAAGAATTTCTAAACAGGTTTAGAGGACTGATTTTATTCCATGCCTTAGGTGCATACTGTACCTTTAAATTATTGATGTTTTTATTATTTTTTTGTAAACTAACGTTCATAATTGTGTGTTTCAAAATTTATATCAACAAGTGTAAAACTACAACATGTAATACTGCTGATATTATAAATAAAAGTATTAACAACAGTGAGCAAACATTTCATTAAACTCGACAAACATCTGAGGTGTCGGAAGTTTCCTCGAAAAGTAAACATCAAACTTGAATATAAGATTAAAATTAATGTTAAAAAACCATATCTAAACCACTATCTACATATACGATGAAATAAATCCTTATCGATAAAACAGGATATCGAAAATAAATATTCATCGTCACACAAAATCTATTTTAAACAAAGGTGATACGACGCATCATCGTTTCAAAGAATCACAATATTTCCATCATTTTGTTTACTAACAACTAACGAGCAATCTAAAACCCGGTAACGATTTATTGAAAACTTTCCAAGATTCGATCTGATTGTCTTGTGTTATATATGTATCTACTCGAAAGGTTTTATGAGAGAGATTACAATGTTCTAAACTGAGAAAGCTGCGATCTTCGTTTATATTTTCAAGTAGTTTCTCGAGCGAAAATATTTGATTTCCTTTGCTTTTATAATGCGGTACTTAATACTCTTTGTTACGAAATTAAAATGAACTGATATTGGATATTCTTGGAGAGTTGAGTTTATAGTAGACAATGAATGCATTTTTTTTTAATTGGAAGCGGAATCAAGTCGAAAATAATTAAGTTTACGATGTCTGTAGAATGTTAGCTCTACTTGAATTGTATTTTATCATATTAATTTAAATCTACCCCTGTTTCCATGTTGGGAAACGTGGTGTATAAAGAACAACATACATGCTGTCAAAAGTTAATTTGATCAAATGAAAAAGAATTGCTTTGAGTCCCATTTCTCCCTTTAACAACCAAATGGGGGAAATGTTATTTCCTTTTTTATACTGTTTAAAAATAATCTACCAGATAAATAAATGTCAAAATTATATTATATTAAATAAATTAAAGGGTTTAAATTTTAAATTAAGGGCGACCGTTTAGTTATTGGAAGACTAATCTATTTCCGAATTTATCAAGTCGATTCAGAGATATTAGAGGATTTAAACAGGCTTGAATTTCCATCCATTAATCACGCTGAACGTGCTACTTATTTTAATTAATTGCTTTTAAAAATATTATTATAGGGTTAGTTAGATTTATTGCGGTTAGATCAAATTAATTTAATAAGTTGTCAGATCCAATGAGACTGGTCTAAAAAAATATAAAGCGTTTATCATTTTTTATTCTTGTTTATTTCCATTTCTATTCTTAAAAAAAAAAAAACATCGAGCTTATCATATAAATATCTGTTATCATTAACTTCAACAAACACTTTATACAATTCCCTCGATAATGAAACCGCAATAATGAGGTAATGATGTGCAAATCCTAATATATTATACCAACGAAATAACAGCCTATACAATAAATATTAGAATCCATCACTGTAAATGCAACAATTAGAATCAGATTAGATAAATTCTAACCGTCAATAACACATAATTTTTCATCGGCTTCCATGCTGAAATTCAGAATGATACAAAGCAAACGTTTAGCTACAAAGCACGTCTATGTTATCTAACGACTAATTAGTACCCGCTTTGATTGTTGTAGTACCGCTAGAAGATGTGAGCAAGTTTAGATTTTAAAAGTTCCACTGCATCGTCGAGAAACGTAATTCGTTCAAATCCTTTTAAGTGTACTTCAAAGACTAGTTGTTAGTCAATAAATTTCGTTTACTTCAAGCGTATACTATGTCTCTATTTTCATGAAAAACGTTTTGTCTGTCATAAACAAGTCATTACGTAATAGCTTTGAAAGCCTCTTTTTTTCTCTTCTTAATAGTCGGTTCGTGAATGTTAAACCTCTTAATAGCAGCTTCTATAATTTTTTTGTTGATTATGTATAAAATCTAATGCAAGCTGTATTGTAGCTTCTCGTCATGCTACTTCAAAATTCTTCGATGAACCCTTTCTTAATCTCAACGTACGATAGGACAGCTCCAATCTCTCTTGTAGTTTGCTGCATCATAGTAGGTACTTCTTTCTGACCTTAAGTGTAATTGTTGAAATTTTATTTTACTTAATTTTGGCACCTTTTTTTCTTCTCAAGAATTTCTTCATCTCCGATTGCTTTATAATATAAGAAAAGGAAAAAAAACTGAGGCATATACAGGGGGTGATATTTTGGAAATATTTCTAGATATACAGGATGAACTTATTATGTTATAAATACGAGGTCTGATGTCTACGCCAGATTATTTTGATCAAAGGCTAACGTCGAAATATTTCGTGGCATGAGGAAAGTGTGCGCCAAATTGGTTCCCAGATTGCTGACTTCCAACCAAAAGGAAACTCGAGTACGCATTGACAGGACTGGCTCGACAACTGAAGAATGTTCGATCGTGTGATTACTGGTGATGAGAGTTGCATATTCCCATACGATCCAGAAGAAGAAGAAGGTCATGATTATCACATTTTTTGACTTCAAAGGCATCATTTTGAAACATTGGATGCCCAAGGGGCAAACTGCTGCCTACTAGGTTGAGGTCCTGAAGTGAGTTGTGGGCCAACAAGAATTGGTTACTGCATCACGACAATGCGCCAGCTCATTCAGCCATCTTTACTCGCGAATTTTTAGCATCCACAGAGACTCTTGTGCTGATATACCCATCTTACAGCCCAGATTTAGCTCCATGTAATTTTTTCTTCATCCTTCAAACGAAGGAGGTGCTCAAGAGGACTCCTTTTGCTACTGAAATGGTCATAAAACAGGCATGTACAGCGGTCGTGCACACTCTTGATGAACAAGCTTTGCAAAATTATTTCCAGTCGTGGAAATCACGATTTGAAATGAAAGCTTTTAAAACCAATTTTCCGGATACTTAATTGTTAGTACTATGACAATTAACTGCACAGCAGATGAACCATCACAATTATTGCAGTTTATTAAAGCTCTTAGATTGAATAGAGAGCTTTTCTTAGGCTAAAGAAGTTACCATGAAAAAATGGTGGTTATCATTGCTGCAAATGCAAGCATTTTTTCAAAACTCAAGGTTGCCTACCACCAACCACTACCTAACTGACGCAGTCTCTATATGTTTCCGCTTTTCCGATCCATTAAACTGGCATGGATAAAAGTCTTAAGTGATTGGAAAGCAACTTCTTTTGTTCTTTCAAAGCAGTATTTTCCTGCATTCATGAAACATATTTTCGAGAACCCATAGTCCTATTTAGAACAAACAACTCTTGAAAGTGGTTTACGATGGAATTTATCTCTGTGAGGGCAGCCTTTGATTGAAAGGATAACCTACAAAAAAGTTGAGCCATGACCTCTCATCTTAGTTTTAGAAAAACGTTGTAAAAGTGTTAATAACGTTATAATTTAATTCGACAAACTTACATCAGTGACGAAGAAAGATGAACCACAGCCTGGTATGTCTGCTTAAAACGTCACAAACTGATAGATCATTTATGAAGCATAATTGAAAGGTTTGATGAAAGCGAAGATTTCGACGATGCACCGACGAAGTCTTTAAATAATAGAAGGTAGCTTGTTAATAGAGATGTCCTTTTTTAGACAGGGGGTTGGCTCTATGAATACCCCTTTCGTCTACCGCCCCCTTATCATATTAACCCATTAAGTGCCAAATTTTTTATTTCGAAATTTTTATTATATTTGAGCAGTCACATGTTTATTAAATAAATTCAATTTCAGGTAAACGTTCATAAGATTTATAATAATAACAAATTATTATTTTTGATAATGATGATCGTTACATTCGGGACATTGCTTCCTGACATTGGTTTTACATAGAGCACACTTTCTTTGCTTCCCCTCCGAAGTTCTTTCTAATAAGTGTTTATCACCAGTGCTGGTTCTTCATCGAAAAGCATTTCGAATATTTCTACCGGGGTCTTGTCTCTTAAAATACCTTTCAATTTTTGCTTTCTTGCATCCCAGTCAATAACATCATTTTGGTTTTCCCATTATGAAACACTACTCATCTTTTTTCCTCTTTTTGTGTCTGCTCTGATGAGGTTGAAGAACCAACCGCAGAAATCGAAGATTTTTCTAGATGTGAATCTACTGGGTCATGAGAATGAATTTCAATTCTACCAGGAACGTCTATTGGATGTGTCTTCCAAAGCATCTTCATCAAAATCTTCTTCATCGCTTACGACATCTACCCTATCTGGTGGTAATTCAACAATGCCTGTGTGTAGTTCAGAAAGAAAATTTGGATCATCCCAGAGTTCTTGGAGTTCTCTAAGAGAGAGAGAGAGTCGCATGAGCAATCCCCAAATGGGGATCATAGTACTTAATGGGTTAAGGAGTATCAGAGCTGGCTGGTGAAACGTTTTTCCATTTTTGCCTAGGGAAAAAGTTCGTTTTGCTTTTTTCTTTCAAATAATTTGGTACCCTCTTTTAGCTTTGGACAACTTTGCTAACTGACCATTCTTCCTCGTTTGACTCATGCAAAACTTTATTCAAATTGGGATTAAATGTGTTTATTGAAGAGACTTAACACTAGTTACCCTAAATGCAAGCAATTTTAAACAATTCTTGCTGCAAATGAAAACCTTCTAATTGGTCTAATCCCAAATCTTTGAAGCATTATTTCTTCATAAATATTGAAAACCAGGCATTTTACTAATGGCCCAGAATTCTGAATGATGGAACCTTAAAATGGTAAACATATCCTGTGACAAAGTTATTGAAATTCTCGTTTTAAAGGTTTGTTGCTATTGGGCGACACATCCCAACGTTTTATAATCTTCAAAACTTTTTTCAACATATGAGATTATAATATATAAAGTGAGCTAAAAAGAGTGAAAAGAAGTTGAATTTCCTGCCAAATTTTTGATAGTGTAAATGGCCAACCTATTGTGAACTACAATTCTAAAAGTACTTTTTTAGTGTGTGGTTGGTGCTTAGTTGCTGCTGATAGCCAGACAACTCTTGCGGTGTAGTTCTTTGCTCCCAACAGCGAATGGTAAGTCGATCCGGATTTCAACACTCTGAAAAAATGTCACCGTCCCCTTCAAAGAATTGAAACCCGACTCTTATCGTCCCACCACAACGATAGTCAGCCGCCTAACCACTGCGACTATCGACCCGTTATTAATACAATATTTAACGTGCAAATAAATTTATACTTACCACGTTTAACAAAACATCCTTGCTTTCAATCGTTTTAGCTCACTCCATCCTATTAATTAAAGTAAATAAAACTCAAAGCACCCTATTTATTTAAAACAAACCTTCTCTTCAGATAAAATATTCAATACCCAGCTCTAACGAAACCTAATTTGGAACCATTCCCTCCTCCACACACGGTAACTGTTTCAAGACGAAATAACCTGGAGAAGCTATCGTGACTATGCATACATTTACTCTAGTAGGAAAACGAATATGTAAATCTCCCGGATACCTACATACATACACTAACGCTCATAAGTTTTTTTTTAACATAAAATATTAAATTCTCATTCAATTTAGTCGGAGTATCAGTCTCATCTAGTGAAACATAAATTCAAAAGGATTTATGACCAATTTAGTTATGAAACGATGAGAAAAGCCTTCGCGATGAAAGCGTATCATCTCATTAAAAGGGCTGAATCGAAAAGGACATAGAAACGTGTTCATTAGGAACTCATTACGGTTTGTAGAAATACAAGATGATTATTTATCACTCCGGGTTAAGATAAGGCGACAGATTTTCGCCGGAGACAATTAGATGATTATCCTTTCTTCGAACTGTAGGTAATTCATTATTTAATTTGTTCCCTTTTCTCTAATACACCTTCATCTATGAGTAAGGTTTCTATCACGTGGTGAACCCGGAAAAAGGTAGCTTCCAAGCTAAATACCGTACGAGAAATTATTTCCGGTTATTTTAGAAAATGTAGATTCGTTACTTGATTTTAAAGGAAGCCTATTATTTGCTCCGTTAATTCCATTTATGCATTAAAACGAGTTCGAGTTGCGATAGAGTTTTAAACAGTTGAATTGAATATAGTTGAACAGGACAGTGTCAGAATAACTCTTCATCTCGTGTAATTTGTTTTCTAACTTCGCAAATTTGATTAAAGGGAACTTCATAAATGGGCCATTAAAAATCGCTTTTAATTAACCTTCTTCGAATAAACTCCCTTTCAATATTCTGGGTGAGAGAATATAAGGCAAAAATGTTGATTTGTTTAAATGTTTTGCAAATCTCGAGCATATATAAAGAGTGTTTCAAGAATATAAAAAAATAAGGCATGGCTAGGACGAAAGCTCCAATACCGCATAGGAGAACTTTGACCCCGCTTTTCGTAGGTAAACGGCACCAAACCCTGCAACTATTTTTTATGCGATAGCAAATTTTCTCAACTTTCAGAATATATATAGGTTATATTTACAAAAGTGGTTAGTTCACCTCGAAAAATGAGAAAAACTCAAACACTGCAACGCTCCAAGGTTGGCATCGAATCTTGTACAGTTTTGGTTTTTTGAAATTTTTAGTTACAAGGAGAAACATTTCTGAATACAACCTATATATATTCTGAAAGCTGAGAAAAATTGCTATTAGATAAAGAAAAAGTCGCGCGATTTGGGGCCATTTACCTACGAAAATCGGGGATCAAAGTGCTCCTATGCGGAATTGGAGTGTTCGTCCTAGGTACTATTTCTATAATTTTTGGCCAAACAAAGCCCTTTAGCCCAAATCTAACACGTGTTTCGTATTTAGCATGATCAATTACATATATATCCAAAATTTTAACGAAATCGAACGCCCTTCGAAAATTGTCAAAAATTCCAATTTTTTTCCCTCTGCGATTTTGAAGAAAATCTCGACCTCTTCGATTTCTCTGAAATTTTGAATACATATGTAATTGATCATGCTGAATACGATAACAGTGTCAGATTTGGGCTAAAGGGTTTTGTTTGATCAAAAAATCTAAAAATAGCAGCTAGGACGAAAGCTCCAATTCCGCACGGGAAATCTTTGGACTCCGGTTTTTGTAGGTAAACGGCGCCAAACCCCACAACTATTTCCTTATGTGATAGCAAATTTTCTCAGCTTTCAGAATATATATAGGTTGTATTTGCAAAAGTGGCTATTTCACCTCCAAAAACGAGAAAAACTCGAAGGCTGCAACGCTGCAAGGTTGGCATCGAATCTTGCACCGTTTTGGTTTTTTCAAATTTTCGATCACAAGGAGAAACATTTCTAAATACAACCTATACATATTCTGAAAGCTGAGAAAAATTTGCTATCGGATATTGTTTCATGCATATCCCTATTATGTATTTATATAATTTAATTAGACTACCAAGTCTTACTATATAATTTCCTAATGTGCATGTTAAGAGCTAATTGGATATTTTCCAAATATTTACAACAGAACACGCCTAACATTTATACTTATCGAGCGTACATATATACATTTTTCGACGGTATTTTCGCCTCGTTGCTCTGCTTTTTTTTCCGACAAAATACACGGAATAAAAAATTAATCCAAATTATCGATTAGCTGTGTATCCCTTTTAAAACCTGAACCTGGTTCAGTTCCGAGTTGACATTGAATAATATTCCCTATGTATGTACTAACGACGAACGAATCGAGTGCAGGAAAGTACTCTGAAGAGCGATTCTCGCCCGAAAATTTAATCTGTTAATGTATTTTTATTTACACATGTGACTATTTTCTCGTGACACTGATGTTTGCGTTCAATGGTTCCATTGAAAGAATACGGAAATTGCGGTTGTTTCTCCGACATTTCCTAAAATGATTACACCAGGAACCATTTATCACTGCGATTGCACTAATAGGTATGTATGACTAATGTAAAACTTGTATTATTAATATGAGCGTACAGCTTGTCACCGAAATAATGTCATATTCTACAAGTGGATATATCAAATTTGGATTTTTTCGGAATGGTTGACAAAGCAGAAGAATTATGTCATGAATCCACCAATTGATTTCTGCTTTGCATTTATTAGACTCGAATGCTATTGATTAATTGATTGATGCTGTTAATGTTTCTGGTAAATTGAACCTAATAACCTGCCCCTAAACTGTCCAAAAGTTGAAATTAATGAAAAACGTATCTGGCGTCTAGATTCCATAATGACAAGAGGAATTTTGTTCCAAGTTCCTACATTCCTAACAAGTTTTTTGAAAGAATTTCCACATTTCATAAAAATTAGCTTTTTAAATATTTCTAAATTTGCATTATCTTTTAAATTTCTGGATTCGTAGGTTTGTAAAAAAATCTAAATTTCTAGATAGTAGTTTCTTTGGTACTTTCCTGGTTAACACCTTAAATAAACGTCAACGTTTTTTTCAATCTCAGTAGGTGTAAGAACTAATAAATTTCTGAAAATTTCTAGTTCATGAAATTTTTAAAATATCAATTTTTAGATTTTTAATCACCTGCAAACCTCCAAACATTATCTTTAAAAATTTCAAATTTAACAGATTTTAGACTTCGAAAAAACAACTACTTTTTAAGTTTTAAAATATTTCTAAACTTCAGTAGTTCCTAAACGTTCTGAACTTCAAAAAATTTGTTTCCTAAAAACGTTTCTAAATAGCTCTTAATTTCTAAATTTCTATTTCATAAAATTTCAAAGTATTTAGGAATCCCAAAATTGTTAAAAGTTTGTAAAAATTAATTAATGATTAAGGATTTTCAAAAATCTGAAAAACATTTTTTAAATAAAATGTCAAAGTCTAATTAAATATCTAAAAAAATATTAATCTAACTTCTGAAGTTCTAAATATCTAAAAGTAACTACATTTCCAAATAATTCTCTCTTTTGTAAGGAGCCTTTTACTTTCATTAACAAAAGAATTTCAAGATTGTTAAAGAGTTAAAAGAATATCGATGTGTTTTTTTGACACTTCTAAATATCCAAAAATTTATCAATTTCTAAAAATTTATTTCCTAAAAACGTCGAAATTATGATTTGGAATAATTTCAAAATTCCTATAAATGTCTACGTTCCTAAAAATTTCTATTTCATAAAATTTCAAAGTGTTTGAAAATGATTTATTATTATTTATTATTATAAATTATTTTATATATAATTTCTACTAACTTCAAGATTTTCAGATGTAGTTTCAAAATATTTCTAGACTTCTTAAAAGTATCTAAAAATTTCTGCAAATTTATTTCCTAAATACTAAATTTGGAAAAATGTCTAAATTCCAAAACTTGTCTTCATTTCTAAAAAAAAATGTTTCTAGATTTCTATTATCTTTTGAAAACAAAAACGACTAATTTAAACTTAGAAATCAAGAAAACTTCAACATTTTTGGATTTTTCATGTTCTTAAAGCTTTTAAAAATTCAGAAAACATTAAGAGTCCCATTGTTGAAAATTTCTAAAAATTAATTAATAAACATGTCTGAATTTTTAAGCCTGAAACTTTTTTTTCCAGAAAAAAATGAAAATATAACTGATTAAAAAAAATTCTAAGAACTTCTAAAGTTCTAAATATGTAAAAGTAGCTACATTTCCAAAAAATTTCAAGATTGTTAAAGAGTTAAAAGAATATCGAAATGTTTTTTGGCACTTCTAAATATCCAAAAATATATCAATTTCTAAAAATTTATTTCCTAAAAACGTCATCAAAGTATTTGAAAATAATGAAGAATTCCAAAATTCCAAATTTCAGGATTTGTAAGAATTTAAAAATTCTGAAGATTGGAATTATTGTATATATAATTTCTACTCACTTCAAGGCTTTCAAATGTAGTTTTAAAATATTTCTAGACTTCTTAAAAGTATCTAAAAATGTCTACAAATTTATTTCCTAAATACTAAATTTGGAAAAATGTCTAAATTCCAAAAATTGCTTTCACTTCTAGAAAAAAAAATTTCTAGATTTGTATAAATTTTGAAAAAAAAAACAGCTAAATTTAAACTTAGAAGTCAAGAAAATTTCAACATTTTTGGATTTTTCATGTTCTTAAAGCTTTTAAAAATTCAGAAAACATTAAGAGTCCCATTGTTGAAAATTTCTAAAAATTAATTAATAAACATGTCTGAATTTTTAAGCCTGAAACTTTTTTTTTCCAGAAAAAAATGAAAATATAACTGATTTAAAAAAAATTCTAAGAACTTCTAAAGTTCTAAATATGTAAAAGTAGCTACATTTCATTAAAAAAATTTCAAGATTGTTAAAGAGTTAAAAGAATATCGAAATGTTTTTTGGCACTTCTAAATATACAAAAATATATCAATTTCTAAAAATTTATTTCCTAAAAACGTCATCAAAGTGTTTGAAAATAATGAAGAATTCCAAAATTCCAAATTTCAGGATTTGTAAGAATTTAAAAATTCTGAAGATTGGAATTATTGTATATATAATTTCTACTCACTTCAAGGCTTTCAAATGTAGTTTTAAAATATTTCTAGACTTCTTAAAAGTATCTAAAAATGTCTACAAATTTATTTCCTAAATACTAAATTTGGAAAAATGTCTAAATTCCAAAAATTGCTTTCACTTCTAGAAAAAAAAATTTCTAGATTTGTATAAATTTTGAAAAAAAAAACAGCTAAATTTAAACTTAGAAGTCAAGAAAATTTCAACATTTTTGGATTTTTCATGTTCTTAAAGCTTTTAAAAATTCAGAAAACATTAAGAGTCCCATTGTTGAAAATTTCTAAAAATTAATTAATAAACATGTCTGAATTTTTAAGCCTGAAACTTTTTTTTCCAGAAAAAAATGAAAATATAACTGATTTAAAAAAATTCTAAGAACTTCTAAAGTTCTAAATATGTAAAAGTAGCTACATTTCCAAAAAATTTCAAGATTGTTAAAGAGTTAAAAGAATATCGAAATGTTTTTTGGCACTTCTAAATATACAAAAATATATCAATTTCTAAAAATTTATTTCCTAAAAACGTCATCAAAGTGTTTGAAAATAATGAAGAATTCCAAAATTCCAAATTTCAGGATTTGTAAGAATTTAAAAATTCTGAAGATTGGAATTATTGTATATATAATTTCTACTCACTTCAAGGCTTTCAAATGTAGTTTTCAAATATTTCTAGACTTCTTAAAAGTATCTAAAAATGTCTACAAATTTATTTCCTAAATACTAAATTTGGAAAAATGTCTAAATTCCAAAAATTGCTTTCACTTCTAGAAAAAAAAATTTCTAGATTTGTATAAATTTTGAAAAAAAAAACAGCTAAATTTAAACTTAGAAGTCAAGAAAATTTCAACATTTTTGGATTTTTCATGTTCTTAAAGCTTTTAAAAATTCAGAAAACATTAAGAGTCCCATTGTTGAAAATTTCTAAAAATTAATTAATAAACATGTCTGAATTTTTAAGCCTGAAACTTTTTTTTCCAGAAAAAAATGAAAATATAACTGATTTAAAAAAATTCTAAGAACTTCTAAAGTTCTAAATATGTAAAAGTAGCTACATTTCCAAAAAATTTCAAGATTGTTAAAGAGTTAAAAGAATATCGAAATGTTTTTTGGCACTTCTAAATATACAAAAATATATCAATTTCTAAAAATTTATTTCCTAAAAACGTCATCAAAGTGTTTGAAAATAATGAAGAATTCCAAAATTCCAAATTTCAGGATTTGTAAGAATTTAAAAATTCTGAAGATTGGAATTATTGTATATATAATTTCTACTCACTTCAAGGCTTTCAAATGTAGTTTTCAAATATTTCTAGACTTCTTAAAAGTATCTAAAAATGTCTACAAATTTATTTCCTAAATATTAAATTTGGAAAAATGTCTAAATTCCAAAAATTGCCTTCACTTCTAGAAAAAAATTTTCTAGATTTGTATAAATTTTGAAAAAAAAAACAGCTAAATTTAAACTTAGAAGTCAAGAAAATTTCAACATTTTTGGATTTTTCATGTTCTTAAAGCTTTTAAAAATTCAGAAAACATTAAGAGTCCATTGTTGAAAATTTCTAAAAATTAATTAATAAACATGTCTGAATTTTTAAGTTGAATTTTTTTTTTCCAGAAAAAATGAAAATATAACTGATTAAAAAAAATTCTAAGAATTTCTAAAGTTCTAAATATGTAAAAGTAGCTACATTTCCAAAAAATTTCAAGATTGTTAAAGAGTTAAAAGAATATCGAAATGTTTTTTGGCACTTCTAAATATCAAAAATATATCAATTTCTAAAAATTTATTTCTAAAAACGTCATCAAAGTGTTTGAAAATAATGAAGAATTCCAAAATTCCAAATTTCAGGATTTGTAAGAATTTAAAAATTCTGAAGATTGGAATTATTGTATATATAATTTCTACTCACTTCAAGGCTTTCAAATGTAGTTTTCAAAATATTTCTAGACTTCTTAAAAGTATCTAAAAATTTCTACAAATTTATTTCCTAAATATTAAATTTGGAAAAATGTCTAAATTCCAAAAATTGCTTTATTTCTAGAAAAAAAAAATTTCTAGATTTGTATAAATTTTGAAAAAAAAAACAGCTAAATTTAAACTTAGAAGTCAAGAAAATTTCAACATTTTTGGATTTTTCATGTTTTAAAGCTTTTAAAAATTCAGAAAACATTAAGAGTCCCATTGTTGAAAATTTCTAAAAATTAATTAATAAACATGTCTGAATTTTTAAGCCTGAAACTTTTTTTTTCCAGAAAAAATGAAAATATAACTGATTAAAAAAATTCTAAGAACTTCTAAAGTTCTAAATATGTAAAAGTAGCTACATTTCCAAAAAATTTCAAGATTGTTAAAGAGTTAAAAGAATATCGAAATGTTTTTTGGCACTTCTAAATATACAAAAATATATCAATTTCTAAAAATTTATTTCCTAAAAACGTCATCAAAGTGTTTGAAAATAATGAAGAATTCCAAAATTCCAAATTTCAGGATTTGTAAGAATTTAAAAATTCTGAAGATTGGAATTATTGTATATATAATTTCTACTCACTTCAAGGCTTTCAAATGTAGTTTTAAAATATTTCTAGACTTCTTAAAAGTATCTAAAAATGTCTACAAATTTATTTCCTAAATACTAAATTTGGAAAAATGTCTAAATTCCAAAAATTGCTTTCACTTCTAGAAAAAAAAATTTCTAGATTTGTATAAATTTTGAAAAAAAAAACAGCTAAATTTAAACTTAGAAGTCAAGAAAATTTCAACATTTTTGGATTTTTCATGTTCTTAAAGCTTTTAAAAATTCAGAAAACATTAAGAGTCCCATTGTTGAAAATTTCTAAAAATTAATTAATAAACATGTCTGAATTTTTAAGCCTGAAACTTTTTTTCCAGAAAAAAATGAAAATATAACTGATTTAAAAAAATTCTAAGAACTTCTAAAGTTCTAAATATGTAAAAGTAGCTACATTTCCAAAAAATTTCAAGATTGTTAAAGAGTTAAAAGAATATCGAAATGTTTTTTGGCACTTCTAAATATACAAAAATATATCAATTTCTAAAAATTTATTTCCTAAAAACGTCATCAAAGTGTTTGAAAATAATGAAGAATTCCAAAATTCCAAATTTCAGGATTTGTAAGAATTTAAAAATTCTGAAGATTGGAATTATTGTATATATAATTTCTACTCACTTCAAGGCTTTCAAATGTAGTTTTCAAATATTTCTAGACTTCTTAAAAGTATCTAAAAATGTCTACAAATTTATTTCCTAAATACTAAATTTGGAAAAATGTCTAAATTCCAAAAATTGCTTTCACTTCTAGAAAAAAAAATTTCTAGATTTGTATAAATTTTGAAAAAAAAACAGCTAAATTTAAACTTAGAAGTCAAGAAAATTTCAACATTTTTGGATTTTTCATGTTCTTAAAGCTTTTAAAAATTCAGAAAACATTAAGAGTCCCATTGTTGAAAATTTCTAAAAATTAATTAATAAACATGTCTGAATTTTTAAGCCTGAAACTTTTTTTCCAGAAAAAAATGAAAATATAACTGATTTAAAAAAATTCTAAGAACTTCTAAAGTTCTAAATATGTAAAAGTAGCTACATTTCCAAAAAATTTCAAGATTGTTAAAGAGTTAAAAGAATATCGAAATGTTTTTTGGCACTTCTAAATATACAAAAATATATCAATTTCTAAAAATTTATTTCCTAAAAACGTCATCAAAGTGTTTGAAAATAATGAAGAATTCCAAAATTCCAAATTTCAGGATTTGTAAGAATTTAAAAATTCTGAAGATTGGAATTATTGTATATATAATTTCTACTCACTTCAAGGCTTTCAAATGTAGTTTTCAAATATTTCTAGACTTCTTAAAAGTATCTAAAAATGTCTACAAATTTATTTCCTAAATATTAAATTTGGAAAAATGTCTAAATTCCAAAAATTGCCTTCACTTCTAGAAAAAACATTTTCTAGATTTGTATAAATTTTGAAAAAAAAACAGCTAAATTTAAACTTAGAAGTCAAGAAAATTTCAACTTTTTTGGATTTTTCATGTTCTTAAAGCTTTTAAAAATTCAGAAAACATTAAGAGTCCCATTGTTGAAAATTTCTAAAAATTAATTAATAAACATATCTGAATTTTTAAGTTTAATTTTTTTTTATATAGAAACAAGTGAAAATATAACTAATTAAAAAAAATTCTAAAAATTTCTGAAGTTCTAAATATGTAAAAGTAACTACATTTCCAAAAAATTTCAAGATTGTTAAAGAGTTAAAAGAATATCGAAATGTTTCTTGACACTTCTAAATATCTAAAAATGTATCAATTTCTAAAAATTTTTTTTCTAAAAACGTCATCAAAGTGTTTGAAAATAATGAAGAATTCCAAATTTCAGGATTTGTAAGAATTTACAAATTCTGAAGATTGGAATTATTTTATATATAATTTCTACTCACTTCAAGGCTTTCAAATGTAGTTTCAAAATATTTCTAGACTTCTTAAAACCATCTAAAAATTTCTACAAATTTATTTCCTAAATATTAAATTTGGAAAAATGTCTAAATTCCAAAAATGCCTTTATTTCTAAAAAAACCTTTCCTAAATTTGTATAAATTTCGAAAAAAAAAGACCAACTAATTTCAACTTAGAAATCAAGAAAATTTCAATATATTTGGATGTTTTCATGTTTATAAAGTTTTTAAAAATTCAGAAAACATTAAGATTTCCATTTCTGAAAATTTCTAAAAATTAATTAATAAGCATGTCTGAATTTTTAAGCCTGAAACTTTTTTTTAATAACGAAAAAAGTAAAAATATAACTAATTAAAGAAAATTCTAAGAACTTCTGATGTCCTATCAATAAGAATCGGATTTCTAAAAATTCTCTCTCTTCCAAAAGGCTTCCACAACCTCGCTTAGTCATATTGGGCCTTGTTTACTGTTATTAATTAATTATGTTATTAAATTTTTCAAAATATTATTTTAAATTTTAAGATTTCTAAGAATTTCAAAATTTCTAAACATTGCTGAATTTTTTAAAACCCTTTTCAAAAAAGTTTTTAGTTTTATAAAAATTCGTTTAGCTATTTCGACCTTGGTCTTATTCTTCGACTTGGATCCCATATTAGCACTTCTTCTACCGTTTGTTGCTTTATCTCTCTTCTTCACTACGTCCCTCATGTCAAAGTTTTTAGAAATACCAAAGAATTTCAAGATTATTAAAAACTTTAGAAATATAAAAATTTGAATTTCCAAAAATTTTCAAATTTCAATTAACCTAGCTTTTTTTCAAAAAAAGTTTCTAAAAATATGAGCTGTTCTTATAATTAAAAAAAGATTCAAAATTTTAAAATTCTCATAAAATTTCTGTTTTTAAAAATGCCGAAAATTAAAAAAATTAAATGATAACTGATAACTCGCCAAATTACAGTTGTCCTTTTAATTTTCAAACAAAACCAATTCGGAACAGGAGACACTAATTTATTGACTCAGTGTACATATAAATATATATATTACGAATACATAAACATTGTATGTTCATATGTATTTTAATCATCATATTATTCCTACTTTTCTACCGCTTATCTTGTAAATATTAAACCAAACAGGAAAATTCACATATCTAAACATACCATACATGCACACATCGAAATCCGTTGTAAACACACGTTTCTATCCGCTAAAAGTTTAATTTACAACTTTCCATATCCGCAAGGCCAAACGTTATTAGAGCGTTGAGCCAGAATTTGATTAAAAGCATTAAATTTCAACACAACATAGAACCGAGTATTATGAACCTCAAAAATAAATATAAAATTTATTAAAAAACATATAATTATGTACATATCATACATACATATATGAAGAGACATTCCCAGCATGAATCATGTAAACTAATGAACACGAAGAGACGTTCCTGTTCAAATTTGATAACGCCCCGTAGGTTGTAAACAAAATTTCCAACGAGATGTGGAAATTATAGTTCTTTATATAGATTATGTCAGGGAAATTTATGATTGCATTAAGCGAGACGAAAACTTTACATCCACAAACTCAAATGTGTATATCTATATTCACGTCTAACGTTCCTTGAGTGCACACCGAGATAGTTAATCATCTCACAAATTTGTAAGAAGGAAACATCCATTTTGTCTTCTGTCGTCTTCGACTACGGCTTTGTTTTAGTTACGTTGCGGGTAATTTATTTATGGTTTCATCGAGCATTTTAATACTTAAATTAATATATATCGGGCGGTCCGATGAGTAGTTTTTTATCGCGTAGTACATTGTTGTTGACAGCTACTGTCAAAATTTTAGCCGAATCGGATTTGAGAAAAATGGAAAAACAGCAATATCGTTCGGTGATTCGATTCTTGATTTTGGACAACAGTAGACTTTACACGACGAACGTGCTTCGAAGAAGGCAAAAACTATCGTATCGGCCGAAAAGGTGATGACAACCGTTTTCTGGGATTCAAAAGGTGTGATCTGCATACATCGACTTCCTGGAGAAGGGCAAAAAAATTCCAGAAAAAACGGTTCCTTTTGGCTCACACCTCCGACATCGCCACGGCCAAATTCGTAGAATTAGGCTTGGAACTGCTGCGCCATCCACCGCATTCTCGGGATTTGGCCTCTTTTTATTTCCAAATTTGAAAAAGTCACTCGCCGGGCAGAAATTTGAGTCAAATGAGGAGGTTAACGCCGACACGGAGGTCTACTTTGCAGACCTCCAGAAAACGTATTTTTTAGACGGGTTAAAGAAGTTGGAGTGTCACTGGGTCAAGTGTATCGAACTGTTAGTATTTATCGGACCGCTCCCGTATATAGGGCGGCAATTTCAAACGAAGGAGGTTAGTAGGACAAATTAACAACATTGTGCAGTTGGTAGTAAGTAGTTAGTTGACTGGATAATAAACAAACGTTAATCCTAACATAACCTAACACCTTGCTGTCAAATAATTAAACGTAGTAACTGTACAGTGTCTTTCGATAAAAAAATTGTCCCAAAGCAGGGATTTTGGTGCCATTGCCAGCCACCTTGAGAGAACGGACCATCGGCAACTGCCAAATTCAGATTTCATAATTCCTACAATCATCGCTTACTAACCTTCCAACTACGTGTTTTTTTATATGAAGAGGCCTGACTGATACCGGATGCAACTGAAGATTGTAAAAAAGTCATCAGGTTGTAAATAGTTTTCCAGAGAATTGCATGTAGATATAAAGAAAACTGATTATAGATTTTGAGACTTTGAAAGTCTCTACAGCCTTGGCCAAAATTATTAACCCACCCACCATTAATTTTTATAACGGCAGCATTACTTTGAAGCTTGCAGCGAACAAGTTTTGCACAATATGTCCGTGGCTATGGTTTACTCCATTCCTGAAGCAGCGCATTTTTAAGGCCTGGTTTGAAGTTTGGATGCAATTTTGTGTTCCCATATTCAGTGCTATACTCTGTCCAATGGGATTCAGGTCTGGGAACTGGACAAGCCAGTCCAACAATACAACGCTGATTTGTGACAAAAATCAGCGTTGGAAATTGGCCCCCATCCAAATTGGTGTCACCGAAAATGAAGACTGTAGCACAAACTCTAATATAGCATCTCCAGACCATTACGCTTTCTCTTCCGTGTTTAACAGTGGGTACTACACAATCGGAGTGGTATTGTTCAATGACTGGACGCCTCACAGTCATGGTGTTCCAAATACCTGTAAAGACATCAAAATCGACGAGTTTAAAAATTGGTTAATAATTTAAAAAACGGTAGAAGCAAGATCAATCACTTGCTCCGTAAAGTGCTGGTATCGTTGAGTCCACTGTATGATATTTCTTTTGTTGTTGTCAACAACCTGTGTAATAGATTTTCCAGCCTTCTGCGATGGAGCTGCTGACTGCTAACTGATGAAGAAGACTCTCAGTATCCGTAAAAGCCCTAAATGAGTACCCAAAGGAAAATATCTGGGGACATGGGCGTAACGAGCCCTAAATGAGGTGGGTACCCAAAGGAAAATAACTTTGACCAAAGCCAAAGATTCCCAGCCACATGGGCGTGAAGGGAGACGAGGCAGCAGATGAGCTGGCCAGACGAGGTACAGCTAACCGTCAAGGCCTTTCATAGGAGAAGGATCAATAGACTTTAAAGGTTCGCATGCCAAATAAAAAGATTCACAAAATAAGTCCAAGGAATGCTTGGATTAAAAAAAAAAACACCATGACAAAGACAAGCAAAGAAGTTAATTAAAAAAGAGAACAGAGGCCTGAGTTCACTGAAGACGATTGCCGTACACGCATACCAACAGAGAAAACTGAAATCACCCGAGAGCTGAGTTCTATGAAAAAAAAAAAGACTACCCCAAAAGTTAAACATTATAAAAGGCCTTGAAATATCGAAAAAATGTATTTATAATAATGGACAGAAGTCGATACGTCCAATAAAAGATGATGCTCTCTGCAGATTCTGTTAAGAGAAAGAAAAAACCCCAGTTCATGTTTTGTGCCACTGCGATGGCCTAGCGTGGACAATGGGCGTAGACAACCCTAAGCTAACTGGCTACATAAAAGAGCTGCTTCTCAAAAATGATAGGTCTAATTAAGAAGGCAAAACTAGAGAGCGTTCTCTAAGGAAAAGGGGTCGCAATAGACTTTAAAGGTTCGCATGCCAAAATTAAAAGAAAAACAGATTCTGAGTATTAAATTTAAGACTCATGCTACAAACTTTTATAAATCGATTACTTGATTACCTTTTTTGGAATATCTTCCACCTCTAGCTTCGCTTAAAGATTCAAAAAAAAAACATGTCTTTTTTTTACACCGTTGTAGTGGTATCTCAAAATTGTAGCCGTGCTCCCAATTATTTTACCATACTTTTAATTAAAAAATGTTGTTTCAGATACTCTTTCCCGTTTAGTTAGAGTGATACAACTCTCTCATTTTTTCGCTACTTTTAAGTGGCATTCCTCGATTGCCGTACACGCGTACCAACAGAGAAAAATTATGAAATCACCCGAGAGCTGAAAATTTCAACACCCATCGTTCTATGAAAATTAAAAAAAAAACATCGAACGGGAAACTGTTAAGAGCCCTACCCCAAAAGTTAAACATTATCTAAAAGGTTGCCTTGAAATATCGAAAAAATGTATTTATAATACGGGACAGAAGTCGATACGTCCAATAAAAGATGATGACCACATAAATGTAAAACGAACATATCTCATATTCATGTATAAAGTTTAAATCCTGGCAAACTTTCCTAATAATTGTGATTAATGCTTTATACTTTATACGTTTGTATAGGTATGCATAACACACATCGATTCCAACTTCGAAATTCGAGTTCGTTTTTGACTTAGTTGAAATTCAACGCGTGCTTTATCTAATGCATCACGTACTGTACTAAGGCAATTTCCGACGAAGCTCGCATAGATTTTTAAAATATTTCGCTTAGACGATTTGTCATGCAATATGGTTATACCCTTCGGACGTATACAATACCGTGTGTATAGAATATAGGACGGGGTTTATTAGGTGGTATTAGTGGTTGACATAAATCCAGGTCAAGGTTGTCAATAAAGGCGGAAACAGAAGTTTCGTGGCTCTCGGAGATATATGACAATAGATATTTCTTAATCATAAATATAAATTCTTTTTTTCTGTGTGTGGATGTCGGGGAAACTTTGAGATACGAGGAAATATATTGGGGGTTATTATAGTTAATATATTTTCCAAGAAGAATCGACTCACTGAACGTGAAGGCCGAAAAATAAACTTATAAGCGACCTAAATATAAAATAGCGGTGTAATATGTCAGAAATATTTCCGTTTTGCAATTTAAATGATTGCAGTAATTTCAATGCGAGTGAGTTAAACGAAATCTCCCAAACTTTTTTCTTCACCCAAGGACACTCGCCATGCTCTCTCCCGTAAAGGTATTTACAAAATTTCCTGTGACTGTGGTTTAGTGGAGGGGAAAGTTGCCTATGTCGTACCAGTTAACTATAATATTCACTTCAGCGCAAGTTTCGTGAACCCATTCACTGCATTTTAAACACTGCATCATGTCTTCAATTGAATGCTTCTCACAAAGTTTGCAAAACCAATTCTCTTGCGACATCTCAACAACCACACCATAATAGTTCGAGGTAGAGGGCATGCATAGTTCAAATCCAATCCTAGAAAGATATTTAAGTTTATTCACGATAGACAAGGTACAACTAGAATTCCAAGTACTCTGTCATTTATGAGTCTGTGTTGAGTCCATCTTCGTGTACAACTTTTTTCTTTGACATTTTGTCTTCAGATTCGATTTTCTCATGTTTTTTCTGATATTTTTGGTTAAGATTTTTGGTTTAGCTTTGCTTATTTTCATTTTCAGTTCCTTTACTTTATCCTGCGCAGCTTGCAAGTTTTAAGCCATCTTCAAGGACTGCTGGCGAGTATTTTTGCTTTTTGTACTCCTGAACTAGTTTTGTTCTTTGAATTTTCTAACTGTGGTTGGGCAAATAGGAGAAATCTTCTCAATAGAAATTTTCAAAGTTGACTCCGTCGACTTTAAAGAAAGTCTGTCTGCTTCATCTGGACTTGGGATGTTTGGCCAAACAATATCGAAAGAACCATTAGGCTAATTAGATGTTCCTATATTTGCATCTTGTGCAATTTGTGGAGGTTTTTGATCCATATCTACTAGCGTAGCAGTCTTATCAGTGTTGTCTCTCTTTTTCGACTGCTTGATCTAACGTTAAGCTTCTTCGAAACGACTTGCATTTTTCATTGGCGTTGATATTTTTGCCCTGAAGATGGCGACCAAGTGTTGGTCGACAATCCTGTGCATGTCATCCTCTGTTCAAGTTCCATATTTTCTTTTTGCCATCTAAACAAAAAATGGAATTAGATTTTTTTTATTAGACCACCTGTATTTAGTTCTAGGCTATTTAGTTTTTTTTCTTGGCAAATATTGAAATATATGTTGGCAACATGCTCTATAGCCATAAAACTCCAGTGGTACGATTTAGGAAGCGGTACAATATAGGTTCCCCTACATAGGAGAAACTGGACAGTCAATTCAAACTATAATCAATGAACACTGATTATCTTCAAACAGGAAAAACCATTACAACCTTGACAAACTAAAGGAAGAAATTGCTGAAAAACGGCCACATTTGTAGACAACAAAAAAATTGTTTCACTAAGACAATGAGCTGTCTCACACATCAGCGGTTGCCATGGCGAAAACCAACGAATTACGGTTTGAACAGCTTAACCACCCTCCTTACTCATCAGATCTAGCCCCAAGCGACTTCTTTTTGTTCCCTAATCTAACAATTGCGCTCGGAGGGCAGCGATTTTCGTTGAATGAGGAGGCCATCACCTTGGTAAACATTTATTTTGCAAAGGAAGACGCCGAGTATTATTTAGACGGGTTGTATAGAGAATTTTAATTCATCTAAAAATAAAAAAAAATTAATGTACCATCAAAAAAGGAGAAACAAGATTAAGGTTCTAAAACGCGATCAGACACCACCTACCATTATGATTTATAAGATTACCACGACTTCTATGAAATACAGCTAGACTAGACGTACAGAATCACAGTCCAGATTATACTTTTTCCTTCCTAACATCAGAGCAAACCGTCTGATAACATTACTCGCGCTCTACGCCACAATAATAAACTCAACACAGCGCAGCGCTCAGAAAATAAAATAAAAGGAAAAAAACCGCGTGGAATCCCACCCACTCGCCTCATCCAAAATACATAACACAAACGAAATCTTAATTCATTTAAAGAAAGATTTTAACTCGATGCTTAATCGTTAAGACGCCTCTCTTCCGCGGGTCATCTCGATCTCCTCGCGACTGCAAATTCTCAGCACGTTTACCCATTAAAACGGCCTTCATTTTTAATAAAGCAAATCGAAAGTGTTCTTAAGAGATCTATTATTAACGCGCCGCCCCGTTAGGGCCGCTACGTCGGACCGAGAAAAATTGATTAGAGAAAAATAGCGAGCTAGCTCATGTATTATTTAGGGTTTCATTCGTGTGCGCTATTCTCAGCGGTACCCTTTCTCCCTTTTACAAGTAATATCAAGTTGATATTGAAAAGCTGTCACAACGACGTTATGGTCTAAGTAGCCTCTCAACGTCTCCTTTCGTTTTTGTACAGGAGGAGGGAGCGAAATACACTGATGATGGTGATGGTAACGTGTTAATCATTCATCATCATATTATGAGTATTCCCGGAATTGTAATTTTTTATATTAAATATTGAAATGAACACCTTTATTTTTCAAGTCGTTTTCGCATATGACACATAACGAAATAAAATGTTTTCATCTGGTGTGTGGAGCGTAAATTTTTCAGTTTTATGACTGAAAACAGAATATATGTAGGTATCTACATTATATGCATATAGAAAAAAGCTTGCGTGGAGATATTCCTGGAGGAATTGACGTTTATGCGCCATATTTCAACATGCAGACGTCAATGTTGAGAAATCGTACACAAAACCGCACTCTAGATTGGAGAAAGTCATTCGCCCGGTAAAATATGCATACTCAATGTCTATATGTGGAGAAAACACACGCTCTGTGTTCCCTTTTTTTCGTTTTACACAGATGTAGTGAAGGACCCATTATATGTTTCCTGATACTGTATCATTCTAGGCATATCATTAGATATCATCAGTTCTTTAATTGATCTGCTTTCAAATGGACATTTTTTTTAAATATTTCGTAAGATGGTTACTGCAGGATCGAAATTTGGTTTGATCTTCGCAATCCACGACATTAAACGGACTAGGCTTTATTCTGGCATTCCTAATCTGATCATTCCAACCAGAAGGCAATTTGACGACAGCTTTGTGACTTTGATATTTTTCAAGCGATGTGTTTTATGAACAACGTAGTGCAATAGTCGAAATAATGTATAGGTTTTAGTCTGGCCACCACATGAATCGCAGAATATTTCCAACTATAATCTACAGAGGTATTCAAGTGATTGAACAGAAAATCAAATAACATTGATGCAACCTCATCCGATCCCTTTTATTGCAGCTGTTTCGATGTACGAGGGAGCGTTTTTATATTCGCGGAATGGGGGATAAGGGGTGGTTCAATATATTCACCTCCAAGACGGATACATTTTTCACATCTTTCAATTAATTTATTTATACCTTCATAAAAAAATGATTTCTCTTTATCTGCAAAATACGCCGAAACTGCCTCCTTGACTTCATCATCGGCAGTAAATTTTTTACCCCGCAGCTCTTTTTTCATTTTCGGAAACAGGTAATAATCACTCGGGGCCAGGTCTGGGCTGTAGGGTGGGTGATTCACAATTTCGAAGCCCACCTTATGCAGGGCAGCTAACGCAACGCGGCTCTTGTGGACGGGCGCGTTGTCGTGCAAAAGCAGCACACCTTTCGTCAATTTTCCCCGTCTTTTCTCTTTAATGGCTTCTTTTAGTCGCTCTAATATTGAAACGTAATATTCTCCGGTTATAGAAACACCTTTATCTTTATAATCAATCAACAATATTCCTTCCGAGTCCCAAAATACCGTTGCCATGAGTTTCCCAGCTGATTGTGACACTTTAAATTTCTTGGGAGGTGCTGTGCCCTTTTTATGCCACTGCATGGAGTCTTGTTTGGACTCAGGTTCATAATGATGAACCCAAGTTTCGTCTCCAGTAACAATTCGACTCAATACACCATCCTTGTCTTCATTACAGAGGTCCAAAAATGCACGCGAACACTCTACGCGCTGTTGTTTTTGCGGCGGGCGTGAGCATTCTCGGCACCCATCTTGCGCTGACCTTAGACATGCCGAGATGATCGTGTAGGATTTTAAAAATTGTTGTATCGGATACTCCAACCATTTCTGCGAGTTGTTTCTTCTTTAGTCGAGCATCTTCGAGTACAATTTTTTCAACTTTTTGGATAAGTGCTGGCGTGGTCACCTCAATGCTCCTGCCCGGCCTCGGGTCGTCTTCAAGGGATTCCCTTCCTTGTTTAAATAAACTATGCCACTTGTACACCATGGTTTTTCCTGGACAAGAGTCGCCGTAAACCAATGACATCTCATTCATTATGGTCGCGACTGATTTTCCTTGCCTGGTAAGGAACTTTATAACGGCATGATATTCGATTTTTTCCATATTTCAGTTTTCACTCCTGATTATGTTACTTGGTTGACGATAGCTCAAAGACTAACTGTCTAATAACAATGAAACTTCGTATTTATACTAATTATGAGTCGCTGCACAGGCCACGCCACCAATGCGCCTAATCACCCCCCTACAACCCGCTCATTCCGCGAATATAAAATCACTCCCTCGTAGGTATAAAAAAAGGACTCACCAGTAGATAGCACATGGATATTAAATAAATAAAATGGAGCACACGTCGTTGG
Organism: Holotrichia oblita; assembly: GCA_023690525.1. Taxonomy (NCBI): domain Eukaryota; kingdom Metazoa; phylum Arthropoda; class Insecta; order Coleoptera; family Scarabaeidae; genus Holotrichia; species Holotrichia oblita. Next base: position 9,364,281 of record CM043018.1, read on the forward strand.
TACTACTATTGGGTAAAGGTGATTTTTTTGGAAGTCCATCGCTATTGCTTCGATTTTATTATCCTTTTGTGCGCTTTCTTTTATAAAATGTTTCTGCCTGCAAAAGATGAAGCTTATGGTCTGCCTTCAAACGTGAAAGGCTTGCTTCCTCTGAAAGATTGTTTGCGATGCTGGACTTATTTGCCTTATATTCATCACAGCTGCTACAAGTGTCGGATCTTGGATAACTAAAGCTTATGTTGAACTTTGTTAAAACTAAAGCTCTGCAAGTTTCATTTCAAGATACTCTGTTGCCGGGGTGGCTCTCAATGAACATCCTATACATCTTTTTAACGTTCAGATCTTCTGGCAAATATGTTCTGGCAGAATCATGTAGGCTATAGTGAGATTTCCTTCCTTCAAATAATTTAATGGGTTGACAAATAGCGCATGTGGTATTCTCTTGTAGTTTATGAGGTCGATTATAATGGCGACCTCGCTTATCAGCTTCAACAGTTGATGTTGAATATTTTGAAGACGTTTTGCAGAAATACCATGTAATGCAAGTATTGCTTTGTAACATACTGTTATTTCAACTGCGCTGTTTTCACGAATCTGATACTGAACGTCCTCATCGTTGTTTAGTCTGCTTCGGTGTCTCTTCACAGGATGAAGTCTGTTCATCGTGTTTTTTGAGTTCATTAAAATGTTTTATTATTTTTTTGCCTCTCTTGTTGATTGATGGTTTCAAAGAACTTTAGTCTGAGACACTTACAATTATCACCAGGTTCATAACTCTGGCTCTGGACTGCAACTTCACGTACTAATTTGAAAATGGCCGTTTTTCGACATTCATCTTTTTTCCCCTATACCCTTCATCTGTTATTACATTTACAAATTCGAAAGAATCGGGAATGATTACAGGTAGTTCTGTCTGACATGCATCGTAAGAATTAGTTTGTGAATCAACAACAAGACCAAGTTCAATAATCCGATATATTACGCCAACTGCCGACGCTAGCAGTATTTCCAAGTTAATCTCAAATTTGACACAGTGAGCACTCACTCATTCCCACAATATAAAAAAGAGTCTAAAAGATCTACACTCACACACGATCTATACAATAGTTATTAGTAGACTCGGTAAAGAGGGGCAAATTTCTGTCCAGTGCGGAGAACAACGTGGAGGAGCCCAGCGCACAGTGGTCAATTTTCCCTAAAACGCGATCGAAACCTATAACATTTAAAGTAGATGTTCGATTTTAATAAAATTTTCACAGCATCATATTGATGTTACGATCTATAGATTTCTGAAATTTCACATTCCTAACGAGTACAGCGTGGTCACAGCAACGGAACAAAACTAGAGACAAATGCAACCTTTTTTATATGTACATTGTGAGTGTTGATTTTAACAAAGTTACTTATAATTATATAAACATATACAGGGTGTCCCGGATTTTATTTTACAGACTGTAACTCCACACCCGGTATATTTACGATTAAATGTTTCAAATAAAAGTTGCTTTCTTAAAGTCTACGAAACGACAGAGTCAGTTTTACATGTGCTTATCGTCTTGAAGGTCGTTTGAAGGTCAACTTCTTTTTTAATGAAAACCTATATTTCTTCTTGTTCCTGTTCTTCTTCCACTTCATCCGTGCAAATTTCTCCATCACTATCATCATCCTCTTCATTATCATCTGAGCATATTATCAACGCTAGCATGTCTGCATCGAGTTGACTAATTTTTTTCTTTGGTGCGTAGAAGCTGGATCTGAGCTTAAAAGAAGACTTTTAAATAAATCTTTATTAGCTTGTAGTGCACTAACTTTTGTGGTATGTTTTTGTCGATACAGTCGTATATCTTTATTTTTAGCTTCTTGTGCTTCTTCCGAGAGCTCTCCTATTGGTAGGATAGCACGTTTTACGATCAGTGGCCTATGTATTAGAAGTTTATGCACTGAAAGTGGCAACTGTACTGTCCTAGAGCAGTATTCTTCAGAGGCCTCCACTTGTATGTCGTACTGTTGATGGTTCTTAAGATCACCCCAAAACGATGGATTAGTTCCGTATCAATCCCTGCAGGACAATATGAAATATTTAGCGAAAAACTGTTGATGTAATTTATACTCGTACCAGTAATTTGTGCTGATAAAGCTGGATTTGCAAAAAATCTCCCCGTGTTGCCATCATTTGTCATCTCAAACTCTGATATTGGAATATCGACTAGGAGTCCCATTTTCTTCCTGAATTCATTTTGAATTAAATTTTTTTCTGGCTTGAAATTGTTCCCTATGGTCCTTCGTTAATAATTTGTCTGTACATTGTAGTATTAATCTATGTTGTCATTATAATAACCCTACTGACCTTCCATGCTTGAAGCTCTAGTCTGTAGGAGATGTGGAGCAAACATTCAAAACATATAATGTACGCATGCAGCACAGACAGTCCAAATTGGAAAGCTTCCTTGCCAACTGGTTGTTCATACTCATAGGGTTTTAGCTGGTTAATTTGTGCAGTTATTTCTGCTTGTTCCATTCTTGAAATTTCTTCTGATTCTTGAACCCATTGTAGTTTTAATGGCCGACAAATTTTTTGGATGCAGGGTGGGTACCAGAAGATAGCTAAAGGATTGTACTTTTCGATCATGTATTTGGCAGAAAACCTTTGTTCATAATGCTTGTACCGGGGTTGCATTTTAGTTGGATGGCCGAAGGAACGGTAACATATTTCGTTTTGCGAGTCATCTTCGAAACTATTTATATAGCTTATCTGATGTCATAGCGTTATTAAACAGCAGATCTTAACATTTTTGTGGTAATGTGATTGTCTGCACCAGTTGGTGGCCAATGGAATTAGAACCATCCAAGAGCAACAACAGTCAGAAGTTGCAATTCCGGGAAATATTACTTGCAACCAACATACTGGACGGGTCAATTTGAGTAAGCGGACGAGATGGTTAGTAAAACTGAATGAATACTTCTAACCAGCTTACTTACAACCAAACAAAATGGAATCCAGTTCTAGACCTTATGGAAATGAACAGTGAGAAATAAAACAAAGCAAAATGAATCAAAAGAAGCAATTACGGTCAGGAAAGCTTGTAACAACAAAATCAATAAGATGCATAAAGGGGGCAAAAGAACTACAAGACGAATAACTGATGTCGAGTACTGAGTCACTTTCCAACAGTGCCGAATGATGAAATGAGTATGAAAGATTAATAAAACATTTCAACCGGAAATCAACGTACGAAAAACACAAATTGCTAGACTAAAACAAACAACCCAACGAGCAATTACTGTTCTTCAAATAGAAAAGAAATTAGAAACCTATTTAAAGAAAACCTAGCAACAGTTTCCTCAAGTTTTGTTTTCATAAGGTTCTTTATTTCAACCAACTCCTTAGCAATTCCATTTTATATTGTGGAAATATAATAATCTTCAGTTTACTAAATCTGATATGCAGGATAAACCAATTACAGTCAAACGTCAAATCTGCAGTAGAAGAAGCCAAATAAATAACTAGAGGGGATCGTAAAAGCCTTCGATATCCCAGTTACCCCCTATCAGCTGCTTAGTGATCTGCTTGGTTGAATTTTAAAAACTCCAAAACATGGATTTCATTAATTGCGTCAAAGAGCTTTAATACCAAATTTCAATTAACCAGGAATTTCAACCAATCAGCAATCATAAAAATATATTTTTTTAATTTTTTCCTATACAAATTTCGCCACCCCCTTTCACCCTCTTAGGAATTGAATTTTAAAAAACGCCACCCAGTTTTGACTCCCTTCGGACTGAATTTGAAAAAACAAGCATCGAAGCGTTTCCTTTATTCATTGTATCAAAGATTATTATGATAATATCAAGTTTCAGGTAATTCTGATCATAAAAATAAAATATTTTCATGCTTTTCCGGTACAATCTTTGCCATCCCCCTTTCGCACCCTTAGGGATTGAATTTCGAAAAATCCCGAAACAGATGATTCATTAACTGTGTCCAAAAACATGCATAACACGTTTCAAGTAGATTTGGCCTTGAAAATTATTTTTCTTACAAAACCTATGCCACCCCCTGTTACTCCTTTAGGGGTTGAATTTGAAGAAAAATCATCAAAACACGTGTATCATTAATTGTTGCTCTCTGACACCAAATTTCAAGCAAATTCGAACTTGCCAACCCCTTCCACGGTATTCCATCTAAGTTCACCCCCTTTGGCATTGAAAAGCCGAAGCACGAGTTTGATGATTTGCCCTAAAGAACATTAATACCATGATTCAAGTAAATTTAACCGTAAAAACGCTATTTTGATACAAACTTTTTATTTCGAAAAATCACCTACAGTACAAAATCAACATCGTCTCCAAATTTCTACAAATTTTTTACAAAATTTTCTTAGAATCATGTTATGTGAGTCGTAACAGTAGCTAAACAAACAATCTCAACTGCTAGGATGTATTGAAAAATAACAGTTTTGCAATTAAATATTTGAGAGTTTATTTCTGACACAAAGATAATTGTTTCGACCTTTTTAGTCCTCATCAGTGTGTTATGGCGAAACCTTTCGCCTTGTAACAAGTTATATCTACTTCACGGATCGTTGTCTTCGTTCCTGTGCAGTGTCGGAAGTCGTACTCTGTTATTGTTACATCATCTAATTAGACACTCTGTATACAAACGATTGCACCACATATTATAGTTCCTCCAATATAAATTAAATACAAATTGGATTTTTATAAGGGGCTACCTAATTAATCTCGAGAGTTTAGTTTCTCGGTCTATACATATCCTCGACAGCACCCAATTAACTTCCAGAACGATTTGCTCCTCGGAACATCGTTACCAAAAAGGTAATAAAACATCAGTTTAATTATACAGCTTAATACAGTTTTTTTCTCCTTTTATTTTGGTGGTATTTATACTGCCACGCCTTTTATGGAAATACGAAAATTAGATTTAAAACACATGAATTTACAACAGCAAGGATGAAACCGCAATATTCCTTAAATTTTCTTGTCGTAAATTTTCCGAACGATGGGAAATGCTAATTTCCCCAAATTTTTCTTTTATCGAGGTGTGGTGTGGGTAAGAGATAAGCTAAATTGAAACCTGATGCAAATAACGGCCTCCCCGGGGACATATTTTGGCTGCCAAAATACTTCAGTGCTTGTTATAAAGTTTGCGAAGTAAAGTAATAAATAACTAAAGTCATTTTACAAGGAAGATCTTTTGATTTTTATTGGAGACGCGATAGAAACTAAAACGTATCGTGTATTCCTTCGGGAAATTGTAGAGGATCATTAACAGTTTGTTTTTTTTTCCCCCTCTATATATTGTGTTAAAATAAATGGAGTTTTTTCGGTCAAGATTATAATCTCTAACCTTCGATGATAACTATAGAATTAACGACGCTTTTTTTCGCAATAAAAATATAAAAATTACGTGTCAGTCTGTACCTATAATAATTCATAGTAAGGTGTAGCGTTGACTTTCATTAGCTAAAGTGCATGATGAATGTACTGATATGGGACCGATATATTGAGACTACTACATTGCGATTTTTTTTAAGACATAAACATGTTAGTCTCTTTAACTAGGTTTTATAGATTTTGTGGTCCGGTGAATATAGTTTCAGAACCCTTCCTTACAACTTGACAGAAATATTTTAAACGCTCCACCCACTGGTTTAAAATCTGATAGGATGCTAAACTTTACATGTTTTTATAAATTGACAGTTTTCAAAGACTAGTTTACAGTTTTCAAAAAAATATTTTTGACAGCTAAAATTATCACGGTTCAAATTATAAAATACTATTTTTATAATTCGACAGTTGTTAGAAATGTTTTGACAATTTTACTTTTCAAAACAGCTTTAACAACTTGACA